>WBMY01011691.1:317642-388567 GCA_013397315.1 Donacobius atricapilla | reverse complement strand
CCCCCCCCCCCAAACCTCTGCACAGGACAACTGGTTCTAACACAGGAGATTGTCATGCTTCTCAGCATGGTCATATTTTAAGCAGAAATCTGTAATTTGAATTATTTGCTCTTTAGGTTTTTTCCATTTACTTTAGCTTTTCATAATATTATTAACAGATTACCCCAAATGCTTGCTGCTCAAAAACTTTTCATAATTTTTACTTGGGAAATCAACTTCTCTGTGGGGCATTTTTTCTGTATTCTTTGTATTCTGTCTGCTGTATTCTTATGCTATTCATACTAGACATCTGGCTATCTTCTCCACCCAATTCCTGATGGGTGTATGCTGCCAGGGAGAATTTCTAGTTGTTTCTGGTGACTCTACTTCAAGCTAAATGAGGTATAAAAACTCATATATAAGGAAGATAATTTACAACCTCACTGTACTAGTTGGTATATGTCAAATTTTAGTTTCCTGTGGTCAGCTTATTTGGGTGGCATATTTTCCATGCCTAGAGGCAGAAACAAGTGTCTGGAAACAGCCATTTCTGTGCAACATGGGAGCATAATCAGTAGGATCCAGGCATGGTAGCATTGGAGTCATAGCACAGCACTCCAGAGGTTTCCCCTGCAGTCCAGGGCCCAGGTGAAGACCAGAGCCCTCATTCCATCCCATCCCCAGCTGACTCAAACCATGAGGGCTCCCTCTAACTGCCTGCTCTGCACTCTGAATTCTGGGGAAGCCACAGTGCACAGTTGTGCTAATGAGGTGGAGCTTGGTGCTGCAAGGACCTTCAGTGCTTGCCCACCCCATGCTGCTGAAACAACCCATTCACCTGCATAGAAGGAAATTCTGCACAGAAGAATACAGATTTTGTCTGGGTCTGAAGTACAACTGCACTTCCCCACCTTGTTCTGCTCTGCTGCACCTGCTTTAAGATGCAACTCCCTGTGCAGGCTTTATATTGCAGTCTGCTTTGTCCAGCATGGTATACTCCTCAACAGTATGTGTGTGTATGTATTTCATACATATGAATGTATATATCATTGTTTTTACTCTTGCCAAAATATCTTGTGTGACTTCTGTCACAGTTCAGTCTTCTGTGAAGCTTTGCAAGAGATGGTATCATGAACTTGCCTCAAACAATGTAGGGCTGGCTGCATATGCTAATGAAGGTTTGCTCTAAAAAGAATGTCAGACTTGCATGACACCTACAAAGATGCCTTTTCACAGAGCAGAATATAGAAAATGCCTTTTCCCAGGCCACAAGAAGTCCATCAAATTTTCATGGCTGTGATTTTTCAGAAAAAGAAGTAATTAATCTTCTCTGTGTTTCTTTTACTCAGTACAGAAACAATTCAGATTGTAATTGACAGGTTATTTTTTAAAAAGCTGTACTGTACCATAGTAAACCAGTCTCTCAAGAGGTTATCTTAATGCAGCATTGTGGGAGGAGGGAAATCCTGAGTCCGCAAGAGAAACCAATGGCGGTCACCTTCCATTTCAGGCTGTGCAGAGACTAAAATATTTCCTGTTCTGTCTCAAATGAATATGTTTCAATGTTCAATTCCTAATCTTCCAGGATGCTTTGTGGTATGCAACTAACAGCTGTTGTGAGTAGCATTGTTTTTATGCTTACTGTATTTGTTTCATGTCACACTTTTTTTTCTTTCCTCTCCTTTGCTGTTGGCTTCACTTCTGGCTCCATCAGAGAGAGCTGCAGGTCTTTGCTGCCGCTTAGTAGTCCCCTGTCATAAAGGAATGCCAAGGCTTACTGATCTGTCTGTCAAAACCAAAGATGTCTGGGAAATTCCACGAGAATCCCTACAGTTGATCAAGAGACTGGGAAATGGGCAGTTTGGGGAAGTATGGATGGGTATGGAGCAAAATAATTACTCTAAAATAGCTCTCTGTGTGGGGATTACAAGATGGAAGGTGAAAATGCAGGACACTTTGACCCACAAGAAAAAAATTTAGTAAAGCTCAAACTGTTAGGAAAAATGTCTTTGGAATCAAGTCTTTGACTTCAAAATCCTGTAATCTTCAACTTTCACTATAATTGATGGCAAAAGAAAACTAAAAATCCGTGTTTTCTTGGAAGGTCTTGATTTTGACAAATTACCACTGTCTTAATAATAAATCAAGGCTCACATAGTAATCTCATGGCTATTCCAAGAAGCCGTTTTCTGCAAGCGAACAAAAGAAGTCCTTACCTCCACCATTCAAAAAACAGTGTTTGCAAATGAACTTTAATGCAGCACTGAGAGACCCTCACCTTCCATCTTTCTCTATGCATGCATAATTTTGGATTATAAGTGTGTTTTTTTATTAATTTCCTCTCCTATAGAGAAAGCTGATGGTTTGTGTTTTAACTTAACTGTGATTGCTACGAATAATACCCCACAAACTGTTGGATTGGCTAAAGATGCATGGGAAGTTGCACGTGATTCATTATTTCTGGAACAGAAGCTTGGTCAGGGGTGTTTCGCTGAAGTGTGGCGTGGTAAGGCAGAGAATATATTTTGCTTTGGATGGATCTTTTAAGGCCCTCTTGGCAGAAATAAACATTTCAAGTTTAGATCTTAAAGCTAAAAGATCAGAATAGTATGAAATGTTAGTTTGTATTGCTGGAAACAGTCAAACATAAATACAGTAATCCATGAGGAAGCTTCCTTTCACTTGCACACAGTGGTATGAGAGGTTTAGGGCATTAAAATTCATTAATTACATTCGGTTTATTTGGGTGACTACACAATTGCTAGGTATTAAAATAGGAATGATGCTAAACCTGTAAGGCAGAATGGCTAACCAGAAATTAATCTGGTAAGTAAACATTTTCTTTCCCCCGGTGTTGTAGCACTGATAGAATCAGACCCTGAAAATGTTTCTGTCCACTCTCCCAGTTTAAAAATAATGGCAAATATCAGCAAGCTGATATTGTCAAGCTAGTTCTCCCATGAATCCACTTCTTCAAGTCGGTTTGAATTTTGTGTCTGCAGCAGAACCCAGTAATTTGATATAGAGACCAGGGACAACAGAGGCAAAACTTACCAGGGCCAGCTGAACCCCCACTTTGAAGTCCAGAAATATAGACCTTTTCCAAAACCACTGACATGGTTTTCAGCACACTGGCCAGCTTAACTTACCCATCATGGGACTCATTCTTTTCATGCATATAAAACAGCAAGCAATTTACAATTTACATAGATCTTAGTGTGGCCACAGCATTGAAGCACAATACAGTCACCATTTCATGAGATGTGGCTCAATTTCTGTGCTAAATTGCATTTTGTATAGACTCTAAAATCACCAGTTCAAATACAGAATCACTATATGTTGTTTCTTCACAAAAAATTCGAGGAGGCAGTTTGACCACTACTTTTGTTGCAGTGACACAAAAATATGTACAGCCAAAACAACCAGTGGGTTCTCCTGGGTTCTTGCAGGACTATAGCAGGGAGCACAGCAGCTAGTCTGTGAGATTTACAGAATTTATAGAGTAGAAATACAGAAATTTATAGAATCTCACAGAATTACAGTTGACCTGTTGCAAAGAAAGCTGCCTACATTTCTATTGGCATTTCCAGATAATTGCAGTTTCTCCTTCTTGTTCTCCATCTTGAATGCATGCACAAGTTTCCAGTTGATATTAATACTTAGTGGTCAGCTCTGTGTGCCATAGGTCTTAAATCAATACAACAAGTTAAAGGAGCAAATGTAAAAAAACAAAACAAAAACCAGCTATGAGAAATTAAGTGCCAAGTACCAGTACCAAGTATCTGTCAGAAATGCAAAAATTATTATTACAATTATGAAATTATGTTTCTTAATGTATAGTAAAAAATATGTTAACAGCCTTGAAGCATTACCAAATTGGAGTAGATTAACACAGTAAAAATTAATACAAAACGCATTAAGTAGTAACTAACTACATAAGGGAGGAGTTCAGAGGGAAGTCTATGCTACTTTTCTATTAGAGAAACATACCAAAACAGAACAAGAAAATTTAAGAATTTAAACTGGAATCAGGACTGAGAGGATAAGTAAACATTTTTGTTGAATTTTCTTTTTTTAAACTGGAGAAACTCATAAAACTATTTTAAAACAGAATTGCTGCAAACACTTCATGCTAATAGAATGAGTCCTGGGATTTTTATTAAAACAGATAGTACACAATCCTGTTAACACACAAGGTGAGATCCTATTTTGCTAATGCCAGTCTGGTGCCAATGAAACTCTGGTTTTATTCCTGGTTCATATAATTTGTGGTACTTCTGTCAAGTGGCCATGACTGATGGCACAGTGCATTCTGGAGCCTCAGTAACTCCAGACAAAACACGCTCACTGTCACCCATCAGAAAAGATTTTGGCCACCCTGCTTGAAATTAGAGACAAAACCACAACTTTCCCAGTTTACACAGGAGTGCCACTCGAGGAAAGTCCTGCTTCAGCTCTGGTTTGAAGGACAGAGAGGGATTAAGGCTTCAGGAGTCCTTCTGAAGCGTGCTGGGGTAGCCGAGGTGGCAACTCAAGGCATTACTCCACTGACAGTACAGTGACACCTGTAGAAGGAAATCAAGGCATAACGAAAAACAGATTTGCACTGCACACTTTGGACTAATATGTGCCTCAACACCCCTTCCCCACCCCAGAAATTTGGGATTGCCCTTTAAAAGTAAGGAGCAGCACAGAGGCAGCAGCTCAGCTCCACTGCTCTTCTGCTAGCCTCAGCCAGGCAAGGTGGATCGGGGACCTCAGCATTTGCACAAAAATAGACCAGTTTTATGGCTCATTTTATGTTCTGGTAGGTTGCAAAAGCTCATGATAAAGTTATTTTGGCCTAACCAGTTTCCATACAGCAGCTGAGCCCTGTTACTCTTCATGTACTTATAGCAAACTGAGTTATTTTACACATTACTTTTTTTCATGACACAGCCATTGTGTACTTCGTGGGCTTTCTGCTGTCCTCATGGTTAAATGCAGAGGAGCAGAGGCGTAGTTTTTAATGTGATTTATTCCTGAAGTCATTTAGTGTTGTTCTGCCTTATCACACAGCAGCTCCCTATCTATAGATCACATTCAAAGCCATGTCAGCCCTGACTCTGAAGCAGGGTTCTGGCTAGTCTGGGCAAAGAATGACCAGAAGGCAGTAAGAAAGTGGTATTTCTGCCCATTTTAATTTTCCTTCATTTTCCTTCACACACACACATACAAAAAAAAAAAAAAACCAAAAAAAAAACCACCGCCAGACCCACAAAAAAACCCCACCACTGTTAACATAAATAGGTCTTCTGGGTTTTCTTTCTTTCTGTCCAGTCTTCCTCCTCCCCCTTGCAAATATCCAAGTGAAGCCCCACCTCTTGCAGGATGCCCTGAGCCAGTCTTCCCCAGCTCTCTCCAGGTTCTTGGGCAATCTTTTGGGTGTTCCAGAAGGTTTGGTTGGTGATGGCTGAAAAATGGTGCAACTTGTCCATTTCAGTGCTGACCACAAGTAAAGAGCAAACTGAAATGGACAGGAACACCTCACTTTCTATTAGTAGCTCCTGGGGATAAGGAGGGGAAGGAAAAGGACACATTTCAGTTTGGAAACACACCTATGTTTCTGAAGTGAAATCAATTCACAATTTGTTTCTCAGGAGGTTTTTTTTTTTTTTTAGGTTTTTTTTTTTTTTTTCATCTGACTCAGAAGAAAACCAAAATGTTAAAATGTGTTGCAAATGAGAATTTCTGGTTCAAGCAGTTTTGTTGTCCAAATCTGTGACTGGAGCTGTGTTGCTGTCTGTAGCAATTACTTGTTAGCAAGGGAATACACAAAGATGGGTTTCAGCAATCCCAGGTTTCTTACTCAGAGAAGGTTTCTGTGGAGATCGCTGGAAACGTTGTCTGAGTAGGATAATGGCAATTCTGCCCCAGTGCCAATGGGAGTATTATTTTTCAGTGTAACAGAAAAAGAGTAAAATATGAAGGAGGTGTGGGGGGAATATAATGATAAGGCAACACTGGAAACCAAACTTTTTTTAAAAAACCCTTTATTAGATGTCCTTGCTACTTTTTCCTTGCTTACTTTAGGCATCAGGCAGAAAAAGGATCAGAAGATATTTAATCTAACTAAGTGTCTGTGCTTTTAGGTACGTGGAATGGAAATACTAAAGTGGCTATCAAGACCCTGAAGCCTGGCACCATGTCTCCAGAATCCTTCTTAGAGGAAGCCCAAATTATGAAGAAGCTAAAACATGACAAATTGGTCCAACTTTATGCTGTGGTATCTGAAGAGCCTATCTATATTGTCACAGAGTACATGAGTAAAGGTGAAACCAGAGCTGCTGTGCTTGATAATATTGTCTTCCTTTATTGGTGCTCCTTGGGGATACTGAGGGAGGTGCAGCAGGGTGCATGCGAGGAAGGAGAGAGGGAACAGGAAACTAGAGTCACCTCTGTCTTCAGAAGAATTATGATTTCCACTATGAACTGGGCCCAAAACCTGGGGGAAAGAGAAGTTGGTGCAGGCTAAGTGATTCCAACTGCATCAGCATCTAAACTTTCTAAACTTGCCTGACAAATTATTTGCATTTTCTAGGTTTGATGATACTACATGCTGCTTCCCAAGATCCTAGCTTTTCCTGGCATTAGAGAGTTCTTAGGACATCTCTTTCAGTGATTACTTGTTGGCCTAGAATTTCTGTTTCTTCATTCAGCCAATCCTGAATCTTGTCACTGTACCTCATTCTCAGATCACACTTCACTTTCAGTCCACGCCATTATCATCTTAATACATGATTTGCACATATTATTCTTTCCCTCCTCTTTTTCCTTCACTTTCCCCTTCTCCCTTGTCTCTTCCTTAAGCTACTTAGCTGGTAACAGTGTAGTAAAATGAGAAAAAGAAAACTTTTTGCTCCATCAGATCTCCAGCAGGGGTGCTGAGAGCAGAGCAAAAAATCTGCTTGTTTTGGAAAAGCAAATGAACCAAATAGGAAACATAAGTTCTCACAGGGAAGTTTCATTGTACATTGGAGGATACACTCTGAAATTTTAAGTGCATTCTTTCAGCCTATTTGGAGTTGACTTTTATTTTCCTGGCAGGTGCTTGCCCACCTCCCTCCTCAGAGGCATCCAAGCCCTGACTAACTCACACTTTAATCATATGTCTCAGTGACAAGCATATGCTTTTTCCCTTTAAAAATAAAGACTTTTCAAAACCCTTCTGAAGTATGGGGTTTATTTTGGCTTACTTTACTGGTTTGTACTGTAACATTTTACGTCTTGGACCTGTGCTTGAGGCTGACGATTTATCAAGGGAGAAATGCTTAATCATCTGTCTTTTTCCTTTATTTATGAAACCAATTCTCTGACCTTATTTAGAGGAGACTGCTACACTTCTCTGTTCAGATACAAGATTAGGACAGAAGCTATAACATCATAGGCTCTTTTTTTAAAGTAACAGGGGACTTTCTTGTTTTCCCTTGCACAGGAAAGCGATGTTCTTATAACTTACGCTAAAGTTGCTTTAATTTCATCTCTTCTTTGTCTTCTAAAATTAACTGTTCATGCTGTGTTTAGTTCTGGGTTACCTAGAAGAGGAGCACTACTGATTTCTAAGGAAAAATAGCCTTTGCTAATGCTATCCCCCTTGGGCTCACCAGGCTCCGGGCTGACCTTTCTTTTGGAGCAGGTTGAGCTGGGATCTGACTTCCTCCATAACTTGTGTGGCTTGGAACTGAGCTGCTGCTTTGCAGTTAGCTGAGGTCTTTGGGGAGCAGCAGGTATGTCGATTTAAAGAGCACTGGAAAAGTTAAGAAAGATCAACTTTCTCAGTAATGATCAGGAAAATTTAAAACAATCCTGTTTCCTTTTCCTCTAACTCTCATTGTACTAGTGGCACATTCTTCTGCAAGCCAATTTAAAGAGTGAAGCGAGTCTAATAGGAGAATTTAAGGATATTATGGGGTTTTTTGAAACTGTCCCTTGAACTTGAAACATTGCTGTCTTTAATACTGCACATATTGCTGCACCTCCATTCTGATGAGTTGTTTTCCTAACATCTCTCTAATGTGTCAACTCTGCATTCACAGGGAGTTTGCTAGATTTCTTAAAGGATGGAGAAGGAAGAGCTTTGAAGTTACCAAATTTGGTGGACATGGCAGCTCAGGTCTGTCTTCAGAGTATTGAGCACTGAGGTGCACATGTTTTATAGCCCATGTATGTATTGAGTTTGTTTTAAATGCATGGTTTGTCTTTGCTGCTGCTGGCAGGTGGCCGCAGGAATGGCGTACATCGAGCGGATGAATTACATACACAGAGACCTGCGGTCTGCAAACATCCTGGTGGGCAATGGCCTAATATGCAAGATTGCCGACTTTGGATTGGCAAGACTGATTGAAGACAATGAATATACAGCCAGACAAGGTAAATGCAGCAGTGGATGTAGCACTGAGTGTCATTCTTGTGACAGGGAAAGAGTGGAACATGGTTTTGAAAAGCTCTCTCTCCTGTGCTTCAGGGCTGCTTTCAGTAAATCCTGAACTCATATTAACTCCTAGTCAGAAATTCACTGCTGAATGCATGTCCTAAAGAGAGTGTCTTATTTTGTTGTGTTTTCTTTGAAAACTAAAATGAAACAAAGGTGATGAGTGAGAACACAGCTGGAAATGACATCAAAGACAAGATCTTCATAGTGCCATAGCAAAGAGGATATTTTACTTACCAGTTATGAGTGTCTGAATGTGGTAATCCAGAAAAGTGTATGGTAGGGTATTTCTTTTGTAGTGTGCCTTCTAGTATTTACTAACCACTATTATCACTCCTTTCTTTATTTTCTTACTTCCTGTATTTCAAACAGGTCAAAGAGTTGTGCCTCTGTGCAATGGAGCTGCCTCTCTGAGCACATTATTTCCTTTCTTTCTTCTTAAGAAGTTGTTTTTCATGAAATGCCATTTTCCAGTGCTACACAGGGTGCTGGACACAGGCGACCACTGATATACTATAGAAATGTATCAAAGAGTTTTGTAGCTTTTTCTAAAAAGCATGAGTGTTCAAACTGAGCCATGTCACAGGCTCTTTTTAGTTATTCTTTACAAGTCATGCTTAGTTGTCAGATGTTGGTCCAAGCTGCAGAGCTACAGTTTTGTTCTCTTTCTGCTGGCAGTACTTTGGTGGTGCTTGCTCAATATATGTTGGTAAACGTGACTCCATCCTTTCAGTGCCAGAGCCAAGGAGGATCCCATTAAACCCCACTGTACATTGCCAGAAAGCACAGGCCAGCTAAGAACTTCATAACCTGCATTTACTCCCTGCTCTTGAGAGGTTCTTCACTTGAGCAAAGTCCCTGTTTCAGCATGGACCCTGTCATTAATTCTTAGGAAACAGCTAACCTCTTTCTGTAACTTTTTCTCTAAGTGTTGACAGAAGGAGCCAGAGAGTTTCCAGCTTGCCTTGCCCTGGCCCGGGAGCAGCAGCAGCTCTCAAGCTGTTCTCACCCCTCTGGACTGCTGTCGGCAGTACCCAGACACAGGGATGTGGAGCACAGGCTGCATTCACCCTAAAAGGTGCCTGCTTCACAGTCAGACAGCAAGGCCTGATTATTTTGGTGGGGTCCTTGAAGAACCTGTGACAGATACTAATGCAGAGCCTTAACTACTATTGATTTCAGCCTGAGGGTGGGAATTGCTTCTTGTTAGAAAAAAAATAGGCTTGTCTCATTCTCTCTAGAGCAAGAAGAGTGTCTGGAGAGGCTCTGGTAGACAGAAAGCTGCCTGCTTGCTGTTCCCCTGTGCAAAACAAGAAGAGTTTTCCCTGGACAAGGCGGGCAGATCCAGTCTGCAAAATGGCTTTGAAACAATGTCCTATATTATCTCCATTTCTGCCTGTTTTGCTGCCATGCCTTTTGTTCCCTTTGGAAACCACCCAATGTATAGTTTTACATGACTAATTATTTGTTTTCATAGACAAGCATGTGACCTACTTCTGGCCAAATCTCTTCAGGCTCCTGATCCCTTGGAAATCCTACAATGACCTGCTTGCCTCCCAGTTTAAATCTCTCGGAATAGTTTTGCCCTCTTCACATGTTAAAAAAGCTGTGAAAACCTGCCTGACTGATATTGAGGAGAAGTTTAGATTTTTAAATAAAAATCACTGGATTTGAGGTGGAGAAGCTTTGAGAAAAGTATAACACCAGGCCTGACAGGGAGAGGGAGCATAGCTGTGGGTATCTCCTGCCCTTTTTCGCGGCAGAAATCACTTGTATTGAGGAAAAAGGCATCTGGGAAGGGAGAATTAGTTTGGCTTTTAAAATGCATTGCTGATGATCTGGAGATCTGAGTCGTGTTTGCCTGGCTTCATCTCCTGGTGTCAGTAAGGAGAAGTCACCCATCCTTCCCATACTTGAAGGCAACCGACAATGCTTCCTTCCCCTGACCTCCGAGTCAGGCTGAAGTCCTTCAGAGCTACAGAATTCCTTAAGAGAGACCCAAAGAGCTGTAACCACAGGCATCACGTAGAAAGGTTTTCCTACTTTCATTAATATTTTTTGTCCATTTCTTTAGGAGTAGGAAGGGGTGCTTTTTTTGACCAAGTAGCACACACTCAATTTACATTTCATTGCAATTAACCTGGCTTCCAAGCCAGGGTGAGCCTAAGACCTTTAATTTATTGAGGGAGAAACATGGTTTCTAATGCACCAGTGGATTTTTGTCTTTTTTCAACTGGAATGCAGTTCTGGCTTGTTTAGTTAAGATTCAGTTTGAGCAATGCTTGCTGGAGACCACAGTATCAGGAGGAAATGATTGCCTCTGCTTGTTTCCCATGACCTATTACTTCAGCCTCCAAGGGGATGCATCTGGGGACTGCTCTGTTTATCTAGCTGACTACTGCTTCAGTGGGAATTTTGACACAGGAGGAAAGCTTGGCCAGCAGAAGGGAGGGGAATGGAGAGCACTCCAGACTGGCAGCTCCTGTGGGAGAAAGAAAATGTTTTTCCTTGCAAAATCTGAAGATTAAAGTCTCTGGTCACTCTCTTCAGCAGTCATCCTTCTTTTGGCTTAAGTGTGCTAGTAGAGAGCTCATTGCTGGCGTGGGGAAGAGGTGGTTTTCTCCAGCTTTGCTTGATCTCCTACTCCCTTCCCCCACTGTCACTTTTGTCTCTGATTAAATATTTTGAAAGGAAACAGATGGGGATGCTTTGAGCCCCAGCGGGCTAGAGTGCAGGATTCCTGAACCTGTGTGGGTATTACTGAGCCTGGTGGTAATGTTTTACTGACCCGTTTATTTTCTTTTGGGTTTGAACAAAGGAGGCCTGACTGCTCCTGATTTATGAGAGGTAAATAAAAAGCAGTTCGTTGTCTGCACTGCCATTTCTCAGCAATTGTCAGGAAGGAAAGAGATGGTCATGCCACTAATGATTTAAAGTGTGTAACTAGCAGCTATACACTGCCATTAAATAATACCAAAAAAAGAAAGTTCTTGGCTTGTAATGAGCATTTGGCTCCTCTTGCATTTAGAGGAAGTGAGTAATCATGCCTGCTTAGAGTGACGCCCATTTCAAAGGCTACACTGGAGGACTTTATTGCAGCCTGTCCCATTGCTTCTTCTGGCTGTTGCAACATCTTCCCCACACACATAGTGTCAGGCATGGAGTCTTGCTTCCTTCCACTGGTGATGATACTTGGGTCTGCCCTGTAAGGCAAGACTTAAAACTCCTGGTATTCTACAGGACAAAAAGAAATATCCCATCACCTCCAGCACAGGATTTACCACACAGTTCTTCTATCCTTACACTGATATGGTTCACAGTTACGTGAAGTCTTGGCTGAGCACATGGCATTTTTGTGGAGAGTGCCAGTGCTCCACGAAGTCACTGGGTTAGAGTTGTTACTATTCTAAGCAGCAGCAGCTGATACAAATTTAAAATTTTCTTAATAAAAAAATTGCAGAGTTATTTTCCAGGCCATGTTTCTACTGCACACACTAGCAGCACTTGCAGTAGTGCCACTCGAAGCACACATGAAACAATAAGGATCTTTCTGATGCCTTCCAGACGAGCCAGAGCTATTTTGGGAGCTCTAGTACGGGTTTGTAAACTCTCAGATCATTTTTGCCTCCTTAACACTTAGAAGTAACTCTTTCCTGCCCTGCTTAAAATCAAGTGACACTTTTTAGTTTGATTTCCTAGAAATAGGCAGGGATTTCCCCCCCCACTTCCAGGCTCTCTCCAGCCCCTTTGTAGGGACTTGTTCCACCAGCTCATCAGACCCGTTTTGTTTGTGACTGACTACTGCAGGCTGTAGCATCCCGGGCTTTGTTCTCGCTCTTTACCTGCCGCTCCCTGAGCCAACCCAGGAGAGGACAGGAGAAAGGACTGCAGGTTCTCAGCCAGCAGGGCCCGGGGAGATCCCCGATGCCCTCCTGCAGAGGTGCCATCTGCCCTGCGAGAAGGAGCAGGGCAGGTCAAGAGGAAGGGCGAGGGGAAGGGGGGCTGCGGGCAGAGAGCCAGAGGGGTGTTCAGAGCCGCAGCCCGCCCCTCGCCCCCCGCTTCCCGGGGAGGGGCCGCCTGCCGAGCCTGCTCCTCATCGCTGGTGTTTGCCAGGCTTGTCATTTCATGTTCGTTCTCACAGCACAAAAAATGTAATTGCACGGTCCCTCCCACACGGCACTCATCATCGCCTGCCGGGGCTGACTCGTTTCCTTTTTCGTGCTTGCTTCAGCACTTCGTTTTTACCTTTTGCCGCTTTCCCTTTCCAGCCCCAAAAGCAATTCAATGCCACACTTTATTCCCTGATGGCTAGCCCAAGAGGTACCCGAATTTTTAGGTCTTAGAGCTTGGAGTCCTCCACTGGGTTGTCTTTAAGGTACAAGAGGTAGCAGCTTTGTATCATTTCCAGAAACAGGATCATTATCAAGCTGGCGGTGGCTCTGGGGCATGAATTTCAGAGATTTCTACTTCATCAAGATTTAGAAACCAAAGCTCTGAGGGATTTTCGCTTGCCTTAGAAGAAACTATGCTGAGAATTGTGTCTCAAGGTCACTCAATCATCCCAGCCCCCCCTGCTTCTTCTCATCACATGACCTGCTTACAGCCAGCAAAGAATTAAAGCAGGGCCATGGATTGATTTTTCCCAAGGAAATCCTCCTGGGAGATAACCTGTGTGAATGCCTGGGCAGAGCCAGGCAGAGGTCCCAAGAATAGGGCTGAGCCTCACAAAAATCCTTACAGGCTTGGGGCTGGCTGCTCTAACCACAAATTGTATCAGCAGCTTTGGTTTCATGTGGTTGCAAGCAGTGCAGAAACCCAAAAAAGGCTTTCCCCAGGCTGTAAAGTTAAAAAAAAAAAAAAAAAACTGAGATAAAAGCTGCAGATTAGTACCTTGTTTGGGGGCAAAAGCAGGTTATCCTGACCTGCTGGATGCAGTGTGCTGTTGGTGTTCATGCGTGGGGTTACTGATGTGCTGGTTTGTAATAAAAGAGGTTCCAGCAACAAAAAGAGAGAAATCCCTCCCCCACTGATGCAAAATCTGCCTTCAGAGTAGGAGATGGGCTGCCTTGTCAGCTGGGGTAATTTGGCTTATCAGATTTATTAACATGCTTGTCAGTAATACACATTTTATCTGATGCTGTTTAATTTGTTTGCAGCACAAAGTCAGTTTGTATAATAAGCTTCTGAGGCCTGGGCAGGGAGAAGTGGTGGGTTTTTTAATCAGTGTGTTGGGAAGAGAGTAAGCACAGGAACTGTGTGTCCGTCAGGAACCACACACACCATCCAGCCTGTGCTAACACTCCATGTAGCTACAGCACGCAGGAGGCTTCAGGGCAGTGCTCAACACATTTGGGAATTTTTGTGCTTTCACAGCAGTGCACTGTCTCTGTCTCCAGTCCCAGGCACTGAATGAGAGGCAATACCTCGGAGGGATCCCTGTTAGATTAACACACACACTCCCATTCACACGAGCTATGAGTGATCTCCTTATGTTATGGCAGTGCATGTGTTGTACCTGCAGGTGACCAGCCTGGTGTGTTCTCCCTGGTCTCTGCTCTCCCTTCACTGGCAGCTCTGCCATACTGGACTGCAGACTCTCTTGGACCGTCTAGCCTCCAACATGTGTTGCAGGGCCAGAAAACCATGAGGCAGGGCTCTGCAAACAAGCTCTCTGCCAACCTTGCATTTTTTCTCCTTCCCATCTACCACTCCAAATCTGTCATCTGCACAAACTGCAGAACGTGATTTTTTTAATATTAGTTGCTTTAGACACAGATGTAGAATCATCCACAGAAGGGGCAACACAGAGAAGTAATGAATAGCCCCCCTGTCATTGGAAAATCCTCAGCACAGACCATTCATCTTTCCAGCAGTGCTCATCACACCCCAGTGAGGACTGTACTGTTCTGGCTCTCCGGAAAAGGGATTTCCTGGAACTGATCTCCCTTCTCAGGGGCTTACCTTGCTTCTCATTTTCCTGTGGTTTGAAGACATGCCACATACACATGTCCCAGTGACACACTGGCAGTAGGTTGGGGAAGACAAAAATACTGGGGGAGTTGGCCACAAAAGAGTCTGAAGAGATTTCCTGCCTCCAAAGATGAGTTGTAGGTGGTTGCTACCTTTGGACCTGAGTATGAAGCACAAGGGAATTAGAGCAGATTTGGCTAAGTTTCTAAAAAAAAATACAGTTGATTAAAGAAAATTGTTGAATAAAATGTGTGCAACGTGAACAACCAAATGTCCCTGCGTGGCCATCTCACACAGCACCAGCCAACATCCAAGGCTTCAGGCTCCTGGCCAGCCTGGAGCTATTCCTTCATTCAGCTGGCGAGGGGTGTGTGTACAATCTCAGCTGCACGTAGGAGAGAGCAGGGGGACGTTGGCCCTCACATTCAGGGCTGCCTGCACAGGCCCATCTGAAGGCATGCACTGCAGGCCAGGGCAACCTAGCCAGCAGATACAGGCAGCTTGCAGTTTTTCCAGGGATTGGCATAGGCTGTACAGCCCCAGGATCTCCTGGCAGCTGGAGCAGCCAGTTGCCAACCCCACATGGCTGCTGGTGCTGCTGAAGCAGGGCCAGCTTCCAGGACAGGAGGATCAAGTGATGGCAGCTTCTGCTGCAAAGGACTCCCACATCATAGCCAAGGCAAAAAGAGAAGATGAAGTTCTGCAAATTTTGAGTCTTGTAAACTAAGATTGGTCACACAAAGAAGTGTAAGCGAAGGAGATTGAGACCAAAGCCGAGCGCCTCAGTTTTAAAGTTCCTGCCTACACATCAACCAATGAAAATACCTAAGAGACAGACTTTAAAAAGTGAACAGGCATCCAAAAGCCCTCTGGCACATTTGCAAATCTAACCAGTAGTGTGCTGATGCTTAGCTAGACTTAAGTTCCTGACTTCAGGCTTAAGGTATCTGAAACTTTCTCTTGCATCTTTTTCATCCTTCAACAGGACATTTTCAATTCATTTAGCAGGACTTTCTTTGAGCAACTGCAATACACCCTAGGAAAAAAATGTATTTGTACTAGAGTACTAGTCTCTGTTAAGATGATTTACATGTAGAGCAGAAAAAAATTTAGCATATCAAAGTTTTACTAAGTAAGGAGATGAGAATTACCATGTTTACCTTTTACTCTCAGTCATGTCAGATTGGTATGTATGGCAGAAGATACAGGACATTGAGCCCTGCATGTGATGTGGAACAATGCCAGCAGGGAACTCTAAACAGTGCCATAAGTTCACTCCCTGGGAGTGATTTGTCCATGTTGTTACACTTTCACACTCCTCCTGAAAGCAAAGGGAACTTTTATGAGAGGGTGATGTGAAGTCGAAGTCAGTCTGTTTCCAAATTCACGAGTGTTTGTCACTAGGGATCAGCAATAAGCAAGGCAGCTCTTTTGCCTGTATGTTAATACAAGGCACCAGGGAAATGTCTGCATATTTTTTTGTACATACTATGAGTTAATTTTTACCACAAGACTTTAAAGAAAAGTCATACTGAAAATATTTTCCCTAAGAAAACAGTCAATGATTGGAAAAGCAAACAAATCAGTGTTTAAAGGCTTGTTATCTTACTGTCCTTACTGCAACTGGCTCCTGCAAGCTCTGATGATGGATGAGCACATTAGAACTGCACGTATTTAAGGCACTACAGGCTTTTCAGTGCCAGGAGCTTAAAGTACACTGTCAAGTTATAAATCACAGGCCAAAGTTGTGCCTTGACATCAAGCACTCCAAGCAACTCGAATGGCAGTATTATTTCAAAGTCCTTGTGTGTTTCTTATGAAATATTGGATTTGCTTTTAATTTTTGTTTTCACCATGTTTGCATTTGGCTCAGATTGAGCAGGCAAACTGGGAGGTACATATCCAGTATATCTCAGTTCTGCTTATACATGCTAACTGTGTTTGATTTGCAAATATTTAAAACATCTTGGGAGAAATTATTTCTATTATATTTGGCTTATTTGTTTTTAAAACTGGGGGGGGGGTCATTTTATAAAACTTCAAACTTGAGTTAAAATGTCTTATTCTTCTCTTAGGATGTGGGACAAGCTGACCCCTCCCCTGCTTAGTCTTTCCTTATGCCCTACACATTCTGCCTACCTGTCTTCTCTGACTGTACTCTGTGGAGCTGTTGGTTAACACTTCTCTGCAGCTCTTTCCACCTGCATGTGTTGCAGAACACAAGAGTCACCTGTGACCTGGTGCTTTGGTTCTGTCTCTGTTCTGGTTAAGATTCATGTATTCTCTCTTTAGGTGCAAAATTTCCCATTAAATGGACTGCACCAGAAGCGGCACTGTATGGAAGGTTCACAATAAAGTCAGATGTGTGGTCTTTTGGGATCCTACTGACAGAGCTGGTAACAAAAGGGAGAGTGCCATACCCAGGTAAGAAAAATGTCCTGCTTCACCTGGAAAATGGAGTGGGAATGGACTGTATGTTTGTGCTGGAATGTTTATTTATATTCACTGAGCTCAAAGGAGAATGGCTATAATGTGTAAGTTTTGTGTATGCTTGAAAACACTTCTGACTCAAAGCTACTTTGTGATGGTCATGATAAAAATGACAAGGGGACAAATCAACCTATTCATTTCTACTGTTTTAATTGTGCTCAATTCAATTAATATAATTTCTGACAACTAATGAAAGCAGTGTAAAATTATTATATTCTGGAGCAAATAGCTCTCCACAGTATTGCATTTACTTTAAGATACCAACAGTTAAACTCCCACAGAGGCCTCTACTCCATTTATTCTGTCAGTCTGGTTCACTGCAAGGTTTGATGACTGTCTGAATGTCTGGCACTATCAAATCTCTTTTTCATGAACTCTTAAATTTCAATCCTTTCTTTTGAGATGGATGGAAAGGGAAGAAAATAGTTCTGTAATGTGCAGACCAGAGCTCATGGCAGGGTCACAGCAGGGCCAGATTCTCTGCATGGGGGAACTGGAGGCCCTGTGGCTCTTTGTTGAAACCCTGCCAAGTGTCCAATGGATTAAGATTTGTAGGAGGGGATGATTGGATCTGCATTCAGATTCAGATCTACATTCAATGCCTGAAGATTGTAGGCATTCAGGTGAAGAGGGAAGGGGTGAGGTGAAAGCCATGCATCATGCAGAAAAGAATTTAATCCCTTTTTCTCATCAGCACAGATATTAACAACAGGGGATGCCCTGCATTTCAAGATGCATCTAGCTGCATTTTTAGTCTGTTTATTAAAAAAAAAAAAATCTAAATACTCAACAGTCTGACTGTGTGCACTGCAGCTGATTTAATGGAAAGTGCCCTACAGCAGTTTCAATTTTCCAATCTGTGCTGTGATCAAGCAGTCAGAGCCATATATCAAACTGAGCAGGAGAAGCATCAAGGTGGAGTTCAGTTTATCCTGTGGTGTCTCACACCACTTCAGAAGACTGAACTCAGAAAAACTAATCTTCCAGACTTCTAAGAGGAATTTCAAGTTTGCTAGCACTTAGCAGCCAGTAGCTGATATTTGAGAAGAGAATATGGGGACTGGAAGGCATCTCATGATCAGCAGTGAACTTTGGCATGATTAACAGGGAGCAGCTTAGCAAAGGTGTGGCTGTGACAACTGAATCAGGTAGCAGAAAACATAATGGTATGTTTCTGTGGAATGGATGAGTCCCTCTGCCCAGCACTTCCCCGTGTGGGGTGTTGCCTCCAGTCAGAGCAGCTGTGTCACCAGTCAGCACAAAAGTCTTCCTGCCATAAGGATTCCTGGTAGTGGTGTGAGAAAGCTATGATTTCTGCAGGTTTATTGAGGGTTTAAGCAGACATGGCATGCTGTGCAAAGGTCAAAGACAGAAAAAAGATGTATAAGCTTTAGTTGATGCAGTGTTGCTCCCGGAGGGTGGGCAATGTTCCTGAGTGGGCTGCAGGAATTCTCTAGTCACTGCCAGCAGAGTGGGTGCATGGGGGCTGTCACCAGCCAGGGCAGAGTTAAGGTGAAAATAACATTCCATGCAAAAACAACCATTTAGGCCCTGTGTTTACTTACAAGTCTGTAACTGAACACAGGGTTGGCCATGGCTGCGGAGAATGTCTGCACTTCATAATTTTTTTTTCCTTCACCAAATGAGAAAGAGTCTACCGGATGTGCATTTAAGTGCTTGCAATATATAACTTCTTGTAGGAGCCATGACAGTAATCTCAGGCATGGGCTGTGTCCTGAAATTCTGGACAGTTTTATTACGTGGCAGCTTGAGCACATCAAAGACAACCAGCGGGATCTCTCCTCTTCCAGCACCATCCTACCCTTCATCGCCCACTACATAAAGCCCTCACATGCCAAAAGTCCTTCCGGCTCACTCTCCTCCACCTGTACTAGGAAGACACCAAGTAGCTGGAAACAATTTTTTGTGTGTTACATATCACTAAGTCAGTGATTTTCTGGACAGTCATGTTCTGCCTTGATTACACCCTGCCCAGGCTCTATGCCAGGGCCATTCCTTCCCACCAAGACTTTCTTATTGCTCATCTGGGAGATCTTAACCATTCTCATGGTCACCATCACTCCCCTCTGCCAGTTTTACATAAAGGCAGCCTGGATCCTACACTTGAATGTCCATCTTTACAGATTTCAGTCCAGTCTCATTTCCCAGACCCTAAATGAGAAAGCTTTTATAGGCTGAGGCAGCAGTGGAGGGGAACTGGGGCCTTCTCAGAAGGATCTGTCTTTGCAAGTGGATTGAAAAGAGAGTTTGGAATTCCCAAGGTGACAAAGGCCTCCTAAGCTCCTTAGAAAAGGCTCTCTTTTTCCCTGACACAGAAAGGACCATCTATCTCCTGCTTCATGCTGGGAAGAGGAAGGAACCCATGAAGGACAAAGTTTCATGAATATCTATCCCTGTCTGAGAAAGGGAATAGGGTTCAGGTGCACCCACAGGGATTTTTTTGTCATTATGGCATGGCTTGCACGAGGAGGAAAAATTTGGTTTCTATCACCCTGAGAGTCAAGACTCAGCCCTCTTCACCCAAGTAGACAACCCGTAGGTGAGAGAGTGCAGTCCGTTGGCACTGCCAGCACTTTGATACCCAAGATATGACAATGAAAAGTGTCAGCCTTGAAACAAAAAGGGTCACGGAGCTGTCTGTCTGCTGTAATATCCAGTGTCTGAAATAGTTGTGGGCATGTTTTCCTGATGTTCCTACTTACAGCTTGCAGCAGGCTGGGGGAAGTGGAGAGAGGCCCTGAGACAAAGGGATTGCTCTCTTGCCTGACAAGCTCTTAGTGCCTGGAGAGATGATTTATAGCACACATCCCAGGCCTGGGGTCATACCCATGCCTGCAGGACACCATACCTCGTGCTTTCCCATGTCTGGAACCAGGCATTGTTTTAAGCTTGTGTAGAAGGAGGGAGAAGCACAATGAGTAGGACAGAGGGGGAAGGCAGGCAGTTTACAGGAGAGAAACAGACAGGGTGGAACAGAACTTGGCATTCTTTGTCCTACAGATTTCAACCAGTTCCTGTCCTGATGCCCCGTTTTGGAAGAGAGGCTGGTGCAGTGGTGAGATACATGAGCAGTAAAGATTTTGCTGGTGGAGATAAAGATCAGTCTAGAGCTCATAATAAAGCCTTGACCCAAACCCTATAGCTCCCACAAGCAAGACCAACTTTTTGGAAGGTGTCCTCATGTTCATACTTCAATCAAGCCCATTTCTCTGCCAGTGATCATAATGGGCCACTGTGATAACTAATTTCTGCCCTTTTTTAATGTTTTCTTATTCTGTTCACAAGGCAACAGATTAAAATAAGCAACTTTCACAGTCTTTCACATGGAGGCTCTATTTCCACTATTAGAGTGGAGAAATGAAAAATAGATAGGGCCAGAGGAGGAGCCAAGCTTAAGAAATAGTCTGCTTAGTGGACCTTTTTCAGTGTCAGTTTCTTTTCTCTTTGACAAGTGCCCTTCCCTAGCAGTAGTTGGAGAATTTGTGGGTTTTTAACAGGCTACGTTTGGAATAGGCAAAAATCTCAGCCACACCAAAGAAGCACCTTGCCCCTTCTGCTTTCTGCTGCAGTTGTCACATCAAGAGCATTTTCATTTTAACTCTAGTGTGACAGCCACTGTGATGCTGCTTCCATTGCTGCCTCTGGCTAGGCAGGTCTTTGAGTCTAGGCTCCAAGCACCCCTGCAGCCTTTGGGCTGCTGTATTCAGCCTCCCCCTGGGGGAAGCTGAGCCAAGAGTGCCAGAGAGCATGTGGCACCCAAGCCCGGGGCCAAGTACATAACGGTGAGCCAGCACAGGTAGGTGGGTGTAACATCATCGTGGATGGTAAATAAGAGGTTAAGAAAGATGTGTATTCACCACATAGGAGAGGTGATAAGGTCAGGTGGGTTTATTTGTAAGCAAGGAAGCTTTGCTCACAAATGTTGTAGCTCAAGGTTGCATCTATTCATCTGTTATACCAAGCAAATAATAAGTTATTTTAAAAAACAAAACCAAAGCAATAAACAGATATTGATAGTCCAGCTTTGAGGATGAGGAGATATTGGGGGTTTTCAGGCTTTAATTTCTAAGTGAAGCGGCATGACGTCCAGAGTTTTAAAACTTGTTCCTCCTTTCCCACAGAAATAACTTGGTTTGCATTGCGCTCCGTAAAAACAGCATTCACATGTTGTCTTCCCTTTGGAGCAGCTTTGCTGTTCCCTTCCATGCACTGTATTAGTTTGATCACTGGTCTGAAAGCATGCCATGGGTCTGGAAGGAGCATCATTCTCAGTCTGTGTATTGGGTTTGCATGGCCAAGCTATCATAGTGGGGTGGGGTGCCTGAGAAGAGGCTGTGACCTTGTGGGAGGCCCGTGGAGAGAGGAGCCCCTGCTGGAGCAGCCTGTCCTTGAAGGACCATGGAAGAGTGACTCATGCTGCAGCAGTCTGGGGAGGACTGCCCATGGGATGGAGAAATTCAAGGAGAACTGTCTCCCATGTAGGGACCCCATGCTGGAGCCGCAGAAGGACTCCTCTCCCTGGGCTACAGAGAAACAACCAGTGATGAGCTGACCATAACATCCATTCCTTGTCTCCCCGAACCACTGGGGGAGGACCTAGAGCTAAGAAGGAGAGAAGGGTGTGGATAAGGTGTTTTTAAGGTCCTATTTTACTTCTCATTATCCTGCTCTGATTTTGTTGGCCATAAATTTGACTGAGCTCTCTAGTTCTAGCCTGTTTTGCCTGTGACACAATTTGGTGAGTGATCCATCCTGGTCCTTATCTCAACTCATGAACTCTTTGTTATATCTTCTCTTCCCTGTCCAGCTGTGGAGTGGAGCAAGAGAGAGGCTTTGGTGGGTGCTTGGCATCCAGCCAGGGTCAACCCACTGTAGTCTAAGAGAAGCAATAATAAAGTACCCTAAAGCAATTGCTCTCCTCACTGGACTTCACTTGTCCCAAAGTAATCTGTACAGCTCATTAGTTTAAATGCACAGACACTCCCTAGTTACAGTAGTTTCCTGTCTTCTGGAAGAGCAGCATTGCCCAGATCCATTGTATTTGCACATCTGCTGGGCTCCAGCTAATCGAGCTCCTAAGAACACACCGAAGTACTTTCCAGTGTTTTCTTTAGCCACAATTGGAAACTCCACATCCTTTTTTGTGTCACAGTAACTCTTAAAGTAACTCCTAAAGTCACTGTAACTTGAAGTTCCTACAACTTTTCTAGGAAAAGCCAAGTGGTATTGCATTTCCGTCCCCAGTCTATATGGCCAGTAGATTTTTATTGTACTGAGCATTAGTGGCCATATCCTGTGGCATCCTGAGATTATTGAAGGTTTCACTAATAAAGCTGGATGGTGGGAGGTTATTTGATTTTTGGTCTTCTCAGGGAATAAAAAGCTAATGGAAAAGCCATCTTTTGGGAACTGGATGTTTTCTTCTTGGCCAAATTGTAATTCTTGAAACACCATGAGCACAAGCTGATTTTTCATGGAATTCTACAATGATAGAATAGTCTAGGTTGGAAGGGACCTCTTAAAGGTCATCTAGTCCAATCCTACAATTAGCAGGGATATCTCAGAGCCCTGTCCAGCCTGAACCTGAATGTACCCAGACATGGGGCATCCATGATCACTCTGGGCAACATGCCCCAGTGTTTTACCACTCTCATTGTAAAAAATCTTTTTTTTTCTTATACCTAATCCAAATTTAGTCTCCTTCAGTGTGAAACCATTACCCCTTGTCCTATCCCAACAGGCCCCCTTCAAGTACTGAAAGGCCACAATGAGGTTTCCACAGAGCCTTCTCTTCTCCAGGCTGAACAATCCTGATTTTCTCAGCCATTTCTCATTTCAGGGCCCTTCTCTGGACTAACTCCAACAGGTCCATGTCCTTCCTGTGCTGGGACCCCAGAGCTGGTGCAGCCCTGCAGGTGGGGGCTCACCAGAGCAGAGCAGAGGGGCAGAATCCCCTCCCTTGCCCTGCTGCCCACACTGCTTTGGATGCAGCCCAGGACACATCTGGCTTTCTGGACTGAAGGTGCCCATTGCCATCTCATGTCCAGCCTCTCATCCATCAGCATGTCCAAGTCCTTCTCGGCAGGGCTCCTCTCGCTCTGTCCCCCAGCCCAGATTGATACGAGGCCTCAACCCAGGTGGAATAGCTGTACCCAACAAAAGAATATTGCTGAGAATTTTATTTCACAGATTTAGGGATTTTAGGATAAACTTTTAAGGGGTCTGGAAGCATACTGCAAGCAGAATGTCATTTAGTATTTATTAAGCATTGAAACTCTTGGGTATTCATTAGGAGAGAGGAGTTGTACAGACTGCTCAGATATTCCCTCTGTGGTGTTAGAAGTGCAGATATGGCAGACTTCTGCTATCAAAAGGGAAACACTAAAACTTGCAGGATAAGTAAGTCTATAGAATAGGTTTGTAAACATAAATAGGCTGTTAAAGAGGCAAAATGTATACCTGAAGCACTGCTATTTTTATAAGTCTGACTAGTAATCCAATTGATTTAGAAATAAAAGTCTTTGAAATTCTGTTTTTAAATTAGCAGTTCATGTCAAAACTAACAGAATTTCTTTGGCAAATCCTAGGTGCTTCAGCCCTTGCTGGATGTATGAATTACAGTGAGGAACATGAGGATTTCTTGCTTTAGTTTCATAACTGGGGTTTACTGTGAGGGAAAGGAAAGAGAAAAAGAGAAAGGAGAAAAGAAAAGAAGGACATTTGCCTGGATTAAACAGTGATGAAAAAACCTGGCTTGACTCACTTTCCAGGGACAAAAAAATGACTGTGATTTCAGATAGCAATGTCTCTTTCATGTTCTTTTTTCTACCTTTTTGTTAAACAAAGGGAAATGAAGAGCTGTTTATGTTTTTCCTCCCCCTTCTGTCTCCTCAGGGTTTTTCTTCCAGCACACAGTTCGTTTATCAGGTTTCAGAGTGTGCTTTGCAGCACTGAGTAAAGCACTGGATAAAAATACCAAACATTTGATATCTTAGAACAACAAATCAGTTGGGAAGGAGCTTTTCTGCTGCTGTTGCTTACATCCATGTTGTACTTAAGGATGTACTGCCAAAATAAAAGCAAGGAATGAAGTTTGTTAATAGTTATGTATATACGAACAGATGAGTTACTGGTAACAGTTATTTTCATAGCCTTTACTATGTAAGGGAAGTGGAGCACAGCAGCAGTATTTGCCCCAAAACACGAGGTAATTCAGCTGGTACAAAGACAAGGATATGAAAAACAGTGCAGATTTTTGTTCAGAACACAAATTTATAAAACTAATATTGAGAACACAAGGTGAACAAAATGTGCATGTTTTTTTCTTGCAGTATCTTGAAAACAGTAAGACCAGAAAGTTTGGGTTGATGCTGCCTTGGGTTTGTGTCTAACAGACCAGTAGTGTTTTTTTTGTAGTCTAATGGAAAAGTAAAATATCTTTGGAAATGTTCTTGCTGGATAGTGAGGAACACCCAAATGTTTGTTCAGTGTGTTCTCATTTCTTGTGAGCCTCTGTGACCTAACAACATCAATTTGGAGTCAATAATATAGGAGACCCTTAACTCTATGCAGAATTTGATGTCTGCAGAGGCTTCTTATTAGTCTGTTTTCATCATTTTGAAGACCCAACCATGGTTCACTTTAGGAGCCATTCAAAGTGTTTGCTCCTAGTTATAAGTGTCTAACACCAAAAATACAGTGGGTGGATGCAGCTGATAAATGAAACACAGGAAACCAGTGCTGAAGTGTTGGTCTGCAGGTTTGGGAATACTGTAAATCAGCAATCTAACCTTTCTGTTTGCAATTATTCCTGCAAAAGGGAGTGTAAAGGAGAGGCCTGTGAGAGTATGAGACAGTCTTCTGAAGAGGTTCCTCCATGCACAACAGGCAACAAAAGAAACTTCTCCTTTCTCCTTTCCCATCCCTTGCAGTAAAACCCATCTATGCAGCTAAACCAAGTATTCCTTGTGTTTGAAAATGGGAGGTGCTGCAGTAAGCTAAGCAGAACCATGCTGTGACCACAACATGGATAACTGAGAGCCTAAATATAAATACAAGGAATGGTGGGGGGACCATGCCAAGGGTGCTTACAGTGACAGGATAGAAATATGATCCTTGGCCAGACACTGCAAATGGATATCAGTAGGAGGAAATTACCCTGACAAGATAAAAGGGAAAGGGATTGTAATCCTAACATGAGAGAAGAATCTAGATGTGGATGGTCAGGAAAAGCTGAATTTTGCAGATGTTTTTTCTAAGCATCCTTAATAATTAAACCCAGCCAGGACATGAGGATACAGACTAAAGACCAAACCCAAGGTTACAGCCAAGTTACCAGCCTAAATGCTATGTAGTGTAAGGATTTTATTCCCTATCATGACTTAACCCCAGCCAGTAATTTAAATACCACATAGACACTTGCTCACTCCCACGGCCCACCCCCAGGCCCCCCAAAGGTGGGATGGGGAGGAGAATCAGAAAAAAAGTAAAACCTTTTCTTCTTATCTTGACAGGATAATATCCTCCTGCTGATATCCAAGAGGTTGAGATAATAACAGTTTAATAACTGAAATAAAGTAAAATATAATCATAATTTTATTGGAAATGAAAAAGAGAGGCATATAAGCCAAGAAAAACAAATGATGCACAATACAGTTTCTCTCACTTTCTTGTGCACCTCCTCACTGGCAGAGCATGAGAAACTGAAAAGTCCTTGACATAGGCTAAACTCTACTTATCAACAACTAAAACACCAATGTGTTACTGACATTATTCTCAAACTGAATCCAAAAGACAGCATTGTACCAGCTACTAGGAAGAAAGTTAACTCTATTCCAGCCAAACCCAGACATTTCTACAAGTCAAAGTGTAGAGTGGATAAATGAATCTGTATTGAAGAAGGTGATGGAACTATTCCTCACAAATAAATTTACAAAAAAATACGAGGTTTTGGATTCTGGAGGTGGGACAAGCAAACTCTTCAAAAAGACACCCTGCAGGAAGAAAGTGGAGGATTCCCAAGGAAGGATAGTGTCACGGAAGCTGGGAAGATAAGCTAACAGAAAGTGCATCGAAGTACTGGTTCCTAGATTCAGTCACAGAGGAACTAAAAGCGTCCCTGCTGGCTCTCCTGCAGAGCTGCTTGGCAGGACCTGCTAAGTCAGGAGAATGAATCCTGCAGATATTTTTCAGCAGGGGACTAGGGCAGGGCAAGCACAAAGTTTGCAGTCAGCATGCAGGCTTCCTCTGAAAGACCTCTGCATGCCTGTGGTGCTGGTCTTACTCCTGGTACTGTTAAAAAGAGTACTGAGAGAGAGATGTAAACTAAAGCTGAGGGTGACTTGCAGTTAATGTTTGGTGAAAAGCACTTCAGCAGAGGAGTCAAGGGGTTACATAGAAAAGAAGAATAGCAAAGGGCCTGGCCTTACTCTCAGAGTCAAGCAAGATGAGTCACCATCCCTGGAGATGTTTAGAAGTCTGTAGATGTGGTGCTTAGGGACATGGTTCAGTGGTGGACTTGGCACTGTTGGGCTAACAGTTGGACTCTGATCTTAAGGGTCTTTTCCAACGTAAATGTTTCTGTGATTCTGTGAAGGTAATACAACTTTTTATTTTTTTCTTTTGAGAGAGAGAGAGCTATGGTTCTTTAGTGGAGATGTTTTGCTTGGCATTTGACTTGTCTTGTGAGCAGTTTTGTTCTGTTTTGGTTTGGGAACAGTCAAATATGATGGAAACAGTACTAACCAGCAGAGATGGAGGGAGTGAAGGTCAGCAGCAATAAGCTTCTGGGCTGACACTGAAGGCAATGCTGCTGGACAATCCTGGTAGCCAGGATTAGCAGAGCTTGTCTTGAAGTCCCTGCAGCATGACCTCACAGAATGCTTTCAGAAAGGCCCACGGTTAGTGTGAGGGTTTCAGAAATTAATCTTAATTTCTAGAATTTTGAATTTTTCATTTCTTGTAATGCATTTGTTTTCCTTAAGCATATCACATACTACATTTGATGGTTCCTGCTGTCAGAGAAGGAAGGCACCAAATCCTGCCCATTGTGAGTAAGCCAAGAGGGTAACCATGGAAGCAGCGTTCTGGTCATCACTGGATGCTAAAACCCTTTACTGAGAGAGAAAATAATCCAGGTTACTTTGCAGTAGATGAGGAACTGAAACAGCACATCAGTGTGGTTGTGTTTTGTTTGTCTTAACCAAAAGAAATTAGTATGATTGAGCAAACCACATGTGCTGTAGATATAGTTATATTTGGTTAATTTTTCTGTAATTTACCGTGGATTTGTATGCCCTTCACAGGCATGAACAACCGTGAAGTCTTGGAGCAAGTAGAACGAGGTTATCGGATGCCGTGTCCTCAGGACTGTCCCATCTCCTTGCATGAGCTTATGATTCACTGCTGGAAAAAAGACCCAGAGGAGCGTCCAACTTTTGAATATTTACAGGGTTTTCTTGAAGACTACTTCACTGCAACAGAACCCCAATACCAGCCTGGTGACAACCTGTAAATCCCTGGTTTCCAGACATGAAATTCCTGTCATGAATTACCAGGTGTTTCTCAGCCCTGTCCCACCTGCTCTCCACCCTCCAGCTCTGTGATCGCCTTCTCCAGAGTGCAACATCTTCCAGCACTGCAGTGCGCAGGAGGGGCTGAAGCTGGGAACTTCCACAGCCCTTGCCTATGACCACTTGTCCTAATAATCTGAATGTTCTGGATGAAAAGGAGAAAAACACTTGTTTTTTCTTAATCAAAGACTCCAAAACTGCATTGTATTGATGTTATGTAAACTGCAAAACCTCTGTTCATTGTAAATAGTAACTCAGTGCCAATAACTGATCCTAGTGCTTTCCTTTTTTTAAAATGCAAAACCTATGTGATTTTAACTAGTCTTCTCCTGATTCAACTAAAAGTATTATTTTCCAGAAGTGGCCTCTTTGTCTAAAACATTTTTTTTTCATGTTTTAACAAATAAAAAATCAGGACAGGTGTTTGGGTTTTTGCTTTTTTATATATAAAATATATATAATATATATACATACCTGTACATACAGTATATGGGTGCTATTGCAGAGGAGGCTCATTTGGAATTGAATGAATCCTGCTGCAGCTGTACCCAGAAAGCGATAATTTTACTGCAGACATGAAAACACTGGTGGGATTCTGAAAACCAGTGATCTAATTTTTGGCTTTTGCCAAGCATGATTTTTTTAAATTGGATTGCACTTTTTGTTTATGATTATGTACCTGTAGATGGTTGTAACTTTGCTCTTTCAGGAATCACGTGCTGTATTTACAGTAATGTTTCCAATGTTTGACAAGTGTGTGATGATTTGTTCTTGAAATTAAAACGAACATATTTAAAGCAAGAAAACTACACCATCACCGTTTGAACTGGAAAATCGAAATTGCAAGGACTTCTTGTATCAAAACATGTATACTGAAATGTTTCAAAAAGATTTATTAAGCAGTGTAACCACATTCAGATGGTCTTAAAATAATAGCATTTTAGCCATGTCCCCCTGCTAAACTGTTGGTCATGCAACTAGGATTTTTCTGTTTTATGTGTAACATTTTTCCATTGTAAAATAAGTGTGTTAAGTGTCCTGTACTGCTAATGAAATTACTTTCTCTGTGTCTGCAAGTTCTCCAGTGGAATTACTATGCACTTCTTTACATTTCATGGGGGATGCACAGAACAAAGTATTACCTTTTCAGTTGTCTGTACCAGCTTTGAATTACTTACGTTTAACCAAAAAACACACAAAAAAATTCCTTTCTATTTCTATTGAGTTTTTAATACTGAGTTGCAAATTTTAAAGTCTTAATTACATTTTGTTATGATTTATTCACAAGTTTACATTTTAAAACTGTTTAACTTTCTTAATTTAGTAATTAAAAAAAAGAGCATTTTACATTTGGATAGTTGTTTTTTTGTTTAAACTGTGGAGCTAATGGTGGACATGAGATTAAAAACTTTTCAAGAAGGGGTGTCATGCCATTTGGGGCATCATATTTCATAGGAGTATGCAGACCAGTTACCTATGGGACATCATTTTCCAANCAAGGAAGGATAGTGTCACGGAAGCTGGGAAGATAAGCTAACAGAAAGTGCATCGAAGTACTGGTTCCTAGATTCAGTCACAGAGGAACTAAAAGCGTCCCTGCTGGCTCTCCTGCAGAGCTGCTTGGCAGGACCTGCTAAGTCAGGAGAATGAATCCTGCAGGTATTTTTCAGCAGGGGACTGGGGCAGGGCAAGCACAAAGTTTGCAGTCAGCATGCAGGCTTCCTCTGAAAGACCTCTGCATGCCTGTGGTGCTGGTCTTACTCCTGGTACTGTTAAAAAGAGTACTGAGAGAGAGATGTAAACTAAAGCTGAGGGTGACTTGCAGTTAATGTTTGGTGAAAAGCACTTCAGCAGAGGAGTCAAGGGGTTACATAGAAAAGAAGAATAGCAAAGGGCCTGGCCTTACTCTCAGAGTCAAGCAAGATGAGTCACCATCCCTGGAGATGTTTAGAAGTCTGTAGATGTGGTGCTTAGGGACATGGTTCAGTGGTGGACTTGGCACTGTTGGGCTAACAGTTGGACTCTGATCTTAAGGGTCTTTTCCAACGTAAATGTTTCTGTGATTCTGTGAAGGTAATACAACTTTTTATTTTTTTCTTTTGAGAGAGAGAGAGCTATGGTTCTTTAGTGGAGATGTTTTGCTTGGCATTTGACTTGTCTTGTGAGCAGTTTTGTTCTGTTTTGGTTTGGGAACAGTCAAATATGATGGAAACAGTACTAACCAGCAGAGATGGAGGGAGTGAAGGTCAGCAGCAATAAGCTTCTGGGCTGACACTGAAGGCAATGCTGCTGGACAATCCTGGTAGCCAGGATTAGCAGAGCTTGTCTTGAAGTCCCTGCAGCATGACCTCACAGAATGCTTTCAGAAAGGCCCACGGTTAGTGTGAGGGTTTCAGAAATTAATCTTAATTTCTAGAATTTTGAATTTTTCATTTCTTGTAATGCATTTGTTTTCCTTAAGCATATCACATACTACATTTGATGGTTCCTGCTGTCAGAGAAGGAAGGCACCAAATCCTGCCCATTGTGAGTAAGCCAAGAGGGTAACCATGGAAGCAGCGTTCTGGTCATCACTGGATGCTAAAACCCTTTACTGAGAGAGAAAATAATCCAGGTTACTTTGCAGTAGATGAGGAACTGAAACAGCACATCAGTGTGGTTGTGTTTTGTTTGTCTTAACCAAAAGAAATTAGTATGATTGAGCAAACCACATGTGCTGTAGATATAGTTATATTTGGTTAATTTTTCTGTAATTTACCGTGGATTTGTATGCCCTTCACAGGCATGAACAACCGTGAAGTCTTGGAGCAAGTAGAACGAGGTTATCGGATGCCGTGTCCTCAGGACTGTCCCATCTCCTTGCATGAGCTTATGATTCACTGCTGGAAAAAAGACCCAGAGGAGCGTCCAACTTTTGAATATTTACAGGGTTTTCTTGAAGACTACTTCACTGCAACAGAACCCCAATACCAGCCTGGTGACAACCTGTAAATCCCTGGTTTCCAGACATGAAATTCCTGTCATGAATTACCAGGTGTTTCTCAGCCCTGTCCCACCTGCTCTCCACCCTCCAGCTCTGTGATCGCCTTCTCCAGAGTGCAACATCTTCCAGCACTGCAGTGCGCAGGAGGGGCTGAAGCTGGGAACTTCCACAGCCCTTGCCTATGACCACTTGTCCTAATAATCTGAATGTTCTGGATGAAAAGGAGAAAAACACTTGTTTTTTCTTAATCAAAGACTCCAAAACTGCATTGTATTGATGTTATGTAAACTGCAAAACCTCTGTTCATTGTAAATAGTAACTCAGTGCCAATAACTGATCCTAGTGCTTTCCTTTTTTTAAAATGCAAAACCTATGTGATTTTAACTAGTCTTCTCCTGATTCAACTAAAAGTATTATTTTCCAGAAGTGGCCTCTTTGTCTAAAACATTTTTTTTTCATGTTTTAACAAATAAAAAATCAGGACAGGTGTTTGGGTTTTTGCTTTTTTATATATAAAATATATATAATATATATACATACCTGTACATACAGTATATGGGTGCTATTGCAGAGGAGGCTCATTTGGAATTGAATGAATCCTGCTGCAGCTGTACCCAGAAAGCGATAATTTTACTGCAGACATGAAAACACTGGTGGGATTCTGAAAACCAGTGATCTAATTTTTGGCTTTTGCCAAGCATGATTTTTTTAAATTGGATTGCACTTTTTGTTTATGATTATGTACCTGTAGATGGTTGTAACTTTGCTCTTTCAGGAATCACGTGCTGTATTTACAGTAATGTTTCCAATGTTTGACAAGTGTGTGATGATTTGTTCTTGAAATTAAAACGAACATATTTAAAGCAAGAAAACTACACCATCACCGTTTGAACTGGAAAATCGAAATTGCAAGGACTTCTTGTATCAAAACATGTATACTGAAATGTTTCAAAAAGATTTATTAAGCAGTGTAACCACATTCAGATGGTCTTAAAATAATAGCATTTTAGCCATGTCCCCCTGCTAAACTGTTGGTCATGCAACTAGGATTTTTCTGTTTTATGTGTAACATTTTTCCATTGTAAAATAAGTGTGTTAAGTGTCCTGTACTGCTAATGAAATTACTTTCTCTGTGTCTGCAAGTTCTCCAGTGGAATTACTATGCACTTCTTTACATTTCATGGGGGATGCACAGAACAAAGTATTACCTTTTCAGTTGTCTGTACCAGCTTTGAATTACTTACGTTTAACCAAAAAACACACAAAAAATTCCTTTCTATTTCTATTGAGTTTTTAATACTGAGTTGCAAATTTTAAAGTCTTAATTACATTTTGTTATGATTTATTCACAAGTTTACATTTTAAAACTGTTTAACTTTCTTAATTTAGTAATTAAAAAAAAGAGCATTTTACATTTGGATAGTTGTTTTTTTGTTTAAACTGTGGAGCTAATGGTGGACATGAGATTAAAAACTTTTCAAGAAGGGGTGTCATGCCATTTGGGGCATCATATTTCATAGGAGTATGCAGACCAGTTACCTATGGGACATCATTTTCCAAATTATGAAGTCAATATATTTTTAAACAGCTGGAATTCAGCTGTAAGGAAGATGGCTGAATGCGTAGCTCGTCTCTCATTTCTCTCTTCTACTGCAGTTTGTTCTTTATTAGTTCTGTTGCATTTAACATGAATACTTTTACATTTACAAGTGTTGCAGGAAAAGACATTTTCTATGTCTTGTATTGCTGTTACTGCTTTAAAAGATTGTGGCCAACTAAGACTTCCTGACAGTTGAAACTTTTCTTTTAAATTATTTAGTACTTAGACTGTGAATTCATATTCTGAAGATGCACACATTTTCTAAAGAGAACCTTTCTTCGTTTGTGAAAACTAACCCAATAATTAATTGAGATTCAGAGAACAAATTGTCATCATTTTAATATTTTCTATACAAAACTTTGACTGAAAATCCTCTTGCAAAGGAGGCTTCCACACTTAGCCTTTCTCAAAGTGTGAATTTATATGGCAATGTTGCTTGTTACCAGATTTCCATGATAAATTGGTTAGCGTTTTACATGTAGAGTCTATAAGTAATGTTATGTACATTATCTATTCAATGTTGCTGTACCTGTAGCTGTGGAGTACTGAAGAGGCCATGATCCTTGTTGGACTTCTAGCTTCCTCTACGTACTTAAAAAGCAAGTGGTGGCCCTCTTTTTTTTTCCCCACAGCTACCCCCCTGCCTTAAAATATCCATGGAACTGAGGACTCCATAGTAACTCAGCGGGCTGGCAAAGCCAAAATGTCACCTCCTTGGCCCAGAGCCCGGTGGCGAAGCGTAGCCATTCTGCCAAGTTCCTTAGCAGCCTTTGCTATGCCACAAACTTAAGTGCAGTTTCCATCTGTAATGCGGGACGAGCCTAAAACGTTAGTTTGCCTATGTTTCTCATTGGAAGTAAGACTCAGATGGGGTGTTGTTGGGGTTTTATGGCCTTTATTTCTGATTCTTGGGTTTGCTGTTTCTTGTATTGCATTCAGTCTCTGAGTACCATGTTGGTCTCTGCCGGATCTCTGCCTGCAGCTGGCTTGTGTGCAGACTGGTGCCACTGTTGAGTGGCAAATCCAGACCATTTCTCATCGGTAGCTCTTCTGCTTCTTTTTCTTAATGTTGGGAGTTTTGTTGTTTGGGTTTTTTAATCTCTCAAATAAAAACATTAGCAAAAAATTTAAACAAGGTTGTTAGGTTTTTTTGCTACAAATTAGTGACAGCCTTTTCTTAAGCAGGGTGTATACACCACAAGTAGTTGTGTGGTGACTGTAAAAGTAGAATTTATAAGATTAGGAATCTTCTGTTCCATCCAATATTTTTTTAATGTAAGACTAAATAAATTCCACCCAGATAAAAACAACTGGCCAAATGCTCCCCCCACCAGCCTACCTGATGCCATGGTGTGGTGGCTGAGTTCTAGAAGAGGTCTTCTAGAAGACCTACCAGCAGCAGAAAGGACTCTGTGGGGTGACATAGGTATCTCTAAGGCAAGTTTAATTCAAGACCAGTCTCAGGAAAAGTGACAGGTGGAAATGGGATATTGCTGTGAAAGGGATGGTTAGTATGGTTATTATATTTCTGTGGGAAGGCAATTATGTGAGACTTGGTGGTCTTTGAAAAAGACAAAAGGTTGTCAAAGGCACTAACATGATATTCTTTGGCTTTTGTAAACAGTGCTCAGTGTAGTTCTGGGTGATGCTCTGGTTTTGACTTAATTACCACTGTAGAAAAACAAAGTAAATACAAGACAGAAAAGTGATTAACTGCTAAAATTACAAGAATAGTCACAAGTGAAAAATCTGTCTCCAGTGTGACTGTTTCTCCTGATGCCTCTAGACTGGAAAGGACTGCCTGCAGCCCAAGAAGGCAGATTGCTAAATATCTTGATCTTGCCACATAACTTCAAGGTGAGTGGAAAGCTGCTCAAATTTATTTTAACATGCACCATCCTTTTCTCGAGTGCTGAAATAAAAAATGCAGCGTGCTAATGAATGCTACCATATTGTACCCAAGGGGTTTAAGGGCCTCACACAAGGCTGAGCCCAAGCATGCAAGAGCTATTAGGAGATATACAGTAGCTCCTCTTCTAAAGTGTAGACAATATTCATTCATCAAAGAAGCCTTTTCCTGTCTAATGGGAAATTACCACCAGCAGTGCAGACAAAAGGATATTTATTTTCTCCAGTCGTGTCAGTTTGAGGGTCTGTCTGTCTTTCAAGAATAATTGAAGTCTGTTTGTAGCTCAGAAATCTCATTGTGTTCTGCAGTCTTGGAAAGCAGTGATTATAATTTCCTGTGACTCATACACAGGGATATTTTATCACTGAGGGGACTCCTGTCAACTGGAGCAGCATTCCCTGCCATCTTAACTGAAGAAAAGGGCACTTTACTTTCAGACTAAACCAGCACAGACCAAACCAGAACCCTTGTCCTTTCCACAGAAAAGGAAAAGAGGCCCCTTGCTGGGGCTGCCACATGAGTAGGGTGCTAGTGTTTCCCTCTCAGTGCTTCTAAATTTCTCAGGAAAACTTGTGACAGCTAAAACTAGGCTGCTGAGGTTCATTTTGAATGTTAGAGAGGAAATGCTGACTTCCCTTAAGTCTGTGAGATATTTTCTGTTGACTTCTGATATAGAGACTGTTCTTATGTGTGTGTACAATTACGTGTAACTCAAAAGGAAATTCACACATAAAAACATCTACACAAACATCAGTCTATCTCCTTATATTCCTCCCCTGTAGCTGAATGCTTAACAAAAATGAAAAACTGGGACATAAGTAGATTAGAGGACAAAATGTTGTTAACAACAAAAGAGCTGCTCTTTTTTTTTCTTGTTTTCCTTTTTTTTTTTCTTTTTTTTTTATCCCTGCCAGTTCCCACTACATGATCTGTTACAATCCTTATTCTCAAACCAGGAGGGATGGTAGCAGCAAGCACTGCTGCTATGGCTCAGAGATGCCGTGGGTCTCTGGCTACTGCGAAGAGCAGCCTGCAGCTGATTTTAAAGTCAGGGAGAGAAAACATTTCTCCCAAGGGCATGGCTGCAGTCTGGAGCCTGCGGCGGGAGTGTGCAGGAGCGCTGAGAGAACTGCCCGCCCAGGAAAAGCAGGTCATTAGCTGGTAGGCACTGCATCGTGTGCTGGAGAGGCAGAGCCAAAGGTTGCAGCAGCAGCTGTGTTTGCAGCACCAGCTGTGCTCACAGCGCCTGTGCTTCCTTGCGCCCAGGGATTTGGGTGATGAGATTAGAGTAGGCTGAGGAGCATGAACTGCGGTTTCTGCTTCCAAATGTAAATATCTTCTCTGTTACAGCGTAGAGGAAAACAGTGTATGTTCAAGATGGGGAAAAAAATCCCAGGACTGCTGTGGCCTGTGACTGCGAGGCAAGTGTTGGTTCTGCCTGACCAGGCCAGATGGAAGTTTGATTGTTTGGCTCATTGTTGGGAATAACTCGGCATTAAGCTCTGTGAATAGCTAAAAGAGCAAAGAGTAAAGAAATGAGATTTTCCTTCTTCCCCTACAGCCAGGTTAGAGCTTGCCAAGGGCTCTGGTTTGCTTTTTTGTGCATAAGCATTTGTTGCTGAGCTCCTGCATCCAGACCCCTGTGAAGTTTGCTCAGCTATCTGTTGTCACAGCTTCACACAAAATTCCTGAGCCCTGTAACGGATGAATTCTAATCTGGAAATATAAAAAAAATGCAGGGCTGCTTTGTGACTGTTGGGGCTCAGCCTCATGCCAGAGGCCTGTCTGTGAGCCCTGGCATTCCCTGTGCTTTATTCACTGCTGCAGTTCAGGCTCTGGGCTGCCTTGCAACCCCACAGGCTGCTGGATTTCCCCAGCCAGATGATGCTTCTCATACAGGAAGGGTCCCTGGTGTTGGGAAAGGGCTGCCGGGGTCCCAGCACACCCCTCCTGGCACCACACACAGCCTGGGCCATCACTGTTCCTGGGACAGGCTTCCAGGAGAGAGTGGCAATGCAGAAGGGGCCTGCAGCTTCCCTGGAGGCCCCTTGGACACCCAGAGTTGCCATGCTCTGTTGGCAGCAGCTCAGGCACAACTGTGTGGAGCTGCAGACGGGTCTTGGGGTGACTTGGCTGGGGCTGTGTTGCTACAGCCCATAGTCCCAGTGACAGTGGAGAAGCAGATGCTAAATCCTGCCCTCCTAAAAAAGCAAAGGCAGTGAACCACATGGGGAACAGCTTGGTGTCTTAAAGAGAGAGGTCTAGGTACGTTTGATCACACGAGAGCTCAAGTGTTCCCTCAAATTCCCATGCCTCCCAAAAGCAGTGCAGCCGCCAGCTGAGCTTTGTCTGTGACCTCATATACATCCTGTGTATAAAACATATACCACATATTGAACATTTGCATATGTTATGTCTTTTGTTCCACTTGGGTGGCCTTTTCCTCCCCTCACCCCCACCTCTTGCCCATTTCTCATCCACGCAGCTCCTGTCACGTTATTCTGTACGTGTCATTTCTGAAGGACTACACATCCCTGTCCTGCAGAGAATGGGGGCTCTGTTAATTGTCAAATGTTGAGTGGGTAATGATGAATGGGTAACTAATTGGACACAAGAGGGAATAAAATAGGTATTACTTAGCTTCTGCTCTTAATTAAGAGGATACATAGTGCTGTGGGGGAAAATCTTAACAAGTGGCAGGAGGGGTTTTTTGTCATTATGCGGGGTTTAATTACAAGCATTGCACAAGCTAACATCCAGGTACTGTCTTCTTTCCTTTCAGGTGTCTCTCCAGGGTGTGACTGAAAAATGCCAAAGCAAGAGCCCTAAAATAAAGTGGAAAATATTTTTGCAGGCATGTGCCTAGCAATGGAAACAGCTAGACATGGAAGAAAGCCTCAGTTTTCCTCACAGTGCAAAAGCAGCAAGGGACAAGCCACACGCAGAAAACCAGAGTGAGACCATTGTGCGCGTTATGCTGAGGCAGAGGGGGTTAAAGGCTCACTGCAGTGTCTCCAGGTTAATTCACAGCACCAATGTTAAAACAGGAGCAACATGACAGGGCTTTATTCAAACAAGCATTTGGAAGCAAAAACTTTCATTATTTATTTCTCCAAATACAAAGTTGTGGTAGGAAATATGAGAAGGGGCACTTGATACCACACTTTATTCCTAATGAAAAAAGAAATATTACAACTCCTGCAGGATTAGGAACCTTTTTAGAAAAACAAAAAAAAGTCCATGTTACTTGCCTTGCCAATGAAAACCAGCCTGCACTTGAATCTATCCTTTCTACGACAGGCCCAATATGACTCATTACGTTCTGCTTGTAAATAATGTACAGGCAAGATACTAACTTTAGAGTTCAGAGTTTTATCTGGCTTTCAGTGAGTGAAGTCAGTAGGGTAGGAAGACTTTAAATATATGAAAGAGGCCTTCAGAAGGCAATTATAATGGCTTTAGTTTTGGGGATGAGGGAGGTTTTTGAAATGCTGAAATAAACTTGTATATCTGTTGTCCAAGTTTCCTAATCCAAAAACTAGTTAATTGGCAGCAGTTTCTACAGCTTTGTGGGAGGGTACTTAGGTTTGAGCTGGACCTTTGAAACCCACTCGGCAGACAGTGCTGTTGACAGAGTCAGCAGCGCGTGACTTCCAAGCAATTTTTCCTCTCTTTGTCAGGCTGTTAATAAAGCACATAAAGCCCAAGTGAGAGGAAACTGCTCCAAATATCTGCTGTTTTCTGGGACTTGGCAGGTTAAAGAGGGGACACAGACTGGTTCTTTGGCCTCATCTGCAGACACCGTTAGGTCTCTACATTTCTGGACTGGGAAGGGCTCACACAAGGGACAGATCACACAGCCAGAACTTTCCTCTCCTGGCCAACTGGCAGCTGTCTACAGCGGTGGCAGGTGGACACTGTTATTTGCCGGATGTCACAGACCAGTGTCCAGGGTTTGACCAGCAGAGACCAGAGGACTGGCCATACCCATTGTTGGTAAGGGAGGCCATCCACTGGGTGAAGGGAGGTGCTTGATGGCTCCATTGCAGAGCCTTTTACAAAGACACCCCACAAATGTGGGTATTGATGCAACGTTCCATGGGACACTGCCTGCAGGGTCTGCACGCTGCCTGCATTCCCTGAGGAGCTGGTCATCGCACAGCAAACATTACATACATCCCTCACATACATCCCAGGAAGGTCAGGCACTCTCCAGAGCAACTCTCCCTCCCTGCTCCCATCCTGTCGACATTCACCAAGGTCCAGATTTTGGCTCCTGTGTGGCCGTGGGCCCATTGCCGCCCTCACCCACCATGGCACACAGGTGGCAGTGGAGACATCACTGCTGTGGAGCTGGAGGCTGGTGGGAAAACTGGCAGGAGAGGCAGCCACCCAAGCCCAGTGTGGTGCAACTCGGGGCTCAGGCAGCCTTGATGAAAATGCCAGCTGTCTGGGTGTTCATGGTGCAAAACACCTGTGCAGTGAGGGCCAGGCCAGAGGGATTAAACCTTCAGCTGACTCAAATGACTGTGGTTATAATGCAGCCACTCCAGCCACGAGCACCTAGTGCTCATCACATCTGGGTCTGGCTGGGACCAGCAGGAAGACTGTCCAGGAAGTCTGGCAGCAGTCAAGGACAACTTTAGGATGCTCCAAAAGGGAGCCCTGGTGTCCTGCTGACCTTTGCCTTGGCAAAGGAGGCAGGAAGCAGGGAAGAAAGGGGTCAGGATGGCCAGCTCCAGGGCCAGGCTGATGTGGGGTTTTTCAAGAGGGAAGGTAAGCCCAGGTTGCAGGGCATCACTACCACTGCCATCAATATAATCATACTTAGTGCTCGGCTGGGGGCACGTGCTGCTCCCAGCTGCTTGAGGTTTCCCTCCAAAAATGCAAGTGGTCATTCCCTGGTTATAGGAGATAATTGCCTGGATCACCACTTTGCCTTTGGACCCGGAGGGGCTGGCAGAGTGAGGGGTATCCAGAGAGAGCTCTTCCCGGGGGCAGGAATGCTGGGCATGTGGTTCCTTCCTTGGCCCCCAGTGTCACAGGAAGGGCACAGGCAGAAGCAGCCGTGGCACTGCCAGAGCAAGGAGTCTGAGGGATGGTTTAGATGTTCCTGTGTGCGCAGGCAGACCTGCCAGGCATTGAGGCAGCATGTGGGGTCCACCTAAGGTCACCTGGAGGATGAGGAGCCGTGCCCAGGCTGCAGCTAAGTGAACCTCCTCCTAGAGTTAAACTCAGAAAATGAGGCTGGAGATCAGGAAGAGCTTCTCGGCACGGAGACGTGCTCGGTGGGGGTCAGGAAAGTGGTGTGGGCTGGGACAAAAGTGGCCAGAGTGGCTTTTCTGGGGCAGCTCACGGAGGATCTCCGGAGCTGCTCGGCTTTCGAGAGCTGTGAGAAAACAGAAGTTTCAGCTTGTAGGAAATGCGAGTTTCTGCTCCTTGAGAGTGTAGAAACTTGGAAGCGTCAAGAGATCTAACATGAAAGAGAGAACCGGACGAGAAATCCTTTTTCTGTTGTTCTTTATATAGTCCTTACACGCATCATGTGATTGTCTTCAGTAGTCTGAATCACAGCTGATTTAACATTTGGCAGTGACAGTAAGCAACCGAGGGCTGAAAGCAAGGGATGACTTTCCCGACGAGGCACACGGTTTGGGAATCACAGCGGGGTTGCCCCTGAGTTACCCTCCCGCGGCCGAGGCAGCGGGCGGCACGGCACGCAGGCAGCGCCGGGGAGGATCGCGGCCCCACAGGGGCTCTCCCGCCGCCGCGCCGAGCCGTGCGCGCCTCTTCCACTTCCTGCTGCACAGCCAGTTCTGCCGCTCACCTGGGAGAGGCAGGGAGGCTGTCGTAAAAGCAGGGGAAAGCCGCCCGGCCGGCCGGCCGAGGAAGGAGCCCCGGGCGCGGCGGGGAGCGCAGGAGGCGCGCAGCCCTCTCGCTCTCCACGGGCAGCCCAGCGCGAACCTCCCTCGCCCGCAAGGTAAGAAGGGTCAGAGGTGCCGCCGCTCTCGGCCCCTGTTTGCCGTCAGCTGCTGACCCACGCCCGCCTCTCGCCGGGGCTTCCCCCCTCCAATTGCTGGCTCGCTCGCTTTCTCCCCCCTCTCTCATGAGAGCCCTGCTTCACAGATGGTTACAACATGTTTCAGCCATTTCGCTGCAGTTTGTTTTGTTGGTTGGTTCTTGTTCTTTTTTTGGGTTGTTGGTTTTTTTTCTTAATCAGGAGGGGTTTGGGGTAAACACTAGGGACGGACACGCCTGGTGTCGAAATGTTGTCCTGCCTATTTACGTAGTTGCCTGGCAATGCCTGGCGGCCAGGCCTGATCCCGCTCCCGCCCTGCCCGGCTCTGCAGGTTCCAAGGGCTCTGTTGCCCGATGGCCCTCTCCTCCCTCTCCTTTTCCCTTTCCTTTCCTCTTCCTTTTCCCTCTCTTTCCCTTTTCCCTTTCTTTCCCTTTTCCCCTTCCCATCCCGACGTGGGGCTGCATAGGACACGTCCACAGACCTGGTGAGGGAGGGAGAGGTGGCTGCAAAGCGTGAAGAAAACAGGGTCACAGACCCTTTTTGCACCGTGTTCTATAGCCTTGTCGCGGAAACAAGTGGGAGCAAGATGGTAGTATTTCTTTTAGATTAGGATAAAATCAGCCATTTAAAACCCGCTCCCATTTCACCCAGTTTCAGGCTACAGGTTTTGTAGGGTTAGCACTGTCTGGGCACCGAGATTGGCACGTCTGGGCTTACTGGTCTTCATCCACCACCAGCAGCAACCCTGAGAGCCCAAATTCCATTTCCTGCAAGCCCTGGGTGGGTTCAAGGCCTGGACTGGCCCCGCCAGTGCCGCACCATGACCCGATGCTGCTGTGGCACCCATGGCAGGTGATGCCGGAGACAGGGATGCGAGGGGCAGGAGCGGCTGGGCCAGGGTGGGCAGGTGGCTGCCGATGGTGCTGCTGCCTGCGGTGCTGTCAGCCTCTGAAGCCAGCCGTGCCCTCACAGAGTGCTGGCAGTGTCTGGAAGCATGCTGTATTTTTTATTTTTTTATTTTCCTATGGAGTCGAGTTTTCTTTTTGTTTTCCTAAGGCAGGAAGCAAGGCATGTGCAGTTATGGTGTTCGTGTCTGTCGGTGCCCCCCCACCCCCAGCAGTGCCTTTTGAAGTTTGGCAGAGGGTACATGTCTGAAAGATACACACATTTCTGCACGTTTCATGACTGCAAGTGAGAGAGGCAGTTCTCACACCAGCTGAGGGAGACACGTCAGGTCCCCGCAGGCTTCCCTCAGCCTCCCACCACCCACGCACCCCGCAGCCCTTGCCCTGCAGAGCAGGGAGAGTGGTTAGGGATGGGAGAGACATCAGCCCTGTGAGATAGCAGGGCTTCTTTATGAGCCAGAGCCTTCATTGTAAGGCATGAAGCTATAGGAAAGCAGGCTGAAGAAGTTGATGCCTCTCAGAGTGATACCCCCCCCCCCCATCCCACCCCACTGAGCCAGCCCCAGTTTTGTGACAGGAGTTTTAAAATGTCCCAGGGCCATGGGATATCCCAGACTGGAGGTTCTTAAGTGCTTGTGAGAGTTGTATCAGCACCAGAAATGGGTGGGAAGTAGCCTCTGGAAAACAATCACATTTTTAAGGATACTGAAGATAATTGTAGACATTTTCATATTTCGCAAAGTTTAGCAAACTGGCAGGGAATGCTGCCTATATCTGAGCTGCATGTTTGGATCCTGCTAGAGGGTGTCACACTTCTAGTTCCTTACTACTTATTGCCCAGCATTCCTTTAACATGTACATCGATGTCTACACAAAAAAGCAAAAAATATTAGGTCTGCTGTAGCCTTTGCACCATGGATTGTCCAGCGAAGCAGCAGCATTAGTGCTGCAAAAGAGAATGTGATGTTTGCCATGCAGGCAGGATTTGAGACATGTTCTTCTGGCACATGTAGATTTTCCTGCCATGGCTGCAGAAAGTATGTGAGAGCAACCATATAGGTAGAGGAACATTGTTTTAATATTCTTTTTTCTAATTTTTCAGAAAGTCATAAAAATAAACACTACCTGCCCTAAAGAGCTAAAAGTCTGGGCTAGGAATGTGACACCTTGCCTTAGTCTTTGCTGTGGAGGGTACCCCAAGGGAGAGGGTCAGTGTCCATGATGACAGCGGACAAAATTTCTCATGGTGAAGTGTGAAACTCTGAAGCTTGGATTTCCTTGACAGTGCTTATTTAAGTTGTAGACCCAAACTAGTTCCCGCATTTGCAGTTGCTCCTCCTGTAAGGATTTCTCTCTGGGTTTTTTTGTGGAAAGTTGTGTCTAGTGCTTCTGTAGAGAAAGCTGCACATAGAGCAAGTGCTCTTGCACACTTATCTCACCCCATGGCAACAGCATTCCTTGGGATCTCAGCATGTGCATCCTCACAGCAGCTTGCAAATTCTGCATCCACTTACTCTCATCCTGCAGATGGATATCAGCAGCACCAGGGAGCTTAAGGGATTCAGCCAAAGTACGCAGGAATTATTTGGAAATCAAGAAATTCCTGTCTGTCCCCACCCCTTTTGATCTCAGCTTTGCCTTGATCTCCACCCATGCCATTTTGGAAATGCCATAAATGACTGGTGAATAGAAAGCCCTGTCCTTTTGTGTTGTGCACCAAGGAAGGTGAAGTTTCTTTCTCATCCTAACGTTTTCTGTTTTAACAAGGTAGACAAATAAAACCTTGATCAAAAGAGCAATGATATTTTCCCCCTCTCCAGAAGCAGCAGAGAGCACAGCCACGTTTGTGTTGCAGTCTCTCTCTCCGCTATTTCTTCATGACAGAAGGTTTCTAATCAAAAGCAGATAGATGGTTAGAGTGTGTTTTGGGACAGCGCATCCTGACAAGTCTTCATGCTGGAAAACAGATGAAATAAATACCTGATGGGTTTTGCAATCAGCTGCAAGAAAATAGCACAGATGAGCTGAGCCCAACACCCTTCCCCTTGTCCTCTTGCCTCTGTGGGAGGATTTTTAGGGAACTTTGGCCATTGCTTCAAAGCTGGGTGCTCAGGCCCATCTCTACTGACCTGCAGAAGAATTTGCTGCTTTTCATTTATGCTCTCCCTGCAGGTTTCCAGGAGTGGCCATGGCCAGCAGCAGCTGGCTGTGAGCAGGAGGTCTGGGTGGCTTCCCCCGTCTCCCTGGCAGAAGCAGAGGAAGAAGCTCTCTGGGTGTGGGAAGCCTCACAAGAAAGCTGGAAGGGGGTTCTCAGGAGCTTTAATCACTGAGCACCCACCCACAAAGGTTATTTGCTGAATTAATGCGCATTGCAGAACTGGGTGTATAAGAAGAAGGAAAAAGAATGGTTCAAGGAGTTTGCTTGACATTTTTGGGAGCAGTCCAGGCTCTGTCCCTCTAGGAAGGGCCTCTTCACTTTATTACGAGCAGAAATACATGCAACAGCTCCAGCTGGTTATCAGTAATCTCCTGAATAGTCAGAGGTGCAGGAGGGATATTAAATTCTTGACGTTTTCTGGCAATATCATGAACTGACTTGAAGTTGCAGTATCTTTCCAAATGAGGTTGGGCACGATCTCTGCTCTCCAGCAGCCTCTGTGCCAGAGAAGGGATCAGGCTACAGGTTTCTGAGGGTATTTCAGTATGCTGAAGCATTCCTCTCCTCTAGTTCTTCAGCACAGGAGAGCAAGCAGGTAATTTTCCTGCCCTATGCCTAACTGTATTTGCAGGATAAGCTAACTAGAAAAGTCAAAAGAAACAAAATGAAACTCAGCAGCACAAGGCAACATAAAATACAGGGATAATGGGCTCTTTTGGGTCTTTTTCCAAAAGCCAAGAATCTTCAGCTGAGCAGAAGCAACACCCTGAAGTACTGCTGTTGGAAGAGGATGTTTTTGAATCATCTGTTACATTTTCAGCAGTGTGGGGATTTCTCTTGGGAATTCCCATCCACGCGCCAGTGCAGCATTGCTCAAAAAATGTTCAGCATGTCCTGGGGTTAATTTATCCATCACCACAAGCACAGCTCTGCTGTTGTAACAGCTTCTTTCTCCAGCCAGGGCTACTGAGGGAGGAGGGGGATGAAGTCACATTTCCTACTTTTTTAATGCCAAGGCCCTCATCCCCTTGGTGCCTCCTACCTGACCCCGTGAGAGCAGGGGTTGTGTATGGGTGTCAAAGCTCAGCTTTTGCTTACGCCCTGCAGCAGGGTTTAAGCAAAAACCTATCTAAAAAACCTAGAATTTTTTTGCCGGAAAAAAATGGAAGTGATAGAATTGGTTGTCTCTTCTGTCTGACCAAATTATTTCACTCAGGTATTTGCAGTAATTTTTTAAGTTCATGTTACACAGGATGGAAATAAGGCTGTCTTTTAAATATTAAGTTGATTTGGGAGATAAAGAGGTATTTATCCATTCAGAGGTTAAACTAATAGAAAAGACATTTTTGAAATATTCTGAAGTAAGACATTTGAAGAGTTTGGTGGCTGATGATTTGCAATACAGTTTAATATCCCTTCTCCAAAAGGAAGACTAAATACATTAAATAACAAACTTCAAGAAAGCAAACTTTGAATTTTTCTTGCCCATGTTGTCCCATTCTTTAGATTCATGCAGTTCATTTCATAGATAGTGAGATGTTAGCAACGGAACTAAAAAAAAGACCAAAATCTTTGGAGGTTGTAGCCTCCAAAGGAATTCAGTAACTTGTAAATCCCGTCTGACATGCAATCAAAAACCTACAGAAGTCAATAGAGATTTCCATTTACTTCACTGAGCTCTGGATTGTGATCTCGGTTTCTCCACAGAAATCTGTTCTTCTTGTCACAGTGCCAACACTAAAGGCTATAGAATATAGAGGGTTTGAATTCAGAGTGGTTTCTAGCATTTTCACGCAGCTACTTCAGAGACCATCAAAACAGCATCTTGGTGTATGAGGCATTGCAAATTTGTTTCTGAGGAGCCTGATTTGCATGTTTGCTAAGGATTATATCGAATAGAGAGATGATCAGACAATGCATGTGGCCTACAGAGGTGCTGTATCCCAGTCCACAGCTGAGTTGTGCTTTGTGAACACAAGGATGAATTTTGTACAAGGAACCAGTTTACTGGAGATGCTCAGAGGGGAAATAAGAGTTTGCAATGTGACTTGTGCTGCTGGAGTGTGTATCATTCACTTTAAGGACCAAACGTGTGGAGATACCCACAAGCTGAAGCATGTCTGAGCAGGCGCTTCAAGGCCAGCTGATCCAAGGGTCAGGTTTACAAAGCTGTTGAGGCAAGCAGAAGACAGATGCTTTGCAGGGCATTTGACACCTCTCCTTCACAGATACTTCTCTCTCAGGGGACCACTCAGCAGCTTTACTGCCTGGTTGGTGTAAATCTGGCTGTGCTGTACTGCCCTGGTGAGTCACCACCCAAGGGCAGTCATCATTTCAACTGAGATCTGACCAAAGGTCCCAGGCAAAGGATGCTTTGCCACCGCCCGCACAGCATCAAGTCCCTGACACGGTCCTGCGCTGGTGCTGAGAACTCGAGGTTTTGTCTTTCCCATCACATCTGTTACACCAGTCGGAAAACCGGGAGTCAGCAGGCTTGGCCGGTGTTTGTGACCTGGCATAGAGGAGAAGGCGTGCAAACCTCAGGGAGAGATGTGATGGTGGTGAGCTGACCATCAGCCTTTTCAGCCTGGGCGCTGGAATGGCAGGAGCTGGTTTGGCACCAGACCCAGTGCTCTCGTGCAGGGGCTGCAGCTGTCGGAGCAGCAGCGTGTGTGCTGTGCTGGTGCAGCTTATAGCTGCTCTGCAGACTTGCCTACATGGGAAAATTTACCAGCGTAATTATCCCACTGTAATTATCCCAGGATAACTCTCCCTGTGGATGTGCTTAATGTAACATAGGGTATGTATGAATATATGGCAAATCTTCTGCACAGATGGGGCTTAAGTTACATAGAGGAGGAATGTTTACATTGCAGCCCAGCAGCAAAGCACAGTTTATGTCCTACTTCCCAGCAAATGTTCCACCCAGGATTTTCTGTGCCAGAGGTACTTTCAGGGGGAAGTACGTGTCATTTGATCTGATCAGCAAAAGTGTAAAGCCTTAACCTTGCCCTGTAACATGGGGCACAACATTTACTTTTACACAATCACTGTGGAAGCCAGGGTAAAAGCTGGGACACTGCTTTGTACCTCTCTGTTATCCTGTTCACCTCTTTTTTTGTGGAGTGGTCATTTAAATTTGTTCTTTATTTGACTTTTTTGTTCAAGATACTGTGACTGAAGTTGGGAGAAACCCTTCAATAGCTAAAAGCTCTTCAAACATGTTGTGATTTTGACTTTCTCTGCCAGGCTTTCAGGCCAGATTCTTTTGCCAAATGTCATTCCCGTTGCTTGAGTGCTTAGTCCCCTCTCCTCTGATAACTCTCCTACTTGGGATTTTAGCTTCTTCAGTCTGATAGAAGGTGAATGGCTGCGGAAATGATGAACACCAAGTGCATTTTGCTATACTCCATGGTAAGAGAGAGAATTTGCTGGGAGGAAGCTGAGCTGCACCCTGTAAAAGGATGAAGATGGCTGCACTTCCTGAAGCCTGCTCAGAATTCACCCATCACTGCTGCTGTCATCCTGACTCAGGGTGAAGGAGAGGCATCCATCATCAGAAGTCACTTGGCCACAACAAATGTACTGATAGCAGTCCCAAAAGAAAGTGATCATTTTGTTTTAGTCAAGTTCTGAAGGAAAAAGGAAAAAAATCCAGCCAATAACTAATCTCTCTAAATTATCTTTTAATTTCAACAATTTAAAATAATATGAGCCGTGTGATAATAGACTGGAAGAAATGGTAGCATAAATTAAGCATCAGCGCCTGGAAACAAGATTTCAAGTTGAAATTACTCAGCTAGATGTGTGGTGAATTTTAGATCCGATGCATCAGCTGTTATTAGAAGGTCAGGAGTAAAACAATTGCAAGTGATTGTATTGCCTGGATTATGCCTAAACCAAACCTCCAGACCTAAGCAGTGTGATCTACTGTCAGGTGCCAGAATTACTTCTGAGAGACAGTTCATCTGCTTTTCCCTCCCTCCAGTTGCAGCAGGAACAGTAGGTTTCAGAAATCCCATAAAAAACATTTGATTTGTGCAGCGCAATTTCCAAAATTTTAACTGTTATTTCTTTTCCAGCATCTGAGACAGAGTTATTTTAGGAATATTGCCCATGTGAAACTGTACCATGTTCACAAGAGTCCTTTTTCTTGTTTTCCAGCTTGCTGAAAAATCCTGGCCTTGCAGTAAGGCAGCTGACTCACTTCCGGTTCAACAAAAAAATTTGGAAATGGCCTCTGTGTCAGGTTAGTCCAAATTATAACTCTCTGCTAGTTTCACTCCAGCCAACCCTCTACTTTCTTGTTTTGCCAAAAGTCAGCCAGACCTTTCTTGCTGTTTTCTGCCATTTATTTAAAAAGCGGTAAAGTATAAAGAATATAAAGAATACATATTGCTCTTCAGTATTCCAGCTCACAGTGACTGAATGATGATGGGTGATAGGCATTCAACTGTGTGGCTGTCCATCTCTCAATTTTTCAGGCACTACTGTGGGTCGAAGCATACCAGTCGAAGTGGATGAATCCATGCCATGGTCCCAGTTACCTGAACATGTCTTGGAAAAGGCTTTGCAGCCTTCTGGAGAGGATATGGAGGATGACGAGGCCCGGGGCCCACATGTTGCTCAGACACCTCAGACCAATCCATCTTGCCTTTGCAGAGCACCAGCACATCATCATTCAGCACTGTCCGTGGAGCCAGACAGCAACTTGTGGTCAAAATATACTGATCCTGATGGAGGTGGACACTTCTGTTCCCCTGGTGAATCACTATCAGGAGTATTTCCCTCGAAGACACATTCTATAGCCATGGACAAACCAGGCATGCAGCCAAGATCACAGCTTTCAGCTAACACCAGGCACAACTCCAGTAAACCAGGGCAGATCTTGTCTGATGTTCCTGAGGACTCACTGGAGGAGAGCAGCCAAGGGAGCTCACAGTCACAGCAACCCTCAGGAAACAGACTCCTGGCAGAGTTGGGCACTATAGATACAGGGTACAACTCCCAGTCACAAGACATCATGGGCATCAGGCATCTGGATCCCCCCTTACCACTGGTGTCTGTGCTGAACCCCCAGGACCTCCCAGGACCACTGATCTCCAGAGAGTTTTTGGGACCTGAGCATCGGCAGTGCCCCATGTGCCAGCACTTGGCCTATCCCAGCATCCCCTCGCAAGCCCACGGCTGCTTCAGGCACCGCTGCCCGGAACAGCAGCCCCCGCAAGGCCCATGTGAGTAGCGCCTCTGACCCCTCAGGAGGTTCTCTGGGTGTATCTCAGCCATCGTTCACCAAGGGGGTGTTCCCAGCACAGCATGCAATTATTAAGCTCTTTAAACATCTAATTGCACTCCATTTTAGAATTTCAGATTTTTGGGTTATGTGGCTGGACTCTGCTGCAAAACCTCTGAACCTCTTAAGTTAAAGAGGTCGTGGTTACTCATCGAGTGCAGGAGAATGATTTTGCCTAGAAACCAGCCTTTGTTGGTCACGCTGAGCATGCACAGCCTCTCCCTGCTGTTATTTCATATTCTAGTCATTTCCTTCCTCCTTGCATCAGTCATTCGGCAGCCTCCTATACCAACTCAATTCCTGTTGTTTTCATAGGTTTCCTTGCTCCCCCTTGGATCCCCAAAGTTGAGAATTTCCTGGCAGGATCAGGATGGGAGGTTACCTTCATCTCCATAAATAGTATCTCCCAGCACTATGACCAGACTCACCCATGTGTTTTATTTCTATGTGAAAAGAGTGTGACATCCATCATCCTCATTTTTTTTTCTGTTGTGAGCTGAAATGAAAGCTCATTACTTAAGATGGAGCCCTCTCAGCTGCTGATGATTGTGTTGCTGAGCGCTGATGTGACTCCCTCAATATGGGCGTTCTGGCTCTGGGAGACTACAGTGCAGTTTACAGCCTGCTATTAATTAGTATTCCTTTTCATTCTCTGAGATTTTTATCTGTTATGAAGTGAGCTTTGAACATTCAACAGCAATATCATTGTTTTAATATAATTTATAATACATTAGGCTCATGAGACCCTGACCTGTTTTGTGCTGGCTTTGTAATAAAAAGCTGTAGGCCTGTTGTGATAAACCCCTTTTTTTTTTTTTTTAACCTTTTTTTGACTACACAGCATTTATATTGCATCTGGTTAAGGAGTTTTGTCATTCCAGCAATGTGCTATATAATTAGGTATATGAAAGAGGAGGGTTTCAGAAACTCAGTTTCCAGCTCTGATTTTGGAGCTTTGCAAAGGGGAAGGGGCTACAGCTTAACATTTGGAAAATGCCCTCTGTTTTTCTTTTCATACTTTCTCCTTTCAGTTCAGCTCTAAGCAGACAAAGAGCTGGTTGCACAACACCCCTCTCTATTTACCACCATTTACCTCCTCCACAAGCAGGCATCCTGAGAAGTAGGACATCTACTGAATGAGGACATTTTGTTTGAAAGCAGGAGCTCTGAAGGGCTTTCTTCAGAAAAATCAGTACCATTCCAGCCATATCCAGAGGGCAAAAAGAGTAAAATAAACTCAGATGAATGGAGCAGATTTGGTCAGGACCAAGAAGCTGGCAACTGCACTCCCGTTTCTCACATGTTTGGTACAGCGTAAATCACCTCCTGACAGCTCCTTGTGTCTCCGATAGTTGTTGGGCAGTGGCAACCCACAACAAAGCTCTGCAGTTTGTGTGTTGCAACATGCCTCCCCTGGGGAACAGCAGCTGTGCCCGGGGGCCCTAAGCTGGCTCGGGGCACCTGCTACTTGAGATGCAACAACAAAACTGCTTCCGAAGTCAAAAAAATGTTCACGACGATGCCTGGTGCCCTGGGACCATTATTTCAGATATTTGTCTTTGAGGGATGTGGGGGTGTGTGGGCACACACACCTGGCCACGCTGGGCTTTGAGCTGTGGCTGCATCCAATATTCTGTAGCAGCAGACAGATCCAAAGGAAGCTGGTGAAGCATTGGCCTTTAAACCTCCAAACCAAACTGAGTGTCCCAGATCCCTGTCACCTTCCCTAGAGCTGGTCATGAGGAAACCATACTGACTTGCAGTGTGGTTCTCCCAGACCCTTTCACCCTGTCCTGTTGCAAATAGTTAGGAGAGGGGTGGTAAAATCTCCTAAAACAATCTCAACAAATACAATGTTGCTGACTCACAATTTCATTAGGAATCTGGGTAATTATTGGTTAGTTGGAGGGGGTTTTTTTCTTAAGTGCTGGCCCCTGGAATTGGAATATTTCATCAAAGCTTTGTTTTCTTTCTTTCTCCTCCCCTTACTAAAAAAGAAAAAAAATAGTCCCCATGGCTGTTAGGGAAAGAAAAGCATGACCCAAAAATAGCTAAAAGGATTTAAAAAAAACAGTTTTGGGGGAAAAGAGCATTTGAGTACTGCAGCTTTTAGAGACAGCTCATAACGCCATAATCATGCAATGCTAATAAACCCTGCCAGGCTGGACTTTGATCTGCACACAGCAGCTTGGAAGTGCACAGAGCTGCTGCCTAATGAAAACAGCAAGCAGAAAGACTGAGAGGAAAAAAAAAATTCCTCCTCCCAATTGGGAAACAAACAGCTTACGTTGCCTTTCTCTTTCAGTTTATGCCAACAGTTCCACTGTATGATACTTATTAATCAGTATTACATGTGGCCAGCAAAAGTAAAGGTTTTCAGAATTACTTGAGCAAAATTACCACTTTGGGCTTCCCCTGCAGCCTCTTGGATGGCAATGGGAGCAGCAGCAAGTCCTTAGAATGTCACTTTGACAGAAAATTCGCACAGGGTGAAGTAACAAACTAAGCGATTATTTTTCCTTTTTTCATTTACAATAATCACAGTCTGTTTAGCCTTAGTGTTGCAAACTGATTTGTTCCAGGATTTTGCATCTGCTTTCATGAGAACTTTGGGATGATTCATTTTCACAAATCATTGCCAAAGAGAAATGAAAAAAAAACCAACCTATGAAAAAACACTGAGGCACAGTAAGCCTAGGGACAAGGCAGCCCTGAATGTTTAACTCTCAGCTGTCCCAACAGCCCAACCCCAAGCAGGATTCTGAACCATGCCATATGTGAATGGAAAACAGCAAGCTTTAGACTCTAAAACATTCCTTCATCTGGCTCCTTTCAGAGCGAGATACCTGCAAATGCCTCCAAACTGCTCAGTTTCCTGAGACATGCCTGGAAAGGAGTAAACACAAACTGAGGCAAAAATGTGTTGGCTGAAATGATAGTTGCTGCCTTTATTTTCTCACCCTCCCAGATGGCAGAGCTCCTTACCAACATTTTGCTGAGCCATCGCAACCACTTCCTCCTGTTCCTGGACCTTGCATGAGAGTTATCCGCCCAGCCCAGCAAGTCATCCCAAATTACTCAAACCTTCGTGCTCCCAGAGGCACTGGAGATCGACCGCCCCAGAGGACGTGCTCCTCCCCTGGTCTTCCTCGATTCCCGTAAGTATGCCCTGGGGGGTGGGGGTTGTGGGAAGTGGAAGTTTCTCTGATCTGATTTTGTGGGCTTTCAACCAGAAATTCTGAATCCTAGTACTGTGAGCATGCCCAGGCTGCAGAGTACATGTGAGATGCTGGGTTATTTTCTTTATCAGCTGTGTTTTACACCCAGTGGGGGCCTGACCCTTTCCTAAAGGACTTCAAAGCCGGATACCGGATATGTCATTAGAGCAAACCCTGAAATGCATGCGTTAAGGAAGATAAATGCTTGAAGGTTAAAGGGATGAGAAGTTGAAAAAAAAATCAGTTGAAACCCTGGAGCTCTCCTGCTCATGGGCAAAGGTCAATTTAGTGGGTTGCTGAGGTCTTCAGTTTTACACTGTACCAGCCTGGGAAAACTCAATCACTGGCTTCCAGTGATTTCTTTCTAATTTCTTCTGTGGTGCAGAGAAAAAAGGGAGAAAATCACATCAGTTGCTAGTATATCTCTACCCTGCAGTTTGTAGCCTTTTCCATGATTTTCATAGCAAAATGTCTGGCACTTTTCATCCAGGACTTTTTGACTGATTTTCAAACATTAATTTACTAGGCCTTATATTCTTGTAAGAATCTCATTAGCAGATGGGAAATCCTATTCATGCCGGTGTTCCTTCAGACTCAGCTATCTAAAAACAAATTGAAGCTTCGGGTTTGAGACTGTCTGAAGTCAGTCTGTTTGTATTCAAGTGCCACAATACTTTTAGAGGTGTTAAACTTACAGGCATCTGTGCTTGAAAATGTCCACTTACATGACATGGTCTTGGCAGGGAACTGTGAGAACGTCCAGGACATAACGGGGCAGACAGCTGAAATACCATTCTGCTCTGGCCTGTGAAAAGTTAAGGGCTGTAACAGAAAAGTGACAGCAAGATAAGGGAGTACCTGCAGCAGAGAGAATTGCACTGAAGAGTTGTATAAAAATGTAAAAATAATGGGGGATAGTGGGTATCCTTTGCAGTAGTAACATTTAAAACCAGATTCCTGAGTTTTGGCACATTTGTTAGATAAGATGGAATTTCGGGAAGATCTGTAAATTAGCCACTGCGTAGTGTTTTTGTGGCCAATGATGAGGCATGTGTTGCTTTTATTAGTACTTTCTTCTGCTAAAAGAGATCCAGAATACTTAGGGTCTGTCCTGCGCCTGCGTGGCTGCTGGTTGCAGACTGACTCCAGGAACAGCAGCTTTATGTTGGTAATATTTGCCTATGGAGTAGTTTGTAACAGAAAACATCTGCACCAAAATGAATAAACCAAATCTTAATGTGACAACAGAAAACATGCTGCGACCAGCCTGTCATCATTCATTTAAGGAAGGCTAGGAAAAAAAAAAAAGAGAGTAGTCTTGATTGACTAAACATCATGACTCTGTGGGGAAAAGCTCTCAGAGAAACCCAAAACTCATCCAACAGATTCAACCCAGCAGATTGCAAGTACACCTCACGTGAAAATCGATAGATTCACCTTCCCATTGATTAAAATCTGAAGCCCAAGTGTAGAAGGACAAGAACTGCTAAGCTTCTTAAAATCATCCCTTTCTGTCTGTTTGCTACAATGGAGAAGACATTAAGCAAGGTTATTGCAGGTCTTGGAATGGCAGTCCCTGACATGAGAACCCCTCGTTTGGGTTGCCATTGCTGGTCAAGAAATTAACTTTGTTCCCTTTGGCAAAACATTGGGTTTGTCCAAGACTGAAGACCCTCCAGAGCTGGAGCTGGAGTCCCCTTGTAGACCCATTTTCCCAATTTCCACCTTTCTTTGAGCCTCTTGCACTGCACAGGACATTATGAGAGCATCTGAGGTGCCATGAAGTGTTCTTTACCTTTCAATAATTCGAGGAGGTTACCCAAGGGCCACCCTGCTCCCGTACGTGCATAACAACATCTACAACACACCATTATTCCTCACTCAGAAACAGCCTTTGCTTCTGCTAATTGCAAGCCAAACAGCTTTCAGCTATGATGTGACTTACTTCCTGTGATTAATGTTGTTTCTCCGATAAACTGCTTCTTGTGGTAGCCTGTCACCAAGGTATCTGTTCCAAAGACACTGTAATAACTAAGCACATGTGCTGAGCCAAGCATTTCTGCAAGAACTTTTCACAGCTAATACGCAGATAAAGTTCTTAGTGTGTTACTAAAAAAAAAAAAAGAAATTCTGAATTTTGCCTGAAAATAAGTATTCTCTAAATCCTCCATTGCATTTCTTTGTAGAAACCAGCTATACAACCAGCTACCTAATGGGCAGCTGGCCCCCAAGGCATGTGGCCTGGATGAAGCATGCGGTTGTCCTTCTGACAATTTTCCATCTCCAGCTGCTGTCCCAAGGCCTCTCAGTAACCCTGCAGCCAAGGGAACTCTGAGAACCAGCAATCTGCCAGAGGAGTTGCGTAAGTGGTTAGCAAATTTGTTCTGTGCAAGATTTTACAGCAGGGCCCAACAGCTTTAGGTGGGAGAGCTCCAGAGTGGTGAAGGGGGAGGAGAAGGCAGGGGGAATGATTTTAAGACACCAAGACAACAAGAAAAGAATATACTGAGTGTCACATCTTTTGGGTGTGAGTGTGTGTGTTTGGTGGGATGGAATTACCCCCTTGAATCCTGAAAACATAATTGTCATTAATTACTTGTTATTTTGTTTACAAAAAGTAAATACTGTTTAGATTGTTTTCATGACTCCTTGCTAAACAGGATGTCCCTTTGAGGCAAGAGGGGCTGGAGCTTACAGTAAAAGACTAATAACAAACAAAGCCTGAGGGATAAAGTGTTTCTGACCATCCCAAACCAGACAAATATGTTGAGCCTTGACCTCATTTTCTCCCTGAACTGGTGAGTTTGGGAGAGGACTCTGGGACATGCTGAGGGCAGCACAGGCTCTGCCTGACATGCGTCTACTGCCACCAGCGCCACAGATGCATTCACCCTCCAACTCTTAGGGGAAAGTCAGGTTTCAGAAAAATAGCTTCTTTCTGAATGCCAGGCTGACTAGTAGATGAGATGTACCATTGCTGAGAACCCTCCACGGCTCTCCTGAGGTTCTGATTTTTCCTTTGTTCTTCATTCTGTGCATCACCTTTCAAATCCAGAGAGTCACATCTCTCTGGCCTGTAGGAGTGAGTTATGATACCAGATGCCACTCTTGGATAGACGCTACTTTATCAGCTAATGTGTCCTAAATGGAAGAATTACTGGATAAAAGAGGGTCATCTGTGGTACATGCACAGCTGGATTAGCTCAGCCAGCTGGTTTACCCTGATGCAAATCCATGAAAACCCCTCCCACAAGGGCAGGGACATTGCTGTCACCAGCCGTGCATCCTGCCTGCAAGGGGGTTAATGCTGCTCCAAGGGGAGGCACTATGATATGCATAAGGGCCCCTCCAGCTCTGTGTCGTATCAGTGGGTCTGGGGAAAGCTGTGCTGGCTGCAGCCAGTGCAGGTAGCCTGAGCTGTGGGTGAGCCCAGGCACAGGTATGCCCAAGCACTGGGAAAAAGCAGCTCCAGCCACAGGGTAGGGGGAACAGCAGATGGATTTAATCTCTGCAGCTTGCCAGTAAGGCAGAAGGAGCTCAAACCTAGAGCACGGTTTTGTACAGGGGGTTGGTTTCAACACTGGGCCACTGCACTATCCCGCATCCATTTTGTAAACGATCCAAAGAGACCTAAGTGGGCAGAACCTGCAGCATGGTGGAAAAGGAGGGCTGTGACAGTCTCACCCTCTGAATGGTGTATTTAAAGTAGGGCTGTGACAGTCTCACCCTCTGAGTGGTGTATTTAAATGTGTTACATATTCATACAGAGTCTCTCTCCCAGGCAAGGTCTTTATAACCTACTCGGTGGATACAGCAGTGGAGGTTATGAAATTTGTGAACTTCCTGTCTGTAAACGGATTTCAAACTGCTGTAAGTATTCCTTCCAGAAAAAATGGCTTTCAACCAGGGAAGAGGCTTTTTTTTAAAAAAAGCAGAGGCAATACACTGTCCATTTAAATGTTTTTCTGGTTATCATCACATTTTGTAGGCTAAAGAAGATACAAATAGAATGAACTAGCCTCGGTTTTGCAAGCTGTAACTTAAATTATCTGCCTTTTTGTTTATTTTTCTTTTAACTGAATTTTGAGCTTTGAAATATGCTTTAATAATGACCCTGGAAAATTTCACTTAGTGACACCAGATGAGCAATAGTATGAGGTTTTGTGAGCTATTCCATTAATATTGTCTCATATTTGATCTGTAATATCAGTATTACAAAAGGTCAATTTTATGTTCATCCCATCCTACCTTTTTTTCCTCCAATGCTACATCATTGATCCTTCAGATGTGAGTAATTTTCTGCTAAAAAAGATCTAAAAGTAGATTCGAAAATTTCATACAGCTTAATGAAACAGCCCATCTCATGGTTTCATTTGCTTTGTTATTCCTTTAGAAGTGATTTTGCTTGCAAAAACCATTGGCCTGAAAAGATCTGTGTCATACGGTCTAATCCCATAAGCCATTCTCAGTTTTACTGAATTTCTCATGAGTTTGCTTCATCTTAGAGGCCCACAGAGGCTCTAGGATTTGGTGTTCATCAAAATCTTGATTCATATTTTCTTAATTCAAGAGCATATGTTAACTGACCCCTCAACCTTCACTCTTTGGCTCCAATTCAGGAAAGCATTTAAGCAAGTGGCTATCATTAAACTGAATGAGACTCAGTGGGGAGCTTTGTACATGCTTATTTATTTTCATGAATCAAAGATTTTTTTTTTTTAGTAGAGACTGCAATTATACTTCTCTCCAGTAGTTCTGTACTACGACCAATTCATAAGAAAGCTTTTGGGCACCATAGCTTTACAGAGTAGAAGGCTCATTAATAGCGCCTCTGCGGGACAGGCAACTCTTGGAGCCTGTTGCAGAATAATAAATACAGCAAAATGGCCCCAAAGTAGAGAAACAAGTGGGCTCTCTGCATTCAGAAAGGGAAAAAGAAAGACTTCAGAGGAAATCATGACTCTTCTCTTGAAGACTTGGAGAAATTAATACTTACTCCATTGGTCACAGTCACTGATTCCTGGTTTTTGGGTTTACTGGGAGTGCAGAGAAGCAAGCAGTGTTGATCATATTCAGTCCTATGAAGTCCTCCACTGCTGTGCTGTCACTGAAGTCTGGGTGATTGCACCCAGTTATCAGTGACCTGGCTGACTTCCCACCACACACTCTGAATATTTAGTTCAATATGAAGCTAAAGCTTTATATTACTCAGTATACCCTTGCAGCCAGAAAATAGCAGGCATTTGCAGCTATACAGATGGAGAAGGTGGGCAGCACCTTGTTCTGTCCAGTAGAAAATGCCTGGGAGTTGGGGGCTGGCAGGGCAGCCAGTCAAAGGGCCAGCAGAGTGGGAGCCCAGGGATGTGCCTGCAACAGCCCCTCCCTGCCTGCTGCCTTTCCAGCTAGACTCCAGACTTCACGGCAAGGGGAGAGGTTCATGTACACATTCCTTTCCTAAGGGAATTGGGCATGCTTGTCATAAACAAAGAAAGGAGTAAGTGCTCTATCAGTGCTGTAAAATGAGGAGGAAAGGTGAAGGAATGCTCACCACAGACTTTCATTCTGTTGCAGATTGATATCTTTGAAGACACGGTACGAGGTATTGACATCATTAAGTGGATGGAGCGCTACCTAGGTGATGTATGTAAGGGCAATTTAACCTTGTTTATAGCAGAGGTGACCTGAGGAAAATGGCTGAATTATTCTAACACACAGCAGGGACGGAATGAAAATGCAAGACCCTACTGTTGTCTTCCCTGCCCCTGTAGAAATGGCAGAGGTATTGCAGAGAGAGTGTAGGCAAATCTCACTCTCATCTGTATCTGATGGTCCCAGGGCTCTTTCTTTAAGAAATGAAGTGCTAATCCCGGCATTCTTGCCAAATTCTAATGTTGCCTGTTACATCTAGCCTGAAGCTACCATTGGAAAAGTTGTTCCTCCATCCCCTTTTTAAATAGTGGGGTTTAGCTGTGCTTGGTTACAATGATATCTGTATTTCATCCCAGGCTGCACAGTCATAGCTAATGTTCCTTGTTCTCACCCATAGCTTTTACACTGATATCTAAAACGCTGAAGGGTTCTTCTGGATAAACCATTCTACATTTAAACTGGAAATTGGTATTCTCTTTATTGATATATAGATTTGCTCTCATCACTTTGTATCTATCTAAGCAGTAAACCAGAGATTTATCTTGCTGCCAGTGCTGTCCCCTTTACTTCCTCTGAAGTTCCCCTGAGCAGTGAGTGCACATCTCCTCCAGGATCAAGCCAAGTGGTTGGACTATACCGGTGGGGTGCAAACTGGCGAGTCTGTTGCTGGACAGGAGCCATCATGGGCTGGCTTCCTTGGATTCTCGCCCTGCTGAGTGGCCACTGGGTCTCTGACTCACTCTGGCCAGACCCATGGTTCAGGAGCAGGATGACAGAAGTGGTGGATTCTCCTCCACCTAAGCAAGAAAGCTCAACCATCTGAGCCAGCCCTATGCAGGTTTCCTGCAGGTGTCCATGAAGGCATGATACAACTGCATGCAGAGCCAGCCTGGGACCTCTGCCATGGAAATGCAGTCGTGCCTACTGGGGCTTGCATCAGGACAAATTAGGCACAGGCTCACTGTGTGTAATGTAGGTAATGAAACCAGAAGACAGGGTGACTTTGCTTTTGCCAAAAACATCATTATCACTTCAAATACAAGCTGGCAGATCTCCTCTGGGACTTGTGTGCAATCAGGAGGAGAAACCAGTATGTGCAGAGAACAGGTAGCCTCCACCTGAGGATCTTTCTCTGACTACCCACCTCAGAAAAGTTTGGTTTCCCTCACTGACGGTAGAGGCAGTTTTTAACTTGAAAACCCTTACATGTATGTGGAAGAAGGGACTGTTTGGACACAAGCAGAGGAAAGTGTGCAGCTGGGCATGTCTCTTGTGAACCCTCAACATCTGTAAATGCTTATACACATGTCAAACACAAGCAAAAGTAATTCTGGAGTATGTTGAGTCAATGTAAGGGATAATGGCTCCTTACCATATTTGAGCCTGTGGTGGGGCAGATTCTCTTGATACAGTGCAGAAGGAAAGAGTTAATTAAGTGTCAGGCTGACTGTGATCCACAGACTTGGAAGCCTTACACAGCCTGATGTGCCAGGAATGAAAGGCAGGCCCCAGGTAAACACAAGTAGGAGGCTTTCATCTGGTGCATTTCAACTGGCCTGCCATTAAGGAGGAGAGATGTTTCCCAGATTTAATGGATGGCCCCTCTCTGGAAATCTGAGCTCAGGGTGGGGCTGGGATTAAGCAGGTCCGAGGCAAGATTCGGGCTGTCCTAGAGAGGTGGAGGAGCATTGCCTTCAGCCCATCATGACAGAGCTGCCCAGGCCATCCACAACAGGCCCCCTCTCTGCACACTGTGCCACTAAGATCAGCAAGAAAAGATGTCATTTCTGCCACTGAGAGCCCAAGAAGTAGCTTCCACAGACCGCTGTCTTAAGTAGCTTTTTGCATAAAAAGCCATAGATGACTAAATAGGTGCACTTCTACATAAGCTGTTGGAAAACATTTGGGTCTGAATTTGAAGACAAAAGTTTTCTGTGTATGCACATAGATACTCTACACTGATAAAATGTAGCTTTTTTTGACAGGGATTCCAAGTGTCAACTGGTAGCTGCTAATACATCTCTTGACATTTAGATTTTCTATATTGGGATGTGGAGAAATAATGAGGAGAACGAGTGTATGAGTTCTCCTGTATTTCCTGCCAGAATGAATGAGATCCTCTTGTGTTTGCCAGGAACACAAAGATCACTTAAAACACAAACTGGCAGATTTCCGATCTGCCTCTACCAAATACACTGCATTTCTCAATTTCATGAAAGTGCTTTTCTCCCTAACAGAAGACGGTGATGATAATCATAGCAATCAGTCCAAAATACAAACAGGATGTGGAAGGGGCTGAATCCCAGCTGGACAGGGATGAACACGGCTTACATACTAAATACATCCACAGGATGGTAAGCAAGGACATGCTTTTGCTGTTTTACAAAGACTGTCTCTTCTTCTCAAAAGACAAATCTGTCTCCAAATGGCAGGTTCTTTGCTTTGTTTTCCCCAATCCCCATAGTTAAACACCCCTCTTTGGAATTCATTAATCCTTCCTCTCATCAGCTCCGTACGCTCATTAACATCTGCTAAGAGGTTCAAGGAAGAAAAATCCTATTAAACATGCTCATCTTTTTTCTTCATATTCTTTATTCCATGTTTTTCCCCTCCTTCACCTTCTTGAGCCCTTGTATAGCCCTGAGCACAGTCTTATCTAACAGTGCCTGACCTTCCTCCCTCTAAAGCAGCCCCTGTTGCTTCAGCCATCCTGGAACTGAGGTCTTTTCTTGGGCAGCAGTAAAGCTGCCTGAAGGATGGAATTGCAAAGCAAAGGCCAGAGATGCAGTGTGGGGCTCCTGGGGAGTGCATGGTGCCAGAGGACCAGACACCCATCTCCATAGCCTGTCACAGGATGGACATTTAGCCCAGAAGAGCCCATGGAGCCATGAAGCTGATCCTTTCTCCCTTGGTTTGCAGTTAGCTGCCTTTCTCACCCTGTAACCCATCTGATCCCCCAGTCTAAATCTGCAGTCAGGTTTCTCAGAAGCTGTCACCAGCAGAGGAGCTCTCAGGAGTACCCTGCTGTCCATACCACCCCTGGGATGCCTGTGTCCAGAGCCATGGGGAACAGGCTGGGCCCTAGCTCAGACACAGACCTGGCCTTGGGCTGAAATCTTTTGCCCATTTGTAGGCCAAACAGGAGTGTTAGTCAGGCTTCACCAGTTCGGGATGGATTTCACGGGGCTGCACCTGCAGCTAAACCCACGATTATTTCACACCCTGAAACTAAAGGTTCAAGAAACGTTGACATACCTTTCCTGTATCCTTTCTGTAGCAATGAAAAATTAGATTAAGTGGCAAAACCAGACAACACCGAGTCCACCAGCAATAGATCAAATCATTTAACAGAAGCGAAGTTCAAGTAAGCAAGGAATGTTTTTATACATAGGGCTCAGATGCATGCAGAGAAAAAATGTCATGTCATTACAATAAAATTGGCATTTTGTTCTGTTCTAGATGCAGATTGAGTTTATACAGCAAGGAAGTATGAACTTCAGATTCATCCCTGTGCTTTTTCCAAATGCCAGAAAGGTAACATGCATGCTTATATACTCTCCGCATGATTAAGTGCTTATTATTTTGATTACAGTGCAGCAGATGGAATCTTAAAACCCAAACACTCAATTTCTTGGTTCTTAATAGCTCACAAGTAATATTCCAAAGCTTATAGGTTTATGTACATGCAAATAAAAAACATTTCATCCACAGTATAAATCAGTGTATAAATGTATTTCTGATGATGAATGTACAACTAAAACTCAAATTGCCTTGAGCACTGAAAGAACTTAAACGGAGAGAGGCAATCTATCCAGGAAGCATGCTTTTTATATTAACCCTTTTATAATTGTGTCCAAATGCAATACTGATGAGTAAGATGGGCAGGATTTATGACTGATGTGAAAAGAGGGTCTGGAAGAGGGCGTGTTGAGAATATAAAAATAAAGAGTATAATAAATGCTAAAGTACTAGGCTGTTGCTTGAACTTTGACGGGCCTATCAAAGGCAAGCTAAGATTTTTTAGGACTTGCAATTTCATCTGCCCTCCTTACTTGTTTTGAAGATTCATTTGAGAATAAGAAATAAGTAATGCAACAGATTCCCATCTCTTTTACCTCACTGAGAGAATCTCTTGGATTTTTACAGAGACAAAAATATTAAAAGGCTTCAGTTACAGCTTCCTCAATCTCCTGCATTGTATTCATTCATGTTCCCTTTGCATAACTAAATGCTTTGTGCACTGTTGGGTAGCTATCATGTTCCCCCTAGGTACGGCTGCATTTTAGAAAAGTATGGAAAAATTCTTTATATTTCTTCGGGTGCCTGAATTTTGGAACATGAGTCAAAATTTAAACAATGCTATCAATGGTTACAGGGCTGTGCAGTCCCACCGCACTTGTGGATTTCCAAAGCATAAAGTTCTTTATTTAAGCACCAGTTTAAGATCAGAAATTTAAAAATACGTCCCTGGGTTTGTAAAATATGTGAGGTCCTGTGGGTTGACTGGTACCTCTGGTATTTCATGTCATTCAGATCCCTTCCTGAATGATCTCAGTCTGCTACTTACCTTAACTAAGTACCTGGAAGACAGCAATGGTGGGAACTGGGCAGGCCAAAGGCAGGGAAGCAGTCAGCATTTTCAGTCAGTCTGTGATGGGGGGAAAGGGCTTCTAACCTTGGGGATACTTGAGTGCCCACCATGTGAACAGACCACACAGTCTAGAGCCACTTGACACTTTAAGGGTTGCAGAGAAAAGTGTCCCAGGAGGCACTATGGCTTCCTTGGCGCTCTGAGACAAAACAGTAAGTTATGTTAATTTGGGCTGAACTTTATTTATCAGAAGACTAGTGTATAGCAGCCGTTCTCTCAGACAGTGGTCTGTAGGGAATTTCCAGGGTTGGTTTATCCAGCTGCCTCTGTCAAAGCATGAGGCTCCAGGCATCCTTCCTGCCCATCCTCTGTAGTCCACATAACCCTTCAGTATTTTGTGAGGTGCCTTTCTCATTAAATTATGCAGATCAGCATTTTCTACTGCTGTTAAGCTTTAGTCTCATTCTTCACATAATCCTTTGGTACATCACCTACCTTCATCTAGCTGCTTAATGATAATGTAACTGAGGACATCATGGGTGGAAGGAGAGCACCAGAGCCTGAACAAGTTGCAGTAATGAAGTCTGCAGGCAGTCAGAGGAAGTGAGGTAGCTAAAAAACTGCCAAGAATATGTACAATTGGATGATGTTGGCAGGCAAATTACTTCAGTTTTGTCTTTTTTATACTGTCCTTTATACGTTCAAGTATTAGCATAGCTGGCAGTGGAAAAGAGCAGAGAATGAAGATTTGGAGGTTTCATCTGGGGATGGGGCTATTAGATGAGTTAATCTGATACACAGCACATCATAAAGCACTGCTGGTATGTGAAAATTAGTCGACCTCCAACAGGAAGAGATCTATGTGATCCAAGGAGCGCTCATTAGGAAACTGAATAATGAGGCGAGGAATGCACAACACACTGTTAAGGTGGAATAGGCATTTCCAGCTTCTAATCTTACACTACTAAAGGAAACGTGGGTCTTGCTGGTTTAAGGTTTGCATCACAACAATCCACAGAAATGTGCCCTCCTCATCTGGCCACCCGATGACCAAAGCGTTAAGCCAAGATTGCCCCATGCTAGAGGCTCCCTCTGGAAGCAGCCAAGGGGTGAGATGAACAGGGCTGGTGCCAGGGAAGGCAGGAGATGTCAAACCACGCTCTGCTCTTACAGCCCTGAACACTCCTGTCCTCTGCACTAATACACTCTGCCCTCTTCCTACTAGTTTGAGCTGCAGTTATCAAATACTCTCCTTATGGCATAGAGGTAATTTCCTCTCAGCTCACAGATACACAACCAAATTTATAAAATGTAAAGGACAGTAACCATTTTCCCTTTACTCCCACCTGCAATGACAGATGCTGTTGCGTGGCAAGGAAAGCCCCTTTCTCACTCTGGATAAAAACAGCAGCTATAGCTAACCTTTACCCCTAGACACTTCCCTCAAATTAAAACTATTATCAGAGCTGATGCGTGTGCAGGTGCTTTTTGCACTGACCTCATTATGGAAGGTATTAAACAAAACTGCATGAGCAGTTTTCAAAGCAAGGCACAGAGTTTGTCTCTGGATGTACAGTGCCTCTCTCATTATATCCCCACTTGCTGATTTCTTACCTACTACACATTTCTTTCACTAATTTCCATCTTAACTAACGATTTACACATGTGGACCTCTATCAAATGCATTTCTGTAGTCCAGACTGACTATATCTACTGTATTTCCTTTGTCCAAAAAATGTAGTTTCTTATCAGAGGCAGAGAAAGGGATCATTTGGTAAAACCCCTGCTGTATTTAACTGCATTTCCTTCTGTAGCTCTTAACAAGATTTAGTAAAGAAACAAGTTCCATGTAACAATGCATTTGCATGCAAACATAGTCATCTTTCTTTATCCCAGTAACTTTTGAGTTTCTTGGCCAATTCCAAAGGGCTTTGTCAAAGGAATAAAATTCACAAAGATTAAAATCCATTCCTGTGCCAAAATAAAAAGACTGGTAGGTGGAGGCAAGAAGCCTTATTTTTGCTCCTACCAAAGGGAATGCGGTGGGATCTTACCCTTGTGCAGAGAGATGTCCATCTGGAAGAACAACCCTCCACTTTAGGGAGACCCCTGACCAAAGCCTATCCTTTCTCAGCCCTGGGAGAGGGAGGAAGGTCAGGCTTGATAGATACCTCTGCCAGTCACAAAGCTTCCTGTTCAGAAGCCTAGGTGAGTTCATACTAATGGGTCTGTAGGTGCCTGTGTGACTTATCTCCTTCCTATACGTGAATCCTGTATCTCTAACAGAGTGGTTGCATCAATTAACACAAACTGCTCCCTGAGCAGGGAAAGCAATGTAGTTTTGTTCCTACAGCTGTGCTGGTCAAGGAAAAGACAGCCAAATTTGAGAAGCATGATCATGGGAATGAAAGGTTTGGACTGCATCTAGGCTGTTTGCTAGCAGCAGGATATGTGCAGCCCATGCCAGGGCATCCCCTGGCAAGGTGTCAGAGGTGCATGCCAGCAGCTTTTTGCTCTTTCCTCTTGGAGCTAGCTCCACCAGCTTGACAGGAACTGTGCTGCTCCTTAAGGGGCTATCTTGGGAAAACACTGCTAAATAAGAGGTCCAGGGACGAAGTGCTGGATGTTGTGGCTCCTCATGTTGCTTACCTGCTGTCTCATTTTGGCTGCGTTCTGGTGTCTCCAATTCCAAAACAAATCTCTGTCTCATGGTGACCATGAACTGGTTTTTGTCGAGGATCTGTCCCTCTGTTAATTAGTGGTATTATAATAGCCCTTCACCCCTACATATCCAGGCTGTCCATATGGAAACTTCCCAAGGCTGTGGGAATATGGGAACGTGAGGTCTGAGCAGGCTCCTCTCCATCAGCTGGCTGTCACTCGCCAGTGCCATGGTGGTCCCAGCTTCATTATGTTAATGGACATTAGCCAACCCCTATGAAGGACTGCACGTTTTCCAGGATGCAGGCGTTGCTGGAGGTTTGACCCTGCAAATCTGGAGATGCATTAGTCTCCTCAAGCTCAGCATCAGCCTCAGCCTTCTGCTCACTTGGTCAGAGCACACCATGCTTGGCAAAGAAAGGTGCAAGGGGAGGGGGAGAGAGCTACCAGCATGTGAAATGTTTCTGTGGGGTCCCAGTCTTTTATTGATCCTCATCCCAATGTTGAACATGCTGTATGGATCTTTTAGCAGCTATGAAGGTGGCAGCCTTTCCCTGCTGGGGGCACTGAAATTTTCTCCCCTCTCCCTCTCCCTCTCCCTCTCCTCTCCTCTCCTCTCCTCTCCTCTCATTTATTTTCACAAGTTTTTCCATGCCTGTCATTGACATCAGACTTTGTCTGAAATGTACTGAAATTAGCCAATGTGATGGCAGAAGAGAAAGAGAGACAGGCAAGCTGTGAGATCACACTAAGTTCATTTATTTAGGAACCCAAATACAATTCTGAAGCCAAATTAACATTTCTTGTTGTTACAGGAAGTGCCTAGAACAGACAAAATGAAATCTTCCTTGGCAGGGTCTGACGGGATCTGAAAGGTTCTGGTAGAGATTCAGAAGGATTTATGGGATTTTAGCTTTTATTTTCCTTGTTTTTTTCAGGAACACGTGCCTACCTGGCTGCAGAACACTCACATTTATAACTGGCCGAAGAATAAGAAGAACATCCTTTTGAGGCTGCTGCGGGAGGAGGAATATGTTGCTCCTCCAATAGGACCTTTACCAACACTCCAGGTTGTGCCGCTATGAACATTATAACTTAAAGCACATGATGAGTGGTTGTTAAAGGGTTGTTCCTGGCAGGGAGCCAACACTCTTCCAGATGGCTCTTTTTGAGGACAGAAGACACTCTTTCTGCTAAAGGAATTGATTGTCTTGGGTTACTCAGGCTCAGCTTGTTCTCTACCATGTTAAACATCTATTTCCAAAGCTGATGGGGCAGAACTCTCTTCTCTAGATTTTTAAATAAGCTACAAATGGAAAGAATGCCCAGTTTTATTTTAACATCTGATTTTAACATATTCCTTGTATTAGTCATTATAGCAAACAAATACCAGAAATAATGTTGTAATAAGTGTAAAATAAAAATTACATCCTCCTTTTTGCCTAGGGTTTCTTTAAAGATATTCCTGCTTTGTATAGCATTATTGAACCACTAATTTGTATATACACTATTAAATATATTTGCCTTTTGTAAGGCAATCTTATATATTGTGTCCACTTCTATTATTGCTGGGGACAACAGAGAAACGGGTTGGGTAAGGCAGATTTTCCTTAGCCGGTCTTGCATAAAGAGACTTGTCTTCAATTAGAGGACTTTTAGATCTGAACTCTCTGGAGTCCCCTTTCCTTACAGCTTGGTCCCTCACTCCTCCAGCATTGCAGCAATAGTTCCCAAAAGGAGAGCTGAATGCATGACTACGTGTGTGCTGTCAGTGCCATGGAACGCTGCAGTATTTTTTATGGCCGGCCTTCAGCTTCACTACTGCTACTCAGCCCTTACTTAAAACAGAGCATGTCAAAGGACAGTTGGCATTTGGAAAGCCAGCGACTGTTATGAGAAAAAGCACTGACTCCTACATCTTGCAGTATGCAGTATGGAACAATAAAATAATCAAAGATGGAGAGCCACAGGGTGCTGGCCATGAGGATGGCTCAACATCACATCTGCTAAAATCTGAACATTTTTTAACAGACCACATAACACAACTTCGGTAAAGATTTTTTGGTTTTTAACACCCTTAACCTTACTGAGGTAACAGTGGACCTTATTGGCTTAAAATTCTGCAGCCCTTCAGAGCAGTCATACCAAGATCCTCCTCACCTTTAATATTTCTCATAGAATGACCCAAACACAGCTTTATAAAAAAGTACATGTGTTTGGTAGCCTGAAAAAAAAATGAGCCCAGAAGCTGATACTCCTCGTACAGTATCCAAATTATTTAATTAGCTTTCCATGGAGGTGGTGCCAGGATGGTGTGTTGATGCAGCACATGCTTTGTGGTGTTCATGGAGAAAAAATTACAACTCAGATTTTCCTTTACTGGACTTTTGCAAAAAAATTGCAGCCATTTAAGAGAAGGGTGTATTCAGTGTTGTCAACTCCTATGATTTTGATTGTGGTATTTGCTGTGCTTCTTGCAACTCCAGTTTCAAAAGGGAAGCCCAACAACTTAAACAGGCTAATACCTGACTTGCCAGCAGCTTCCTGAGAAGGGACAGTAAAACTGTGTTAGGCAGTGGTACTTCTTGGCACCTACTTATATGTGGCAAAGGGAGGTCTGGTTTTCATGTGATCATTTTTCAATTAAGAAAATAACTTTCTAGTATGTGGTAACAGCCTAAAATCATGACAGAAATCTATCTTAAATGCTCAACAAAGTAAAGACAAAAGGAGTGAGATGTAGTCGACATTTGGGGTCATCTGGAGTGCACTACAACATCAAGCTCAGCCTCTTGGTTGTGTGAGTCTCCTAAAATGCTGTGGCATTATCTGCCAACTCAGTATGGCTGCCTCCGTTTTTTTAAGGTATCTGAAGTGTTTTAACACTGTGAAATAGTCTATCTCAAATGGCTTCTGAGCCTCTTAGCCAATTTCTGCCACATCTAGTAGGGAGAGCTCAAAGATAGTAAGTGCCTGTGAGTTTCATGGAAAGAATTACTCAAGCAAAGAGTGAGCCCCAAACCCACATGCTGAGGAGGGAGAGGTTCTAGTCCCTTCCCAGAGGTGGACAGCTGGCCACCGTGGCCCTGGCAGGGGTCTGAGAGGCTGCCTCGGGTACACAGCCTGCACAAGTCTGGAGGAGAGAAGCATGTAGGGAATGAGGCTGTGCCAGTTTTGCTGGTTGCAAAGCAGCGTATTAGGGAGTGCAGTTAAGCATTCAAAATGATTAGTGAGGCTGGGTAGTAAATTCCTTTCATCATTTTGGCTGTCATCCGAAAATATGTGCTCTAGATTTACCACAGATTTGCTTGGTTTGGGCCAGGGAATTTCATTAAGTAACTCCTGCGTCATGTGATGCACAAGGTTGCATTAAATGGTCCAGTGATTATTTCTATTATTCTGTTTGAACGATCCTTTTCTGCAAAACGATACTTGCAGAGTGAGGAAGAAAAAGTAAGCTTTGCTGTTTGGGAAGTACAAAGAGCCCAATCTATTTAACTGCTGGGGCCTTTTTTTTTTTAATCGAATAACCATTCCCAGGATTCATTGATCTTTACATTAGTTTCAGCATCCTACAAGGACAGAAACCATGATGGGGAGAGTGTGAGTAATGAGCTAGCAGCCTAGTGAATCATTTCCCCTAAAGCTTTGTATTTGTAGAGAGACAGATGGTGGGAGCTGTGAAGAGGGAGAGGCAGGAGAAACGCCGGATTTTGCAAACAGCGTAAGTAACAGAGGACGGTGAGGAAAGAAAAAAAAAAAAGTATCAGCAGGTAAGGGAGAAGAAGAGGCTGAGAATACACCAGCTGTTTCAAAACTAATGCATTAATGTTAAAATGGATTAGGGTTAAGGGAAAATGCAGAAAGGAAATTGTGGGAAGCAAGAGCTTTGTGGCCGAGAGAGGGAAAAATTACGAAAAGCAGCCCTAAACATGTATTTGTAGATGACCTCTTGAGTCAGTTATTAACTTTCATGTGCAAATAACAGAGAAGTAGCTGAAAGTATGCAAGACTCCATCCTGCAAGCTGGCAGTGCTGCTGCCCAGCTGGAGCCGCCAAGCTGCAGGTACCCACAGAGGCAAAAGGCATTGCTTGGATGCTGACAGCACCAGGGGTTTGTCTCACAGCACCTGTACATCAAGGGGTGTGTGGGAGAAGAAATCCATTGTCCCTTACATGGAAAGTAAACAAAGCAAGAGAGTTACATAGTTAACACTGGGATGAGTGCAGCATTAAGATAGAAATAGAAGATTTAGAGACAGCCTGCTTTGAAGGCTTGCCAAAACTCATGACATTAATGCATGTAAAGATTTTTTTATGCAAGTCACCTGTGTGACAAAAACAGGGTTGCAAAATTTTATCCCACAGTTACGTTAGATCGGCTTCTCCAGAGAGGGATGTGTAGGGTGATTTGAGTACAAAGTTAATTTAATAAAGCCTTGTATACAAGCCAAGAAATGCTGCCCTAAGAGCTCATTTGCTGCTGGTAGGGTCTTAACTGCCATTACTTGATGCCATTTGAGAAAATAAAGCAGCAGACTTCCCTGCAGCCCCTCTGGGACCACCAGCAAGGCAGATAATGAAACTGGCTCCTTAAAACAGCTCCACCAAAGGGTGCCTTGCTGAGAGCCTTTCTCTCATCCCCAGCCACTGACCTGGGGTTGCAGGTTGCAGAGACATGGGCATCTCAATAACAGCATCAGTTCTGGGCAGGGAACTTGGGCAGTGTGGTCAGGAAGCTCCACAAGGAGATAAGAAAAAGGAGCAATTCCCACCATTTAGGATGCTTCTGGGTTGTCAGACAGAGGCACTGGTAAAGCTGACAGAGACTCCCTCATCTTAAAAGGGAAGAGGATGCGGGAGGGAAGAACTGGGAGCTCCATGGCCTTGCAGTGCGAGAGGTCTACTGTCGTTAATGAAGTAAAACATGTCTCAGAGAGTTCCCTCACCCCCAGTGTGCAGAACAGGTACACGTTATCTTCCAAAGCAAACATCTCTCCTGTTACACTTTGGCTTTAATTTAACAGGTTCCTCCATGCCCACATCTGTAGCAGTCTGCTATTGTTTAACCTGTGTTTGGGAAACAGATCCTGCCTGGAAGGTCACAGCTTTCATCAGCTTCCTCCTCCACCATCCTTTATCATGACGTTGCTGCAGGGAAGCACTGCCACAGCACTCAGTTCGCAGTACCAATGGGCTGGCACTGCTCCTTCTCCCCAGAACCTCCAACATGGGTCTTCTGCAGAAGTTCCAGGCTGGCACACAGCACAGCGATATCATTACACATCTCCAGTGTGTCACTTCTCCTTGAGCTGTGCCAATGGATGCTCACACAGTCCCCTCAGCCAGCATGAACCACACTGGCACGTGAACATCTCACAAAAACCCCTTGCAAAACCCTCCCTGAGACATGAGACACACCTCTCCCACCTGCATATTACAACTAGTGCAGGAAGAGAAATGCCTGTGTTTATGTGTATTTGTATTACAAGTTACTGCTCTCAGCAAGGTGTTCTCTGGGCTGCAGGAGAAGAGCATCTGAGCAAGCAGAGGTTCCACTGCCATGGCAGAGGGGCGCCGGATGCTGCTGCCCACACAGGCAAAGCCAAACCAGGCCCTGAGATGCCAGACCACAGAAGAAGGCAGCAGAGTAGCAGCCTGTCCAATCCACTCCAAATCAGGCCAAGAATAAGATGGAATTGCTTAGCCCCGCTCCAGCCTTCATCAGCTCGGAGCCCAGCCTCAGCCTGATCATGGAAGAGTGCACAGACCACCAGCTGTGTGTCCCTGTCTGTGGCCAAGATCACTTGTAAACAAACAAAAAACCATCTAAAGCTAAGTTTCCCAGGCTGTCCAGATCTGCCAGCTAGGCTACATTTCAAGGGCTCACTGACGTTGATGGAACCAAACACAAACACAAACACAAATACTCCCCACATTGTGGGTCTGAGCACTGCATGCCACTGCACAGATCCATGCAAACTGCAAGAAATGTCACCAAAAGCAAAGGCAGGGTTTTTAAAAACTTTTGTTCTTTCTTGAAAAGTATCAGGGACTTCTCCAGTTTCCAGAGGGTGAGGGGCAAATGCCTAACCTGAGGTAAGGGGAGTTTGACAGCAATCTCTGCAGACACCAAACCCTTGGGGCTAATGGACAGATCCAGGGAATCTCAGGTGAAACTTGGATGAACCCAGTGGATGTAAATCCCCACAGGACTGGCTGTTGTGGAAGGGGGACCTGCCAAGGAGTAGGAAACTTCCCAGGACCTACTTTGACAGGTTGAGCAGATGAAGCCCTCTCTGTCTGACTCATACCCCTCTTCTAAGAATGGAAAAATGCACACAGTTGGAAAGCTCCAGAGAACCTCAAAAGCATGGGTTTTCTGGGGCTGCAGAAGGTACTGCAGGCTTACACTGGACAAACACCACCACCCCCCCC
>WBMY01011691.1:288619-317630 GCA_013397315.1 Donacobius atricapilla | reverse complement strand
AACTACTGAAATAGTTAATAACTAAAATTGATTTTTAAAAAATCATGACTAGCACCACCTGCGGTGAGCTCATTCTGGCTGAATTTCATTCTTTGGATTTTCTACTTTTTTTTCTAAGGAAGTATATTCTGGAAATACTATCTTGGAGGCCTTTTTCAAAGCTACCTTCCTTTACTTGGGCTGACAGTCCTTGCAGCATGTCTGTTCTGTTTTTCATCAGCTACGCCCAGTGAAAATCTGGTAAATGTGATGCATTGTGACTGCCATGTTCAGCACTGCAATGTTCTCGTGCCAGCCTCGGGATTTCCAGCAAGCAGCAGGTGTTGCAGTCCACTGTTAAAAACCCTGCAGTCTTCAAAGGAAGAAATTCAGTGAGAAAGACTTCTAAACAGATAACACTATTGGGGATTGAGTTGAACATCCCAGAAGCAGCAAGTGCATTAAAGAATCTTTCATTCCTAGGCTGGGAGAGGGAATTGAGCCCAGCTTGGCACTGACCAAACCCAGTCCAGTCAGTATCTGGTAACATCAGTTCTCAGTGGGCGCTGTGTGCATCTCACACGTGTAAATGCACACAGCCAGATGCTCCTGCCACAGCCTTCCTCCCAGAACTTCCCTCCAAACAGATTGTACAGAGACACTGAAATCCAGCCTCAGCACTGATAAGGCACTAGTGCTTCCCAAATGCTGAACCAACAGCATACAGGGGACAACTGCCCACCCCTTTTTACAGCAGACTAAAAATACCCCTACCAGCAATGGTTCCAGATGCTCATGTATAGGCCAGAGAATCATTTGGAAAACAGGAGTTTTATTCTTCACTTTATTACTGCACTGCTGCAGACAGCAGAAAGTTACCCACTCACTCTTCTCCAGCCTCCTTAGCTAAGAAGCTGAGACAATAGCAAAGTGGCCATTTAGGTAAGGTTGTTGAAGACTTACTGATTAAGGAACTATGTACATACAAAAATTATTGGTTTTTATGGGTCCATTCTCCTCACAGCCTTACAAGAGACAGTTTTTTCCTTGAAGCACCAGCTGTGTAGAAGCTGAAACAGCAGAAAGCCAGCAGTAAGACTATCCCAAAAGAGAAATGAAGGGGAGCTCTTAAAATAGGCACAATAGCTCCTGAGAAGACAGACAGAGTACAATAAAGAAGTGAGAAAGTGGAAGGGAACTACACTGTAATAAAATTGAATGCAGTAGCAAAACTAATCAGCTAGCATAGACTCATCTCTTTGGTCTCTTCTTAGTTTTTTTTAAGAACTAAAATGACTTAGCATTTACTATTTTTAAAAAGGAGAGGAAAAAGAGAGAAAACCAGTATTTTCCTCCAGGCTTTTGTGTCCCATTTTAACTTAGTCGTTTGAAACCAACCTACTAAAGCAGCACAGTCCCTCCTGAGGACACAGCCATACTGATGACAATTTAATATATTGGTATATCAGCAGTCAAGAGACAGACAGCTGCACCAAGACAAGACATACAGGTACACAAGTACACATGTAAAACACAAGGAATGAAAACTGCACATCTCAGACCCTAACACTGATTGATGTAGTCAAGACTCCTTGCTCACTCCAGGTTGGAGTTAATTATTCCCGAAAGTAATGACCAGGTTGAATTTTAAGCTCTGGGCTGGATGGACTTGGCATTGGAGACAGATTTCACCACTCCCTCTCAGCAGTGCCCAGTTGTAATGGGTTAAAGTTCTTAACTGGGCAGAAACACCAAAAATGTAGTGGTTTCACATTCGCCGAATTTGTTTTGTTAGATGTAGTGTGGGGATCTAACCCTCATTTTAGTGGAATAGGATTAGAGGAAAAGCAAAACAGGCTCAACTTATAAACAGAAACAGATTTATTAACATACACTAAAGGGCAAACAAAAAAAACCAACCACGAAACCTTTTTAAAGACACCCCCCTCCTCCTTAGCAACAATCTACTTTTCTACGAAACAATGTAAAGAGACAAAACATCAGAACTCTTAAGTCAGTACCACTTATAAAAATAGTCTTTCATTCAGTCTTTTGAGAGAGACAAGTACCTCCTGATTCTTCTGGTAACTTTCCACAAGGGACACAGTCTGTTTGTGGCTTCCAGNCCTCCACCCCTCGGTCTTATGGGGGGCATTTTGGCCCAGCCTGGGCTCGGTGCTGCTCTCCGGGGACCCAGGGGCTGGGGCCGGGGCCATCTCCCTCGGCCCCTCGGTGGCGTTTGAGACGCCGCTCTCGCTCTCCTCCCGGCCAATGGCGCCGCGCAGACAGCCACCTGCACAGGGGTGTGGAGCTGGGGCAAGGCCTGCGCCTCGCCTCCTCCCTCTCTGCGGCATCTGCCGGGCTCAGAGTCCTGGCCCAGCTCGGCTCAGCTCAGCTCCCCCAGGGCCAGCCTCAGCATGGCCGCCCCCAGCCCGACTCCTGGGGCCAGCAGGGCCCTGGGCCCGGGCCCCTCTGCTTCTCTGAGGTTACCTCATAGACTGGTCCGTTGAAAAGGGACGAGATTTCCCAAGATTCCTGTATTTAAGCTGTGTGTCCCAGGGGTGTACACTTTTTACCTGATTGGCCAACCTGGCTGTCAGTTCCAAAGCAGATCACCGATTGGTTTTTCTACCATTCATGCCAAACCAAAACACCAGTCAATGGTGTGAATTTTGTGACTTGCTCTACTGGAGCTATACTAAGGAAAAAGCACCATCCTCATCAAACCAGGTTATCATTTTTCTGTTTCTCATATTTCTCAGTTGTGAACTTCCCTGAACTTCCATGGTTTTGATGACTTACAGAGTAGCTTGTCTCAAACTTCCCAATGTTCCTGGTCCCAACGGTGGGTTTTTTCAGTACAAATGTTCATCCAGAGACATCAGGCTCAGCCCGTGCATCCCCACACAAAATCAGTACTGCATCTGGTGTGACCCTGTACTGCCTTCACATGACATGAAATAAGAGGTGTAGTTCAGCAGTGCTATTGTATGGAGAGAGGGTGGTGCCTGGGGGAAACTATCCAGGGTATTTCTATATTAAGTATGGTCTAATCCTACACCTGTGGGGACACACAAACTGGTCTTTCGCAGAGAGCAAGAAGACAAGCCTTGATGAGACATCATCTGTGAAACAGCACTGGTGAGAAAATCCAGGAAGTACCAGGAAATCTTGTGGCCGAGCTCAGCAAAATGAATGCCTGCAAGGAGGCAGAGGAATCCTTCACCTACCTGCTGTCTACAACCAGGACATTTCTTAGACACATCACAGGGAAAGGCATTTATCCTGCCACACATACAAGGTACGAGCACAGGTTGCAAACAGCATGTCTGCGAGCTCCAAGCCTGTCAGACAAGTCTCAGTGCCTCGACCCCTTGGTGTACACAGGCCTTTAGCAAAGGCTTTGGAGGCATTTTGCATCAGCCCAGCTATCAGCTCTGACTATCATGCTGTAGATGTGCAAGACGTAAAAGCAAGCTTTCAGTTCTGATTTCTCTTTTCTCTCATACACTTCCATTAGGGAAGCTCTAATCCAAAGACGCATTTTTCATAATTCTTTGGTTGTTGCCTGCATTTTATAACATTAGAGGCAGCGATGTGGATACAGCTGCCTTGTGCCTCTGCTGAATACCAGAAGGCTGTCCTTACGAAGAGCTTACAGTCTATCTGGGATTTGAGTGGCTAACTAAAATCCTTTGCAAATTATCTGTCACTTCTTTGTAAGCTCTGCTTCCTTTCTTTACGTCTGAAATCGGGCTGGGGATAATGAACTTCCTGTATCATAGACTGGGATACAAGGAAACTCATTGTACACTCACCAAGGAAGAGTACATCAGTAAGTAGCTTATGAGGCAGCTCTGAAGGGTCTTGTTAGAATGACTTATTCTCCGAGTTTCAGTGGTTTGATTAAGTGGATCATGTGATAAACACTTATAATGAACTTCTTCAGATGCTGCCAGGGAAAACCCAGCAGATAAAATGCAGAATCCCACGGCACTGCTTTCTGCATAACAAACTGATTACAAAGACGGAAAAATCATGCAATTCACTGGCTTCTTCTCCCACTCAGGACAGCACAAGACTGTTATACAATTTTCTCTTTGCTGCCCCAGATTAAAGTATCCTTGCTACTCAGTCCAGTTCAAACTAGTGCAATTTTTCTCCTACAAGTCATCAGGCAGATTACAGCTAAATGTAACTACTTGCAAGAAAGTCTAGTCATGCTTCTGAATGATTCCTTTCTTATTAAAGAAAACAAAATAATACAAACAAACATGGCAATAGTTAGAATGAATAGATGATCTTTAAGGCTGCTTCCAACCCCAAATCTTCTATGATTCTATAGGGAAAAAAACCCAACAAAGAACTAAAAAAACCTGAGCATAAACTCATAAGTAACATATGCTAATTTGGTTTGTTTAAAAACAGAAGGCCATGGTTGAGAGCATCCCTTACAGTTTTGGCCCGTCCAATACCTGTAAGACCAATGAACCAGGGGAATACAGCATCTGCTCTGCGCTCTCCTCATCCCCAGTTCACAGCTTCGTTGCTTCTCCTTCTCAGCAGCACAGCCTCACTTCTTTACTCTCCCAAGTTGTCTCTGCCTAACAAGCTACAGCACCTCTGCAAAAAGCATCCTGGCTCTGGCACGAAGCATGGGATGTATGCACTTGTTCCTGTCCTGTTAACCAGCATAAATTACAGCACTGCTTCTTCAAGGGCAGTGCCATATCCCTGATTCAGGTGTCAGCTGGAGCTGTGTGATGGATGGGGTGCCTTTAAGAAAGTCTTCAGGTCCTGTGGCTGAGATGAAGGGAAGACCGCAATTGCCTCTTGTCCTTGACTAGCAATATCCACCTGCTCCTGCTACCACAGACAACAGCTGCATCAGGACACACCCACTGGTCTCATCCAATACCTGACTATTTGTCAGGGCTCTGCTACAAGAGAAGGATTTGGAGTTCTGCTGGCACTGTGAGGTGTCAGGATGGAGAAGGCAACTGTTTCAGCTGGGCATGGTAAAGATGTCAGGAAGCATGCAGGGAGATAGCCAGGTGCTGGACTCTTAAGTGAGGTAATTGGTATTACTTGAGACCCTTAATTCAGTAAAGGGTTAATGAGGGCATCCCCTTCCTTCAAGCTAGTTACTGACTGATTTTCCCTCAGTCCAGATCCCAGACTTTACAGAGCAGCAGCTGAGATGGCAGAAGCTGCAAAGCCATCCAACAGTAATGCCTGTCCTCAGGCTACCTTGCTCTGTATCATCCCACTGAGTAATCAGCTCTTTAGGGTCACTGGGTGACTTGCCTTAAAGGGAATTGCTTTGGCAGTTCAGGTGTCAGTAGACACAAGAGGGTAAAGGGTGGTAAATGGCAGATCACCTCAGCAGCTCTGTCCTGCCTGTCACCAGCAGGTCTGATAGCTGCCAATGCCACAGAGTGGAGCCAAACTGGCAGTGCTAATTCCTCCATCAGACTTACAGCCCTTGCATTTCCCTCCTGCCTGCCACAAGGCAGGAGTGCCCAGCCTGGCACAGAAGTTGCACACCATGACTTGTGCACTGTAACTAGAAAGCCTGCTCTGGCACACCACTTGGGAGAATGGCCTTGGTTATGGCTGGCGTTGAGCTGTGCTTTCCACTCCACCTGCTGCCCATGCACAGGAGCAGTGCCACATCCCCTGACTATTGCAGTGAGCAGCCTCCTAAACCACCTTGCTAAATACCAGCTACCAAACCCCCCAGATGTGCACAGACACACAGCCAGCCTTGCAAGTGAGATCCTGTGCTTGCAGTTTGCACCGACACTGGAGCTGGTCCAGAGGCAAGTCTAGGAGCATCCTTAAGTACAATACCAATGTGTTAACATGCTACACGAGCTGACAGCCTCATCATACCTAGAGCAGTGGTTAAAAAGAGATCTAGAAGATCCCATTTGCCAGATGAAGAACACAGGCAGGAATATCAAGTGGAGTTGTCAGATGAATTACAGCACTGGGGAGGGGAAGATGCCCTGCTCCTTGGCTTCACCATCAGAATGGTTATCCATCAGTTCTATTTTGAGGAATGGTCCAGTAATTATGGCATCTCAAAGATGTACTAGAGGATGGTAAAAACTGTGTCTTTTTCAAGCAGCCAACCAGTAAACACAACAGCAGTTCAAAATGTACATCAAACTGTATGTGAGCTTTCCTATGTATGTCTTACTAGCCATTAAGTTTCCCCAGGTCATGCCATTATTCAATTAGTGGGATTGCAAGCTGTAATTGAAGGGATAATACACCTCTCAGATGTCATCAGTTGTAATGGCATGTGAGAAAAAGGGCCTTGATTTATTTTACAGCTAAAGGGAATTCATGTAATAGCAGGAAAAAAGGTATCTTTAAAACATGGTTCTATACAATCAGTAAGAATCAGTAACAATAACAATACTGCTATTAGACTCAGTCATCAGAGAACAATGGAATTTTAAATCTGTAAACCAAGCAAAATTTGCACATTAAGTCATTTCCACTTGATAAAGGAGCTTTCCTCCTACACAACAAAACAGGTAAAGGTGTTTCTGCTTCAAACCATGGATGCTAACTTATCCACAATCTAGTCTGAAACCGTGAATCAATTAGGTGTGCCATTCAGCAGATACCTTTCTACTGGTCTCATACTGGTATGTGCTAAATACTGTCCACAGATTTCCTTTGTAGGCCTGTCCCCAGGGACTGAAAACCTGGTGTGCTCAACTCATAAATAAAGCTAGTGAGACATGAGCAAGAAAAAACAACGCATACTTCTGGGAATCACTCCAGGAAAATAAATATGCAAGATGGCACATCACCCTACACAAAGCTGGCAAAGGTAAAATAACATTTGGGTTTGATCATTATGGAAAAGAAAATAATTCTGTGTTCATATGTACACGCTGATCTTCCACTAAGACAAAAGGGCAAAGGTAAGAGTGGAGTTTCACTCACAAGAAAACAAACCTCCTGGAAACAGTTGTGGCTTATTTAACCAAACTGAGCGAATCAAGTCTGAAACTGATCCCTGGCTTTCAGAAAGCCCATGAATTCTCTAAGAATGACCACAACCATTATTTCCTATCTCTGCGGTTCATGACTCTTCTTACGGCATATACTTGCTTTTAAATTCTAGGTATACCTTTCCCTCAACAGCAACAATGCATGACTTTATACAGTAGTATTAAAACATGTTAAAAAAAACCAAAAGAGGAGCAGTTGCACTGCTTTCCTATAACGGGTTCGGATGAACATGCCCTCCTGTTTCCATCAGTGCTTCACTCTCTTTTTCTTAAATAGGATATTACGTTTACTGGCATTGGCTCTTTCCTCTGAGTTTATTATTTTGCTCCCCTTCTGCTCTTCTCTCATTTTCAGTCTTTTCTACCTTCTTTTTTTCTTTTTTTTTTTTTTTCTGTCTAGTCTCCTGAATCTTTATTTTCCTATTAGGCTTTGCACTGTCTAATCCCCACGTTAGTTTACAGTTGTTATTCATGAAATACTGAAAAGTTTAAGCCACTGTATATAATGTATGACAACAACAGGATTGCACAGAAATACTCATTATTTAATAGATGAATTAGCAGAAGACACAGCCTGCAACTATGCAGATTGCAGACAGATGTCTTACCTGTGTTTTGTTTGGCTGTGATTTGGAAAAGTACAGAATTCTTCGAGAGCAAATGTGATCTGCTGTTGGCAATTTTAATTTCATTGTGGATTGGTCCATATTTTTGATTTTAGGGATGATGGCTTACTGTTGTCTTATATTTGTTTGCCTGGGGATGTTTGCTGGCAATTTTGCTTGTGTTCTTAAATTTTATATATAACAGTAGAAGTGCACACTTGCTGTGCAGACAAAGGTTTAAAACAAGCTATTTATTGATGCCACATTCCACTAATAAGTTTCAAAATTTGGAATTAAAGGAAAATATCTTAAAAGTAGTAACTTGCACTATTTAAAATATTGTTTGTTCAGGTACTCTTACTGTTGCTTTGTGTATGCATTTTAAAATTACTTTATGCTTTGTATGATTGAACATGCTTATGCTATCTGGTATTGCTACTTTCATTGCACAAAGAACCTGTAGGAAAGCTTTTCATTCCTGTGATTGAATGACTGCTAAGATATAGAACCAGGGTTCAATGAGAGGTATATAAGCATACCTGCTGGAGTTGCACATTTGTTTATAGGACTGCAAGAGCTGACATAGCAGATACAGCACATGTAAGCCTTGAGGCACCAGGAGGTTTTAATTTGGACAACAGAACACGCAGCATGCCTTTGTGTGTGAGAATCCCAAGGGTACAGGAGTACAACAAAAGGAGAAAGAGGGCTGTGTGGGATATGTGCACATCTAGCACTCATTATTACTGATAGGTAACTCATTCTCTGTTTTCCTCCTAGCAGTTATCCACCTGCAGTATATATCTGTATTTTCACTGCAGTGTACTCAATAATAATCATTAGTTCCTTCCCTGGCAGACTCAGATTCTTGAGAGGTTGCAATAGGAGCAACACTTCATGTTGCAACCCATCAAGAGTTGTTAATATATGTAACATCTGTTGAATTGGGAAGACAGAGCTTCAGGATGATGCTCTGTAGATGTCTAAGATAAATAATTTTCTTGCTGAAATTGTCAGCACAGATGCTGTGACAGAATATGATCTAATGCTTTACCTGGGATAGCTATAACAATCTTAAAACAGACATGCAGTCTGCAATAACTAGGTAGGAAAAGTGAAGCGAATATCTTAAAATACTTCGCTTTTTGTAGTTAACAGGGCACTTGTTACATCCCAAGTGTAAAGAGATGACTGACTCCCATAACGTAGTTTGACAGAGGAATATGGAAAGATGAATTCTCAGTTTCAGGTGGAGCTCCATAACCATCATTGACAAAATTTGGAGGATTCCTTTAAGTGCTCTGTATCCAGAGCACAGTGCACAGGAAAGGGATCAGCTTGATTTTTCCATCTCTCTTGTCATTGAAGTGATGGCCAAAAGTCATTAAGGGCATAATTTTTTTGTCAAGGATAGGGACTTCTGTAAGCCGCTGGTTCCAGACATAAGTCTCAATGTGAAGCAGGAAAACTACCATATTTACCTTAGATGTACACTTCAAGAATCTTCAAGTGAGGTGGGAAAAGACACTGAATATAGACTGCTGCAAATTCAACTTCTTTTGGCCTTTCAGGAGTGGCCACTGCTCCAAAGACAGAAGATGGTTTAAAATATCATGTAGCAATTCCTGAAATGTACTCAAGATACTTTACAGGTCTAGAAGGAAAAATGCATTTTCTTTGCAAAGTAGAATTGCCTCAATGAGATGTTACCATTGTGCGAGGATAAGTGAAAAGCAGTACTTCCTATTCTTAACAGCTATCCAGGACACAGGCTAGGAGAGGGAACAACTTCAAGTACAGATACCAAACCATTCAATTGTTTGGTGGCTCCAAACGCTGGAAGTCCATTAGTTTTATAGTTACTCTTTTCAGGATATTGAGAAAGCAGGACTCTTTTGGCAAATAGTGACTAAAAACGTTAATTTTGCTGAGTCTCACTTGATATTGCCAAGTAATCTGCCAATTAGAAGGATTGACAGGAAAGAATAAAAGGAAACAGCTATCCCTGGAACAAGGAAATCATTGCCTTGTTGGCTTGTGCTTGAAGATGTCCATTCAGGGCAACTCTATTCTGAGAAGATACCATCAACTGGTTTTGATTCCCTGTCTGTGTTTGGAGGAGGAATATCCGCTGAAGTCTTTTAAGCAGATATTCTGCGGACTAAGCACAACACAAATAAAGATTTTATGCAAATATGATAATTTAATTTTGTTCTGGCACAGAGAGTAATGTCACATTCTCACACTATTGACACGAAGCCATATAGGACTGCTGACAATCATGATGACCTTTCTGGTACAGATATTTCTTCACTGGAAACTGGTTTAAGGGCCTGACTTAACTGTAAAGAGGCCATCCAAGAACTACCAGATGACAATAACTTTCTGTCATCACTTGTGTGGTGTCAAGACCTAACCTATATCCTTGAAGTTACCCATTTCTACAAAGAATAAATTTATCCTATCATAGAATAGCAACTACCTATTCTGCACTGAAATACTTACCTGCTTTCTAGTGTTCCAGTCTAGTGATGTTGCTCTCACACAGATACACACACACATGCACACACTTTGGTGAGAAGGCCTGAACTGTTTATTACGAAAATCTGACTCCATTTTATAGTATTTCTACAAAGGCCAGGGACTGGGGGAGAAGGCTGACACCTCTCCCCATCCCATTGGTCAAGACAACTGTCCATGAGCTGTCCATATTAAGAACAGGAATGTAAACTTTCCTTGATTTTATGAAAACATTGCTTCTGTTTATAACACCCGTGCGTGAGAAAGAACCTAACTATGAAAACTGTGAAACAGAAGAGAAGGCTGAAAAATCAGGGCAACAGTCTAGCAAGCACAGTTTCCCTGAACTGACAGAATTTTTAGAACAAAAAGAGAGGTAAGAGTTCTGTGGTTTGGGGAAGTCAAAGGGAAACTCACTGCTTGGTTCAGAAGCAAATATCCATGTGACCATGTGCAAATTTATGGGTTTCTGTAGCTCACTGTCTTCAACAAGAAAAATTTTTTAAAAGGGGAAAGACACATTGATTTGTATGTGTGAATTTTCCAGCTAATCTTCCAACTTAACTTTTAAGAAACTGAGTGATGCATTTTGGGTTTGGTATTTTAATCCTCACTATTCAAAACCCCCCCTCTGAGGCTAAATGAGACCACCCAGCTATGTCCACTCTGTAACTGAACCAAAAGTCCTTTGGACCATGAGCCAACATGGTATAACGCATAGCCTCTCCTCCCCAAGCCCTATCCAGATACATTACGGCACAAGGACCAGCAGCAGGCTGCTTGTGACCGTTAGGATGCTCCTGTACTAACCCACCAAACTCACTCAGGTGCCCAGATGCCAACATGCCCTAAAGAAAGGGCATCATGCCCATTTCTGAGGTAAGTCCTGCATCATCGCAGTACAAAATGAGGTACAGAGTTATTTTTGAAAAGGTTTCCGGTTTGCTTTCATTGGAGCACAGATCTAGGTCTTAAGTGATTATGCAAATGCAGTAATTATGTAAATTTATAGGACATGATAACTGGAATTAAGACTGAGGATGTAAATGTGGACCTTGCTATCTTGCATTTGGCGGGGGAATTTTTATTTTTCTGAACATTGTAATATAAGAAAACCTTAATTCCAACACAAACCTTTACTAACAAATTAGGTTGACAGGCATAATGATAAAGGTTAAGCGTAATTTGTTATTTACCGTTTTCAAATTCATATACAAATCCCCGTGTTCTGAGGGCTAAACTCTTGTGACCTATGCATATGTTGTTTGTTTTATTAGACTACATGTGAATGAGGAGAACAGCTGTGACCTCCCCTTGTACTTCAAAAGGTCTTTGATAAAAAACAAACAAATCCTCTTTAAGAAAAAATTCTTAATTTGGATTCATTCTGCATATATAAGGACTTATGAAATTATTCCATGTTTTTATTACATTCAGGATTAATAGTGAAAAGGCAGGTAAGGTAGACTCTCACACCTCTCAAATGAAATCAAATGAATCAGCATGATTCATCTCAAATGAATCTCACACAATCTCAAATGAAATCTGTTCATTTGTCGTTTTGGAGTTATCGCTTAACATTACAGTTATAATGCACTGTTCACTACCACTGTTTTCTAATCTAAAACCAGATTCATTGTAAACAGATATGGTGTTCATGTAAGACTCTGTGTGCTGAAACTGAGTTCAAACAAACTGAGTTCAAGCAATGCCCTTTCCTCTTTGTGCAACTTTCAATTACCTAAAATATGTTATTAAAAGGATTTCCCTCTTTCCATATATAATTTAAGCAATTCTTTGTTGGATTGGGTGTGACTTTTTAAGTGTTATCACTAAACTGATACTAGTATTTAACTACTTTTAACAAAGTCACTAAAATTACTGCATCTGTGCTGTAGGCTTATATTGCTTTTATTACACCAAATGATTTCTTTCAAATTGCTAACAGTACATGAAAATTAGGTGTGTGGAACCCATTGTTAAACTAATGCATAACCTTATGTAGTCTTATAAAGATTTATTTTATGTCAAAAAATGAGGCAATTAATCAGCGTAAGTTTTGAATGTGACTAAACACAATGATACACGTATTTCACTGGAAAGCACTCACAGCAATTATCACCCAGTATCCCTCCTCTGTTCCTCCTGGATGGCACACACTCCTTTTTCCCCGCAGAAAATACAGTTCTTCAAATATAAGCATGCATAATGAGAATACAACAACAACACAAGAAAAAGAGCCTCTGAACTCAGCTGGAGAATGAGGCTGCTGCCTCCCCAGCTACAAGATAGTGTTGATCAGCTTGGCTTTCTGCAAGACAGCTGCTCGCAGCTTCTGCTAAGCTGTGCCCTCACGATGAGATATGGAAGAGAGGAGATGGGGGTACTGGGACAGGGGTTTGGAAACAGGGAATATTGTGGTTCATATTATGCTGTGGAGAGAACTGAAGAAGGAAAATGCAACGAAGCCATTGGTTTGTGACTCACTGACACCGTGTATTTTATTCGCCTTGTTTTTGGCCTGTGCGAGTTTGATGATCTCTGTCCTTGGCCTTCTTCCACTTACTCTCACTGCTATGTGAGCTTTTGCATGTGTCAGATGACCCAGATGTTTCTCCTCCACTCACTGTCTTCCAATTTGACTGAGCAACTCCTGTGATTAACAGGCAAAAAAATACATGAACAGGGTGTATTTTCAGTAACAAATTCTGCAGCTAATTGAAAACTAAAAAATAATTAAAATATTTTTAAATATTTAGTTAGTGGATGAGTGATTTGGTGTCTTCTACTTTTTAAAATTTTCATATGTAATCATATTTAGAATAATTGAAATTCTATGATGAATTACCAGAGCCTGTTACAGATTCCACCTTTTAAGACTGAAGCAACAGAAAATTTTTTCATGCTTGCCATATCACTGCCTGGAGAGATGCAGGAACAGGCAAAGAAAGCAAGCAGAACATAGCTGTAGCTGGCTGGGCTCATTTAATCCAAATATTTAATAACCAAGTGGTCCTGACAATAAATAAGAAATAGCAATCTATTATGTATCAAAGGATATATTTGAACTCCCTGGGCAAGTTTGGCTTAAGCATATGAGGTATGTGTTAGTTGAAAGGAAATACACAAGTTTTACCAACAAAGACGAGGGGAGGATACAGGAATGAACTACACAGTTCTGTACTTTGCTCTTGAAACAAGCAGAGTAACTTCCCTCAAAGCACACACTGTGAACGGCACAGACTGTGACAAGAGCCCAGGCCTGGCCAGATACCCAAGCAGCTCACTGTGCCCAACTGGAGTCACGTCGGACACGTTAGCTTAAGGCACAAAGCAGTGATAAGAACGTATTTACCCAGCTGAGAGGAAAAGTGCAGTAAATCTCTCTGTGTCATTTTCCACCATGTTCCTCAAACAGTTAGCCAACCCACATTTCTCTCTTACTATGTCACAAATATAATCCTCTCTCTAATAAAATAATAAAAGATCTACATTTGAAAAAACATGTTAAATAATTCACAGGCATGATTAATAGTTCTGCTGAATGGTAAAAATCTGGTTAGAGCAGCTAGGGTATGATGGTTTTTTAGGGGCAGGATAAAGTTTATTTGATTCTCTGTAAGTGAGTGTCCTCAGCTGAACCTACCAGCCCTTTGCTGTGTGAGGATTATAACTCATGCTGCAGTTGGATCAGCCTCTGCTTCTATTTTTAGTGCAGATCTTGCTCCTTATTTAGTCCTGATTGCATAGCCAGAACTGCATTCTCAGCAGCTCAGTGAAAAGCCTGCCTGTTCCATTTTATAACTTTTCCAGACAAAAAGATGGGAAGCCTGTAGATTTCCAAACAGGTTTATTTTAGGAGCTTACAACACAATATAGTCCAAAAACCCAAGGGCCACATGAATCCCTGCTGAAATACTATAGACTTACCTGAAGTTTACACAGCAATAATTTGGCTGCTTCTAAGTTAACTAGGATATTTAAGAAAAAAAACAAAACAAAACAAAAACACCAAGCCAAATATCCCAACAAACCCAAACAACCAAAACCAAACCCCTGAGTTCCCCAAAAACCTTCTTCACCCTAAATACTTAAAGTATATCTACTGAAACAGTAATATACCGCTGGATCAAATTCATCAAAAAGCGTTTTATCCTCCTTAGTTTAAAAATCCAATTCAGGAAGGCAACTACTAGCCAAAAAAGAAATAAACAAGGAAAAATGGAAAATGTTGGTTTTAAAGAATTTCTTAGCAGGGGTGACTACACAGAAGTAATTTTCTGCCACTCAATTAAAATCATATGAACATTTCTGGTTTTGAAAAAAGTTTTCCCACTACAGCAAGGAATTTCTGCAATTCTGTCAGCATCAGCTAAAATGCTTCACCTTCACTTCTAGGATTTGCTTCTGGAGTATCTCCTCAGTCACTTACACTTAATAAGCTACAGTTCCATTTGTTGCATGCAAGTGCATAACTAAAACCCAAGATTAAGATGATCAAGACCCACTGTGAGGCTATAAACACACAAAATGCAAAAAATCTTCATGGATAATATATGTAAAATACATTTTTGTCCACATGTACTCAAATACAATGTCAATAATGGGTCTTATTTGCATGTGAGAAGACACTGCATCTTACCACACACTGAAATTACTCCTAACTCCAAGGTCTTTGAGGAATCTTTGTGATTCCTCACACAAGATAGTTATAGCCTTACATGCACAGACCTCTTGAATGTAATCCTGAATCCTTTCTCTCCAAACCTGCCATAAATTGCTAAGGAATCGTTACGCTGGTCAGGCAGTGGTCATTGAATTTAGCCAGTTTTATTGTACATATAAGGATGGGCAGCACTCCTTCTGTAGTGGGGAGATTGATTGCAGACAGAAACCTCCCTCAACTGCCCCTGTATTCAGGCCGTTGACTAGTCCTTTCATGGCACACTGGGAACACAAAGGCAGATTTAAAAGAAATTAACTGGAGGAGTAAAGAATTAAAATCATGAAGAGAAGGAGGGACTGATACATTCTCATTGTAAATTTAATTACCCCTTAGTCAAACACTGGACAAATTACAAAGCCAAAACAAAACAGGAGCGCCATTAAAAATTATGTATTCAACAGGTCTGCATTTGCCTATTCTGTGTTCCCCAAATGTCTTACTGATTCTGTGAAAATGGAGACTATTCCAAATACATGAAGTCAAGTTCCATATCCTGATTTAAATGGGAGGCTTGGAATGCCACAAGAAGTACTCAGGATCACTATCTGAAAGGCAGAAGGTTATAAACTGAAATAACTGGAAGTCATTAACTGAAAAGACCCAAGTACTTGAAAGCCTGTTCATTCTAGCAGCTCTCAGAAATATTGCACCCTTGTATCCTGAGTGGAAATTACTGAAATTTGGGTATTTGGGATGTGGAGTGTCTTGGTTGAGCTTCTCAGTATGACACATAAAGTTGAAACTCTAGCACATCTGGACAAATATAATTAAAAATACTGATACCAAGGCATCAGTGTGCAAATTGGGGCAATGAAACCACAATTGGTGTGCCTACAAATTAGGAACAGAAATTTAAGCACGACTATTCGGAGAGAAAGGTATTTAAGAACAGAGCCTAGTTCTCAAAAAGCCACTCAGATTTTTTTCAGGATTACATTGAGAGACTGAACTGCACCTGAAATCCTTCAGAAAATGCTTAAAAATCTGACACAGCCAGAGACTAAGATAACTTCTTTTAAGCCCTTTACAAGGAGGAGCTTTTGATGCATGACAGAAGAGCCCAAGAAGCTGATACTGAGTTGCAAGGGTCCAAGACATAGTTTGGAAGTCTGTACACCTTTATATTCCAGGAGCGTGTGAAGAAGTTTTTCACAGGGAGACCCTATATAGAATCATTACAAGATATTCTCTAGGAAGGCTTTGGCATGGATTTTCTTATGAAACATCACAGCATAGTGCAAAAAGTATAAAATTACTCACAACTATTCTAGACATATTTTTTCTTAAAAAACGTGACTGCTGAATCCATTTGGAAGAAAAACCGATCTAAGTGCATATAGCTTTGTTTGTAATTCAACACTATAAAGAATACCCTAACAAATTATGAGTATTTTGCAACTGATGTAGTAACTATTTCTGTATGTTCAGTTAAGAGTGACCATTTCTCTGTTTTGAATTAGGAAATCTGCATAACATCAAAATAAATTACTCAAGTGCCATTTTAAATCAAAATTAGGTAGGTCACTTTGAAGTCAGCTTTGATGGGCAGTTTTGTTGTTGGCTTTGGTTTTCTTTTTCAAATGAGAGCATGAGTCTGTTCCCTCAGCACCACTTAATCACTGGTAACTTTCATGAAGAGCAAACAAAAAGCCTCTTCTATTTATCCATTATGTTCCTAAGAGGTGAGAACAGCTTGATGCAAATGAAAATCATTAAAGCATTCTGCACTACCATTAACTGTCTGAATATGTGTCTATGCAAATACAGCACATTACCCAGTGAATCTGCAGCCTCCTGACCTTTTGCATTGAAAATCTATGCCTTACGACTCTCATAACAGTTGAAATGCTTTCTATGCTGTGTCTTTGTGTAAGTGTTTGGTTTGGACAGGTACAGTAATGGAGTGCAAGCCATTTCACAGAAAAATATTCAGTTTCAGATAACCTTCCCCCTTCTGGGAAAAGGGTAACATCAGAGATACCCAATTTGCAACAGTGCTATGGTACGAATAATAAGCCGAAATGTGATTGCCCAGACCCAATCCTGCATGCATTTACACCCACAACTTCACTCAAATGAGTAGTTCCATTTAAGACCCAATGAATATATAATAATGCAGAACTGTAAGAGGTTTGTAGGATTAGAGGCCTAATTTGATATAAAACCTACTGATCTAATTCTTTAGAACTTTGTCCTTTGTGCTGCTCTTTATACCCAACCCTAAACCCTGCTATTCCCACTCAGTGCCACGGTGCCTGCCCAATGGTTTAGTCCTCCAACAGCAGTACCTGGTGACAGTAATGCACCACAACTCCTGCCTTCTTAAAAGCTTGAACCAGAGACATATTTACAGCAGCCCAAGCAACAGGTTACAGGACATTTATTGCTGTTCAGACTGTCTCTCTCCTTGGCAAAACTTCAGTCAGTCTTCAGGCACAAATTTGCATCTGCTGCATAAGCTTTTCTAGAACTAAGTCTTCGACAGAGGTTATCTTCCCCTCCTTTGGGACATACACCTTTGTTGCATACTTCTATGCATACTTTTAGGAAGTGCCTTATTCAACAGCAGCTGAAGAGGCAACAGTAGACTGGATTCTAGGCTTTCTATTTGAAGGACACCAAGCCCGCATCTCCTGTCTCACAGTCCTGCCACACTCCGAGGAGAATGCTTTGATCAGCAGGTAGTTGCATGTAAATCATCTCTTACCTCCAGTTTGGGATTTTGCCAATCATTGCTGATGACTGAAGACTTAGAGGACAAAAAGAGTGAGGAAATTTAAATCTCCTAGGCTTGCTTATGTTTTTTTCATTGGACAATAATTAGATGGCTTACATATATAGTACTGAGTGCAGGGACAAAGGACCTTTAGGCAGGGGCCCTTATTACTCATTTATTTCAAGGCCAGGCTGGAGCGAGGTTTGAGCAAGCTGGTCTAGTGGAAGGTGTTCCTACCCTTGGCAGAGGGCTTGGAACTGTATGATGTTTGAGGTCCCTTCCAAGCCAAACTATTCTGTGGTTCTATCTGAAGCATGTAGAACAGAAATCAACCAATGGAACTGAATAAACCTAAAGGTCTTGTTCTGAATTTGGGAAATTGGCACATTTTAAAAACCTGATCTGATTTAGTGAAATGGTCCAAAGGAATGAACCTGAACACCAGCCTCCTTGTCACCTGGGCCAGTACGCTGGGGGACAGTTTAGGACCGTAAGAGCAAGAGCCATCCAAAGCAGCATTCCCACAGTGGTCAGGGACAGCACTGGAAGGCAGGGTGATGCAGTGATCTCAGCAGCCCTTTTTCATTTTTCAGTATAGTTGCAATATATGGTAAGTAATATTAAAAAGGATCCAAAGGAGGAAATGATGAATTCGACTCTAATGCTACAGTCCATACCAAATAATTTGAAATCTTTAAGCCTTGGAAGTAGGAGTGTTTTAATTTTATAAATTATTAAAATAAGATAAGCTTAAAAAGCTTTGAGTTCTTAGGAACATATATATTATGCTAGCAACAATACAGTATTTACTGAAAAGTTGTGCTTATTACAGGCTTATGCATCTAATTTTCTGTCAGAACATAAGAAATAAAGCTGTTTATGTTTCTAGGTAATGCACTTTATCCCTTTGGCACCTGCTGCTGTATTTTCTCTTTATCTGAGTGAAATTTACTTCTAAACAGAACTATTTAACTTAAAAATGCTAATACTTTGAAATTGTGATAACAGATTAAAGCTACTCAGCATAAGCTTGAAAAACGTGGATGCTGTGGATTCTTTTGTTTAAAAGAAGTAATTTCTATAGTACTTTTTTTAAAAAAAGCAATTCTGTGCCAGTAAGAAAAAGAAAAAATTGGGAAACTGACTAGTAACCTGGCTGGAGCAAGAGAGGGGAAACTTGGATTACTGGTATTGAAAGCTTCATCACAAAAAATAGCGGCAGCTAAAACATGCCTTTTTTCCCTCCAACAGCAACTAAGAAAAGGTGGACATTTTTCATAAGAAATCCAATTTCCTCTTTAAGCAAATAGATATTTAAAAAACTTAGAATGCTTTTAAAAGCTTATTCATTACAGCACAAAAATACAGTCTGATTTTTAATTTGTACCTAAAGATCTACCCAGAATAGCTACCATAGCTGCTACCTTTAGACAATGATCAAGAAAAAAAAAATCAGCGTATGGAGAAAATCAGGTATTGTTTAATGAAAGACATACGCCTTTTCCTCAAAGCACAAGAGACCTTGGCACTGATAATTCTTGTTTCAGAAGTCCAGTCCTAATGCTTTATGTCAGAATGTTGCTACGGCTTTGCAGACAAGCCCACAACTACACTTGATTTACTGACTGATTATCTTCTGTTTCCTTTTAAAGGTAAAGAATGTGTCTAAAGCTGAGTTTGAGAATGTGATCACTTCTTGGAAGGTTCTCTTCCCTCTCTGAACAATGTGAGACTGTTTCAAAGTTATTTTTATGGCATAATAATTTCCTATTTTCCCCTGTGCATTACTAATTTCACTCACTTTTTTTTCCCCCAAAAAGTGCTTTCTTAATGCAAACCCATCAGTTAATTATTAGAGATTAAAAACAAACCAGGTCAAATGCCTCAGTCCTGTCCTCATTAAAACAGGACAAAATACTGTCTCCACAAAATAGCTTACAAAGTAGCACAGGGGAAGGAAGGTGGAGGCGGCGTGTGTGAAGAGGCTGTAATATGGAACAGTACTTAATACTTCACAGATTCTGGGGACAGTGTTGTTTCATCTTCTTAGCCAAGTCATCAAATTCCTGCTTTTGGACAAAAGCAAGTGTCATTGATTTTCTAAGTAAAACAGCTGCAAGATTACTCAAGACACAGCAGGAAACATGCACCATATTATAACAGAATCCAGTCCCAGGCAGTTAATTGCACAGCTCCCAGAGAGAACATAGCCAATTTCTGTACATGACTATGTGTTTATAAACAGCACACATTATTTTCCTCCCCAAAATCTGGAAACAGAATCAGTGTCTTGCCCTAACTTCAGTTAGCACATTGCATTAGATTAGCAGATCTACTTGTATTGGTTTAGCATAAATGGTAAGAAAAACCAATTGTTAATCCATTTTGGAACTAGCAGCTAAGCTGGCCAATCAGGTAAAAGGTGTACGTACACCCTCTGGGACACCGCTTAAAAACAGGAATCTTGGGAGACCCGCCCTCTTTCCGGGACTCCGCGCCATGAGGTAATATCGCAGCCGGGCTGGGAGGGCCCCGGGCCCAGGGGCCGGCTNAAAAAGCCGGGGAGGTGTGTTTTCCAGATTCAAGCAAGGATGTCTGATTTTTACTGAGTGGACATTTGAGTTAGAAACTATAATATTTGAAGTTTTTTCTGAAATGGATGTTGAAGTAGAAATTGATGCAGTGATCCTATTGAGATGTCTTGGAACCTCGTCACCAGTAAAGAATAAGAAGTCCTTTATTGTGAAGCTGTGCATCTTTAAAAGGTGAAACCCCGTGCTTTAAAAATCCACAAGCCCTTATGTAGTCATATAAAAAGCTACATTTTGAGAGGCTCACATAATGCAGTGTCGGGCGGGCTGCATTAGTAGAGCTGGAAGTCACAAACAGACTGTGTCTCTTGTGAAAAGTTACCAGAAGAATCAGGAGGGACTTGTCTCTCTCAAAAGACTGAATGAAAGACTATTTTATTAAGTGATGCTGACTTAAGAGTTCTGATGTTTTGTCCCTTTGCATTGTTTTTTCGTGGAAAAGTAAATTGTTGCTAGGGAGGAAGAGGGGTTGTTTTTGAGAGGGTTTCGTAGTTGGTTTTTTTTGTTTGTTTACCTTTACTGTATGTTAATAAATCTAACTGTTTCTATTTTGAATTGAACCTGTTTCGCTTTTCTTTTAATCCTATTCCACTAAAATGAAAATTAGGCGAATGTGATAACCACTACACTACTCTACAAAATTTGGGGTTCTTCCCCATTTTGCATCTCCAAATGGTACCTACCTCATGCTTTGAGACATAAAATGATCAATATATTTGTAATAAAATTAATTTTATTTGCAACACTTAAATTGCTGAAGCAGATCTGTGCGCTGATGGGGTATGCATTTTCAGGATCATCCTTCAGCAGATAGTACTAGAATTGGTACTAGATAGTACTAGACTGTCATAGTAATAATAATATCTCAATATTAAAATAACATAATATCATCCCTACTGAGGTAAACAAGAACACTAGCAAAAAGTATTCAGTAAGTGAACACTTTTGAAACTAGGCTTCAGTAGCAACAAAATTAGTTTTTTAAACATCTAGATAAGAGCCTTACCTCTGAAATTGCATTAAACTTAATTTCAGATGAAGCATGCCTGAAAATGTTAGCCTTAAAGGATATCAGAATTCTAAGCAATATTTAGCTTACAATAAAACAAATACCACCACTTTTGGGGGACCAAAAGCAAAAACAAAATACAGGGTCCAAAGGAACTCTTTAGATATTACATAACTTGATTTTGGAACGCATATGGTACTCTAATGAAACCTCAAAAAATGCGCCGCATAGATTACAATGCAGAACAGGAGGTCCAAAGGACTGTGTAAAAATTCTGTAGCTTAAAGAAAACAGAGAATTTTATAGGACTCAAGATAAAACTGGAATAAAGGAAAAGCAGTAATTTATCTATACCTGTGGTGCCACAGGAACCATTGAAAGGCCTTGTTTTATTTGACAGCTTCATTAATCCCCAAGAGGCTACAATGTGGGCAACTTCGAGGACACTGAGATACTTCAACATAAATTAGTGAGGCTAAAATGCAGCCAGAAAACTGTAAAATTAAATTGAATACAAGGAAAAGCAAGCTACTGCTATGGAAAAGACAGAGAGAAATATTCTGGAACAAATTCTGGAATATTCAGTGGGATGGAAGTACCCCAGAGGCATCATATTTGTAAAGGATCTAAGGATAACAAGCAAGCAAAAACTACAGATAGATTTGTAAGAGTACAAACATAGAAATTAATTTAGATTTGGGTTACATACTTGGAAGCAATGTATCCTGGAGCAGGAAGGTAATGGTTTGTCTAAACACAGCTGTAGGCAGACTGTGCAACACTTTATGTGTGTACAGCCAACAGAGTCCTTCAAGCCTCATGATGGACCAAGCATCAGTACTCCCAAGGAATTAATTCTGCCCGACAAATGGGGGTCATATGGTTGCCTGGACTTAAAACAAATTCTTCATCCACACTCTTTACAACCACGTCTGGACATCAAAAATGTGTTCTAGGCATCTTACAAGAAAGATCTATGCAAATTAGATGGAATTCACGTAAAAATAACAGAAATTTTTTAGCAGGAAAGAATCAAAAGGAAATGTTACAAGCCTAAGCAAGTGTTACTTTACTTAGATTAAGCTATGCAAGTAAAAAGTTCAAAATGCCTTTTTCTTCACATTCAGTTTGATCAGGAAATTTATTTCAAAGAAAAAAAACCCAAGAAGGAAAAATAATGATTTGAGGTGATAAAAAGTTATACATACATACTTATTTAGGAACTCAGAGAAAGCATATACTGAGTTCTAAACTACAGGTCATTGTCCTAATAGAAAACAAATACGGCAGGCATCTGAAACTTCAGTATAATGTATACATTCATATATGACAGGGACCAATACCAACAGAGATGGACAAAATATTTAATGGAGCTCTGCCATCTCTAAGCTAATCTTAAAACATTTAAAGTTTACTCTTGTAGCAACACTCTCCTTTCGAATAACAGATGGCAGTTTGTGATCTACATATTGCGCTGAGGCTTCTTTCACTTTGTTTGATGCATGAATGAGGAATGCCTCCCATAAGTCAGACTACATGGCAGAAAAAAACAGAGCATCTCAAATTAAGCAGCTTTCACTCCTAAACATCCAGCCCCATTTCTGTGATTCATTCACAGAAACACATTTTCCATTTTAAACCAACAAAAATTCAAATAATAACCACATATTCGCGTATTTGGCTACACAAGTTATAGAAGAATGATAGAGCTTTTGGCAGTTATAGTACTTGAAAATTTTCCATTATGGCATCCTTCTAATTACTTATTATTTGAACCATTTGGGCGAACTGTCTTCACACCAGACGTATTTCTCAATGGAGACTTTCAACTATTGAAGCTAAATGCTTCAGCTGTTCATCAGAACTGGAATATGAAAAATTATGTTTCATTTGCCTGTTTAAAAGCAATTCTTACAATCATCTACCTGAGCTGCATTGTGTGGAGTAGAAATTTTGGAGTATGGAGGGATTGGCACCTCTCCTGTAAAAATAAACCCATTGCTTTGATTTTTTTAAAAAAAAGCTGTTCAAATGCTCAACCACTTTTCTTTGTATACTCAACTACATGACAGTAACTCTGTTGAACATACCATTTCCCAAAATAGTATTAATGCTCAAATGTTATGTCATTATACACAGTTTTCTCTTTTGAGTCCATTCTCTACTTTTACCATCATTAGTACAAAGCAATAGACAGGTTTTTAAATTATGCTGGTTCAGCAATGCCAACAACTCTAGCACTATTCCTCAACTATCTAAGACTAAATCAGTTAATCAAATTTCATCGATGAAATTCTCACTGTCATATATGCAATTTCTATATATCACTTACTGCTATACTGTTAACTGCTTCCCAACAATGCCAGTTCTTGTTACACTAAACTGAACTCCTTATGCAATCATATAATTATTTTACTCTTGGCAATAGGTCATTTTCCAAGAATGCAAGGGAACTTCAAGCACTTACTGACATGTAGAATTCTGTCAGCAAAGAGCAGATTAGGAATCTCATATTTACAATTAAGTGTTTACTGGCCCTTTTCTTACATGATGCATATGCTGCTTCTCAATTAAATACATTTTCTCAATTTTTTAAAAAAGTGGCTTAGTTCTATACTGTTACATACATAATTCTTTATTAAGTTTTACATTTCAGTTTATATAATTTTTGAATACTTATGCATTTTCCTGTAGGAACATTCAGTGGCAGGTTTTTCTGATACAGGGCAACAGCAAGACCTGAAAATGTTAGAAAAAAAACATTATTTAAAAAAACAACAACAAAGAAAATGATAACTTTCAATGAAAACTGTTTGAAACGTTGCTAAATGCAAATACAACCCAGGAAACAAAAATGGTCAAAGGTAGTTTGCCTTTTCATATGAAGATTATATATGTGAGTCTGTACACACAACTCATTTACAGATAGGAACATCTACATAAGGCCACAATGCATGCTGTAGAAGGGTTGCCTTTTACACTACTGTCTAGATAATTCTGAAAGAGAAAGCTGTACCATCTTCATGGTATACAATGTGTTTTGTACAATGATGATGAAAACTCATTTATCCTAATGGTTAAATTGTCTGCATTGATTAGAGGAATCCATTATTGAAATGTTCAGGGATCTACATGCAGTCCTCCTAGAATTTTGATAATCGGGTGCGGTCATGTGCAATAACCAGCAAACATCATATAACCTTTTCCATAATCTCATCAATCTTCATATTAGAATTTACTAAAATGCTCTGCCCTTTCAGCGTCTTTCACTGAGAGAAGAAATCCATTTGTCCATTGGATAGAAACCTTCTTTCATGTGAAGTTAATTTCCAGTTTATGTCTAATCATTCTACATTGAGAGTGTTCTTTGGCTTAAATATTTTTTTTCTTCTTTCTCAACTCCAAAGTTTTGGATCTTATTTGATATGCTGTTCTCCCTCAAATTTAAGGTTATTAGCAACTTTTATTTATATGCTAACTATGACTAAAGACATTAAATAGGCAGACTCTACCTGGAGCCAACTTCCAGTTTTATAGTCCTCTCAAACAATCCATCAGAACTTCCCATCACCAATCTTTTATGCTATGCATCTTCCTTCTTTGCTCATATGACACTATACTGAATCTTTATATGAAGCACAGATTAAATCTGATTATGGTGGTGCCTGGATAACAGTTGGACTAGCTGATCTTGATGGTCTCTTCCATCCTTGATGATTTTGTGAAATTGACTTAATTTCATCAAATAATTATTTTACTAAAAAAAAAAAAAATACAGTTACCCCAACTGAATCTGATGTTACTACACCAAAGATAATAACTCTTTTTTTTACTTCTATGCTTTTGCATACACTATGTTATCATTTGTTTCCTATGTCCCATAAAATGCCCACAAGCTCTCCTTCAAGCACATTTGTGACTTTCCAATCACATGGCACTTGCCCTGACAGGTTTATTAAGAGTCTTTGCTAAAAGACTTTTTTGATACTCCTAATATTTTCATAGTTAAGACCTAGTTTCGTTTTTGCATCATGTTTCTATTGACAAGACATGATGGTGTAATGCCATTGACTACACCTTCAGTCTACCTAACCTCTAGCAAGTAATTGAGAATTAAAACAAACAAGCAAACAAATAAACACATCTCATTAATTAGGATCTAAAGCATTGTTTCCAAAACACTGTTACCCCTACAAATTAATTCAACAGCCTAAGAGCTACTTTGAGGCAGTTTGGTATCCACAGGTTGCTCAATTCCTTGTTGTTCACATACTGTCTTTAGATTTTACCTGATAACATCCAGAGAGTAACTGACTTTCAGCTGGTTTGATGTGCATGCATGGTATTGCTTCAGATTCTGGCTTTAGTGGGCCTAACTACCTGGAGTATAAGCAAGGCTTGTCAGAACCCTCACGTGAGGACTTCTTGCACTGGGTATCTATGGAGCCTTGAGAGTCTAACACACGTCGGTCACACATGACAAAGGAAGTACAAGTTTGGCAGGCCACAACTATACAACGTAGTACTGCATATTTCAATGTGAAGATTTAGACCTTCTTCATTCACTTATAGTCAGTGGGGCCACACTTGGAAATAACCTTCCTGTGTAATGCAGACAGTCTGACTGCTGAGGTTGGGATACCAGCTGGATAAACCACATATCACTCTTAGTCCATGTGTACAGGTTTTCTCCCTGCAAAAACTGCGTTTCTGTCACCTGAAGAAACAGCACCCGAGCATATGTGAGCCACACTCAGCTCTCATTCTGAAATAACAGTTTGGATAAATCCCTTCACTGAGAGAGCATTCCAAGATTTCAGATCACAAACCTCAGAAATACTGAACATCCTTGAAATCAATAGGAACTCAAACATGGACGACTAAGTGGGTTTTGAAGTTAAGATGTACTGCTGGAAATTTTACCTTTGTGTCACAGTCTAAACTCTTATCATCAGATTTTGTTGCACTCTGCTCCCATAAATAGATACTTGAAAAATGTGGCTTTTGTCTCGGTCTCCATCATGTTTAGTCACTAGATGATTCTGTGTCTGCTTATATTTGCATTTATAATTTTTTGGGAAAAAAAATCATTTTGTGACCAGTTTTTTTAAGTATCTACACAGTAAATATTAAATAAAAATAAGAATTGGCATGCCTTTTGTTTTAAAGAACAGGGCAAACCTTTACTGATATTATTCTATGGAGAAATTCTGACTTAAAAGATAGTAATTGGTTATACTGATAAGTAATACTACTAATACTCAAATCTTGATTGTACAGCTGTTTAGCCGTGCATGATTAGGACCAGTTATATATTCAAGAGTGATTATTTTCATGCAAATACTTGGCTGGCTAATGGGGAGAACAGCTGCTGCTTAGCAACTGGAGGAACAGAGAAAAGGGGTGACTTGCTATATAACAGAAAACAGGATGAAACCTTAGAGAGAGAACACATAGTGTTTAGAGGTACCAGAGAAAATGAATGGTAGTGCTCTCTAATCAGGATGTTTCCTTTTACAATTACTGACACCCTAGGACAGCACCATTTTCAGGTAATGAAGTGTAAACGACAAGAAAATTTATATATCATGCATGCATACACAGATGAGTGAATAACACATAAAACAACTCCTAAAAACAAACGCTGACACAGAAATTGAAATGTAGGAAATCCAGAAACAGGCTTTGTGTCTGTCTTCTATTGAAAGGGTTAAACCGATTTTCAGACTTCAGCAATTTAAACTACCACAAGCCAAGCTTTCTGGTAGAAGTGCTCTCTTTCTTCCTGCTGCTCAATCTCAGTCCCTGCACTGCCTCCTCCTCCGAGCAAGCACAAGTTTTCACATTTCCCTGCATAATGAGGCAGATCAAGGACGTGATCGAGGTTAAAACTAACCCATATTTCTTAGTGGGATCACTTTTACCTGGCTCAGTTTCCAAGTCAAGTTTCTTGTGCAGCTATTCAAATGTTTGCACTGACATGAGGAGGAGGGCAGGGGGACTTCCTGTGACAGTGCTGACTCAAACCTTTACTGAAAATACAGTCTTACCTTGGTGCAACCCTGCAGACCAACCTACTGACTTGACTGCAAGACAAAACTGAAAGCAGAAGTGAGCTACAGGAAACTAAGGGAAACTGAAAAGGCACCATTCAGAAAGCACGCAAGTTCCACAAAAGTGTGTGCATGATTTTAAGACTACCACTCAGATTAAGCTATTTATAGCAAAGAGGAAAGTCATCATTTTTTTTTTCTGAGAATAACACTTTCAGAAATCAAATTAATACCTCATATGAACAAGGAACTGGCTCTAGGTTAGGTATTAACTATTCTTGTTCTTTCTGATTTCAAAGCATGGTTCTCCCTGCTTTAATAAACAACATAAAAATTTTGTCATTTTAAATAGAAGACTCTACATGACATGCTTTAGCAAATCCTGCTTTATGCTTTTAAGAAGTTAGTTATTTCTGTTTTCTACACTGTTCTACTCTGGGTAACTGGTCCCCCTTCAGCAGGACTCCCAGGTATGAATTTGTGCTACATCTCACACACCACACCCATTTAGGAAAAACCAGAATCCACCGGGGGCTCAATGTCTCAGTTTATTCACCAACCCAGCTGAGGGGCAGACAAACATAACATTCTCCTGCTTGTGCAGATGACAACAGATACGGCCCCCGCACAGAAGAGGACTGCTGACGTACCTGCAGCTCAGGCAGGCACCAGACCACATCTGCCAGTGTTCAGAGACGTTAAATTGTCAATGAAATACACAGCGGTGGAAGACACAATGCTCAGCAAGTTAAGAAGATCATGCGAGCAAAATGAAAACAGAGCGTGGAACGGAGTAACACAAAAACTGCTATTGTCCCTACCAAAGTTCTATGGAAAATTCAGGAAATGGATTAGTGAAGGAGCAGTACAAAATGTATTCAAATAACAATAGTTAGAAATGCTGTTTGTTAACAAGCCCCACCAGTAAGCTCCTAGTGATTTATTAGCCTTCGTGAAATCTAAGTATCCGTTAAGAGTATTTTTGCAGTTCCAAAGGTTTTCCAAATATTAGCTCTGCAAAGGTAGACAACTGTCAAAAAATTAAAGTTGCAGCTCAGTTATTCTTTAGATACAATGAAAAGAGTTTGGATTTCAAATCTATTTCAACCACTTCTGTGACACAAGATTTCTTGATGATTAGGTAGTTGGATTTTTTTTCTATACACATGAAAATAAGTGTAAGGAGGAACACAGATGTGAGCTAGAGAAAATAAACAGCTTACAAAGAAAGAGTAGGAAACCAGTTACCCTTGAGTAGACAGGCAAGCTTCCTGCTCATTACAATGAAAAAATGAAGGGTAGCAACTGCCTGACCTGTCTTTTGTTCAAATCTAAACCCAAAACACATGTAACCGAAATGCGAAACATGTGTTCTACATATTGGACGTTTGTCAGGTTTTATAGATTTGTACATTTGTCTCGTATCATCCAGTCCTGCACGCACATGTGTATCAGCACCGCTATGAGAGCGTATTTGGCCTTTTAAACGGCTCATCTCCCACACCGCCAACTCTTTGGACATTTGCTGTGTTTTGGGGCTCGTACCTCAGGATCCGCAGCTCTCAGACAAAGAGGCTGCATCAGGAATCTTAAACCTGAACTCAAGGTTTTTTCAGTACCTCAACCTAGAGTCAAGCCTGTTTTACGGTTTTCAGTAAAAACCTGCACGAGAGCGCTGCAAGCCGCCAAGTAAGCGCTCCCGAGGGGCGGAGGAGGAGGCGGACGCGGACGGGCACGGGCAGCAGGCGCAGGGGGCCGCGGCCGCCGCGGGGCCGAGC
>WBMY01011691.1:202810-287763 GCA_013397315.1 Donacobius atricapilla | reverse complement strand
CCGCCCCGGGGGCCGCCGGGGCTTTGTGCGGGGCTGCCCTGGGAGAGCGGCGCAGCTGTGCAGACACCGGCGCCGGCCCGTGCCGCCCTCGCTCCCGGTGCCCGCCGTCGCTCCCCTGCCCTTCCCGGGAGCTGCTGCTGCTGCGGGAGGGCGAGCCGACAAGGGGAAGCCGCCGAGGCGGGCGCAAGCGGGACCTGCGCGGCGCTCGGGAAGTGGGGGCTCGTGTCGCGGCAGGGATCGCGCCCGGCCGGAGGCACCGGTGCTGCACTGCAGAGAGGAGCGTCCTGAGCGCCGGCCACATGTTGCCCCTCGACACTCCCGAATGTCACCTCGCACTTCTTCGCCGCCTCTTCGCCGTGTGGCCTTGTGCTTGGAGCCGTCCGGCGTCTCAGACGTGTTTCTGACCCATACAGACAAATACGTTCTCGGAACAAATTGCTAACAAATCAAATACTTGGGAAAATTAATATGTATTGTAGTTTGCCCATACGTTCATTTTAAATTGGAAAACCCCTCGTTTTATGAGATATTAGATATACTAAGCATCATTGCTTGTGATCTCTTTACACTTATGCTGTGTAATGCTGACCTTGGGAATTAAGGTATTTCTGCATATTTTATTGACTGGCATGTTGAAAATTATTGATACACATACATTAAATCTTAGGTACAACAAAAAATGTAATAAAAGAGCACAGCAGAGGTTTCTTTCCCTTCAGGCAGTTATTACAGTAGAGCAGATTTTTTTTGTTGGCTTGTTTTTTGTTGTTGTTTTTTTTTTTTAATCCAGAATTAACTGTCTTCTCTGTTTAAGCACAGAGAAACGTGACATATTCAAGCTCTTGTGTTCTGGTGCAACTACAGCTCCAAATTATTAAGTGAATGAGTGGGATTAATAGATACAATATTGAAGTAGTGGGACCTATTTTATTATAGCTCTAATTGTGCATACAAAGGAGATATTATGTAATAATATTTATGTAATGGCAGGAGTAACTATTTCATGATTAAAAAATGTAGAGCCTGAGGTTGTTGGCAGGTAGCAGGAGTTTTGTGCATGCGTGTGGTTAACTCATTAAGGCTTATTTTCTTTCAAGAAGATGTTTAGGCTATGCCATATCATGAATGTGGCATCATAAAGTAAACAGTGAAGTAGTTTAGTTGTCCAGCTATTAGGAATACAGTTGGAAATCTCTGGCTTCCCCACCTATAAACTCGAATGTCAGTTTGCATAATAGAAGTGTTTCTAATTTGTCTTTGTTAGAGAAGACAATTCACTAGAGTCTGCAAAGGCAGTGTTACTTGTCTATCCTATTTATTTCCTTTTCAAACTTTTAATTTTTTTATGTTCTATACCTTTAGTTACGTTTGCTATTAAGCTTCATGGGCTTCTTATTGCATGTCTGCATTGTTGTGGTTTTTTTTCTTTTTAGAAAAGCAGACAAATATAATCCTCTCTCTTCAGAGGTGTTTTACCTAAGCACTCACTGTCAGAAGTGCTCTGACAGTGCTTCTCAGGTTATTCTTGAGAGCTGAAATTTAAAGCAAAGTGTAATCTCTTATATCTTCACTGACATTTTCTTTGAGGAAAGAGGAATAGTGAAAACAACTTCTAGCACACTAAGACAATGGGATGTCCTTATTGTTTGGATTACAGGGAGTGTGATGCTTGTCTTCACTTGGGTTGGTCTGGGTGGGAATAAGCCTTTCTCATTGGGTTTAATGTGTGTGCCTGGAGTCCAGGGGAGGTGCTCTGTTGCCGTGTTGCCTCCATTATGGCTGTATCGGCTGTTCCACCTCCAGTGTGATTAACTTTGCAGGACTCTTATTGTGTTTATAGCTGTGTGCCCAAGCTGTGCAGCTAATTGAGAGCCGGGTTCAGAACAGACTCCACATTTCACCTGCTGAGTGAAGGGGGTTTGACTGGTATGTGGCAGTGGCTTATGGAGATGTTCAGAAAGTCAGTTGTCTAGCACTTCTGTATCCTTGTGTCCACCAGCAGCTATTGATAGTGGTCCTCAAAGCACCCACCTGTGCTTTCTGCCCCATCTTGTAGAGGTACTGCACTCAGTAAGGTGTGTCAATGACAGGGATTGCCAGTGCTACCTTTGAAGGCTTTTATGTAATCCAGTACTCAACAATTAATTTGCAAAGGTTTGCTGGTACAATCTATAAAATGAAAGCAGCTTGTGGTTGGAGGAGGAAAGAACATGACTTTTAATTAAAAGTTATGGAAGGATCAGCTCCTAGAATGGGCTGTGTTGGCAATAACATTTGACAACTTCTTTATGTCTTTTGAGGAAGAAATCTTGTTGTATTTGACAAGGCTATGCAAGTTCTGTCTTGATGTCCTAAATCTTTCCATAATAAGAGCTTGAAAGACGAGGAATCAAAATTTTGTTTAAGCCCAGAGATCTGCCTACTATATTCTGTTATCTTGTGAAATAAAGAGTAAAATTCTGATTACAGTAACAAAAGGTGAAAGTGAGCTACTTGAGCCATTTCATTCAGTTTTAGCTCTTTGGTGCTTTAAGCAGACTGGCATGTCTGTTGACATAGTGATGTGGACAAAAGTATAATTTCAGAAATGCTGCAACACTGCCATGGTGGCAATACAATGAAAACAATGTTGAATTCATGCTTTATTTTATAAGAGCAGAGATATCTGATGCACCAGTATTTGTATCTCTAAGGGAGTTTCATAATATTGCTGCTTACACATAAAAACAATAGGTTTTAATTCACTAGGTAATGCTCAAGTATGAAACAAAGTCACATTCTATTCTCAGATAGTATGATCTGCTAACTAGTACTTCTGTAAATGCTTTTTGTAAAAATAGAAAAAAAAGCTTTGAAAAATTGCAAGGCCTGTTTTTTAGAGTGAAATAATAATGAAAATTTATTTTTCTATTAGTGTATTGTTATTTGTTGGATTGTCAATTCTTGAATTGTCAGTCCTGTTGCTAATCTGAATCTTGTTAAGATTTTTGCAACCACATAAGTATCTAAATTTATGTCTTCGAAACAGATATATTTAAGGTAGGGCATATCTGTAATCATAAAAGTCATGCATGTTTATTGTTTTGTTTGAGAAGAGGTTATTCCACAGATCTTAGTCATTGAATCATGGAATGTGCTGAGTTGGAAGGGTCCCATCAGGATCATGGAGTCCAACTCCTGGCCCTGCGCGGGACACTCCAAGAGTCACACCATGTGCCTGAGAGTGATGTCCAAATTCTTGAACTCTCTCAGGCTTGGTGCTATGACCACTTCCCTGGAGAGTCTGTTCCAATGCTAGGAAAGCCTTTTTCCTGATATCAGACCTAAACCTTCCCCAATGCAGCTTCATGCCGTTTCCTCGAGTCCTGCCACTGGTCAGGAGATTGAAGAGATCTGTACCTGCACCTCCTTCAGGAGGAAGTTGTAAGGCTGCAATGAGGTCTTCCCTCAGTCTCCTCCAGGCTGAACAGACCAAGCAGATCTCAGCTGCTCCTCATGTGGCTTCCCCACAGGACCCTTCACCATCCCTGTGGCCCTCCTTTGGATGCCCTCCAATAGCTTCATGATTCTTGTTCAAGTTTCTGTTGACCAGAACCCTCAGATCCCTTTCCGCAGTGCTGCTCTCCAGCATCTTGTTCCCTGATCTATACATAAAACCAGGGTTGCTCCATCCCTGGTGCAGAATCCAACACTTGACCATGTTAAACCTCACATGGTTGATGATTGCCCGCTTCACTGATTTGTCAAGGTCTCTCTGCAGGGCCTGTCTGCCCTTGAGGGAGTCAGCAGCTCCTCCCAATTTAGTGTTGCCACAAACTTACTTAGTATTCCTTCAAATCTTGTGTCCAAGTCGTTAATGAAGATGTTAAAGAAACTGGGACAAGGATGTAGCCCTGCAGAACCCCACTAATGAATGGATGCCATGTCTGTTTTATTTTTATTCTTTTGAAAAAGTATGTGGAATTTAATTCCCTGTTTGTGAATCAAGCACTATAAGTCACCCTAAGCCTCATTCCAAACTTATTTAGGTGTTCTCAGAAGATTGCTATCCGATGTTGCTTCCATTTAACTGGTACTGTGAAGATTACTTTACTATGAGAGATGTTGTGGTGTGGGGGGGTATTAAAACTTTGATTTGTTTCCTGCTAGCTCTTGGCCATTTCAGGCTCTTGGAATCTGTCCTCAAGATTCCACTGACCACTTCAGAACATGTATGTGAATGCTCAGTTGAGTATTCCTGTCAGGTGCTTGTTCAACTGCAGAAAGAACCAAGCTGTAAATCCATTTATAGAAAAATCAGGGAGACTAGATGAACTGGGTGTCATTTTAGGAGAGACATTAAGCAAGCTGAGGTTGTTAAATTATCACTTCACTTAACAGGACGATCACAAGTAGCTGAGGATACTACTCATAAACCACATAGGAGATACCTGTTGATGTATGATAATGAATATTGTCAAACAGATAGTTGAAATATTAGCAAAAAAAAAAAAAAGTCATTTTGATGTGGATGTGATTTGAGGCTGACATGTGATAAATTTTACAAAAATAGGTGCACATTTTTAAATTGCTTTTGAAGGGTGTTAGGCTGAAAAATGTGTGTTCAGTTGACAGGAGGGCCTTTTGAGAAGGCAGATTAGGAATTTACGTAGGAAAAAGCAGTTTGTAATTTGAGGAGTAATATAACTGCTGTCCTCAACTGCCACTTTATGTATTTGTCTTGTTTGGAGGGATTTTGTATTTTACATTATGAAATCACAGATCTAAGAAAGAATCTTACTCAGGGCAGCACAAAAGCCCAGCCAAAAAAAAGCATGTTTTTGAGTTACTCTTGCATGTTTTTGGTTACAAGTTTTTCTGAGGCTAAATGTAATATAGAGTAGGGGCTTACAGCAGCAGAATCTGAATGTATTTCAGGTAGACATCTAAGTTTGGTGCTTTCACTTCTTGGTTTTCTTAGAGGGGAGAAGAAAAGCAGAGGCAAAAGCTCCAGCTAAAATCTGGCCCCCTTCCAGCAGCAGTAGCTCTGGTATGACTCAGTGAGGGGGCCTGCTTATCTTCTTTCTTCTGTTCTTCCCCCTCCCCTTTCCCCCTTTGCTGACCTGGCTAGGCTGTATATCTGATTCCATCTAGTGCTAGGCTTTCTGTCCTCTGTTATTGCTCATTTGCGGAGGACTGAACTCATTGCGGGATCTTGCTGCTTTCTACACTCAGCTCATGATGAACTTTTTCTCTCCGCATTTTCACTGCCATTTCAGACACTGTCGCCCACAGTGGTCATTCCCTGTAGCTTCCTTAGTTCAGTGTTCACAGCTGAGCATCGTTCCAGTTGCTGCTACTTCCCATATTCCATTTCCCAGAAGTGGATACTACTTCTTGCTTAACACTCTTCCACTTTCCTCTGTGGCTTCACAATGAGAAGATGCAAAAGAGGATATAGCCACTGTGGTGAGGCTTGTGCCTTTGCTGTAGCTTTTCACACCCTTTCCCAAAACATAGCAGTGTACAACTCTTGATAAAGGGTTATTCTGTGGGCCTGCAGCGGGGCCTGAAATATTTTTGTGTTATACAGTGTAGCTTCACTTCCAACATAACATTACTGCAACTTGCACTGACAGGCTTCTCATACTTCTGAAGAACTGTTTGAAAAATTGCCTCATGTATTAAAGGGATATATTTTCTAAATTGTCAGGTTTTAGTGGGGATGGGGGTTTGGTGGGGTTGTGTTTGGTTGGGTTTTTTTAAGAACCTTCTGGATTTTTGTCGTTATTGTTGTTTTTGGGGTTTTTTAAGAGGCATTTGTTATATATTTTCTATAGATTGCCTGCTCAGTTGTTTGAGCAATGAGTGGCTGCCTGAATAAACTGAGATTCTGCTTCACTGGCATGAAACTTAAGTAGCTAATTTCATACTTGTATATATACAACTTGCTAAAATTCTGTTTCTTAAGTAAACTTTAAAACACTGTGACTAAATTGATGTTCTAAATAGAGTCCAGATACTGGGTTCCGATACTTGGTAATAACCGAGATTGTACTTCCTATTGTAGAGTACCTCTTGGTCAAGTCACTGAATATTTTTGTGCTGTTGTAATTCAGTGGAAAAAATACATGCATAACTGACCCTACATGCTTAAACTTGATCAGCTGCAGACTTCAAAGTGTCCCAAAAAGTAGCTGCATCTATATTGAATCTGGGATTGGTTTTTATGATTAGTGTCCCTGGAAGTAGACCAGGAGCTTATCTATCTCAGCTATAATTTCCAGTTCTGTTAGATACTTCTTAAGGCTGCTTTTTGACTGCTTGTTGAAATATATTCTTTTTCAGTGTGTAAAATGAACCACCTCAAAATAGCACACTGGTCTGAAAATAGTTGTCTCTCTTATTTTTACCAGAGAAGCACATGCATATCTAAACTGAGGTTGGCAGGATGAGATGATGTGTAAACACTCAGTGAGAAACAGCTCCTGCTTAGTAATTTTTGCAGTCTGAGTAGGCAAGACAAATCTCTGAAAGAAGGAAGCAGGTGTGATAATACCATGCTATCAATTTCTTCTCAGTCTCTCATATTCAGAGTTCCGGTATTGATCATTTAATAGTACCCGCTTCTACTAACTGTTGTCGTTACCTTGGTTTTGTCCTTTACCCTTGGTTGACTCTATTGGCCTCTGTGTGCAGTGGACCTCTGAGAAGCATGATGGTGAACGTATAACCATTTGGAAGGAGGCAGTATGAACACTCATACTAAAAGATTTATAGTCTATGTTCTGTCTCACAAATGAAGCAGCTGAAATTTTTAATAATGATTGGACAGAGTCACTGAAGATTCAGTCTCATGTCACATGAGACCTGCTTGTCAAAAATCTTAGGACAATTGGCAGTTGAAAATTTTTTTCTTTTTTAATTGCACCTAAAGAGACTCTGTTAACTCCAGCTAGTGGCAAGCCAGTATCTCAGCCTCCTAATCTGTCATCATTGGATGTAGAGGTGACAACTGATGGACTTGATTCTTTGCCTTTTCCTCACTGTCTGCCATGTCATATGTACTGCCCCTATATGTTACAATTGTTTGCATTTTTTAGGTTCCTGTATATGTCTCCTCTATATCATATTTATTCTGTGAGGAAAATTGTTTTACCATATTGAATTATCTCACATTTCAGGAGCGTGTTCTTGACAGACAGCAAGGTATACTTGTGTAAGGAAAAGGATGAATTTACTAATGGTCCCACATCAAATAAATAGTAGATATGATAGTTCAGTGAAGAAGCTGCTGTCTACAAGCAGTGTTATTTCTGTGATACTACACTACCCAGTAATAAAATAATGTGAACAGTCATGTTCTTTTATATGTTGACCAAAGTTACAGTTGTGGTAACAATTATCAGGTATAGGCTTGGTTAACAAGGTCCAGGGGGTTGATTGCAAAGATCTGATGTGAAATCTGTACCATCTCACATAATCGCAGTGTTATTCACAATACCTAAATGTATTCTGGTGAAACTAATAATTCTGAAGAATACAGTGGAATAATCAAGTATGTGAACTTGCAAACAGGTAGTATTTTTCTGCCAGTGATACAGTTAAGACTGAGAATAGAGCCCAAAATATACAAGAATCTACACAAATACCAGAAGAGTTTTTACCTGATTATAGGGACTGTGTGAAATGTCACTTCTTGCATAGGCTGCATTCATGCATGTTTGTTAAGGCTCTTTTCTTTCAAGAGCTGCTTCTTATTACAGGGGAGTTATAAGGTGTGCAGAAGTTTGTGGGTTTTTTGGCAGGGCATTTAAATAAAACGTCACACTTGCTGGCTGGGCTGAGCCATATGGCTTATTAGGGAACCATTTGATGTCTGTATGTTTCAGCCTTCCTGTGATCAGTATGCAGACAGCCATTTCGGGCAACTTCTTGTGCGACTCATATATTTGCAGTCTGTCATGTTGACTGCATGTTTATGAGTTCATGTTACCGTACTTCGGTGTATATGTGCATGCCTTCTCTGGTTTCAGGCTGGGGAGTCATCATCCTTGAAGGCACTTAAAAGTTCTTGAGATGTGGTCCTGGGCAACCAGCCCTAGGTGGCCTTGCTTGGGCAGGGAATTTGGCCCAGGTGACCTCCAGAGGTCCCTTCTAACCTCAACCATTCTGTGATTACGGAGATTACTCTTCTCAGCAGTGAGTATCCAGGTGCTCTGTACAGCCTGTGTGTTCAGGTAAGCACAGTTGCGTTCAAATGGTGTGGAAGGGCTGCCAGATAGCTTAGCTGTCTTTAGGCTGATTGCCCTGCCTCTGTGAAAGTTACTGGAAGGTTTTGGTGTTGTTGGTGAAAACTGATGAAGATTGAGAAAGAAGAAGAAAAGAGAATATTCAGTACACAGACCATTGCTAAGCTGTGTTTGTCCCTTAGTGATAGGTTCTTTTTGTAAAAATTAGAGGAAAAAGTAGGAGCAGCCCTGTTTATTTACATTCAGGTTGTGCCTCTGTGTTGTTTGCTGACTAAACCAGTGTTTACTACAGCAAAGCTGTATGTCCTATTTTAGGTGCAATATCAACATGCGGTACTCAGTATGAATATTGAAAGGACTGGAATGTTGCACCTAATCCATAATACCTGACATTACACCTCAGGGGAGGTTTACGATAGAAGTTTTCTGAGTTTTGTATAATGAGATGTATAACGAGCCTTTCATTTTGTGTTTGAAACTACCTAGGTGTTCTGCAAAGTACAGAAACTACCTAGGTGTTCTGCAAAGTACAGACCTTATTAAGCTGTGTGCATTGGAAACTGATTCAGCCCTCGTGTTGGCAGGTACTGCCTTCAGATCAATAATGAACAAATTTTTATTTCTACCACCCCTATTGGACTTACTAACTGGATGAAGAGGCTATTTTCTGGAGTTCTTGATATAGAAACTTCTGTATTTTCTTTTGAAAAGTTACATATTTAAGCTAGCTAAAATGTTACAAAATACTTGATGAATCATTCTTTATATTTTTATCTCTTTGTCCATTGACAGTTAACCAAATGGATTTGTGGCATTCACGTTTATAAGCAGTGAAACCTATTTTGCTGTCTGTAGGAAATCAGAAGAGATTACAGGCAGATTCTTATGCTGAGGTAAAATAAATATATGGTATCGAGTATTGTAATGTTTGAGCTGTTTGAATTAGCTTTGTGGAACTGACACTTAGTGATCTTTACTGTTAGACCAAAATAGTAGCAGTAAAAGCAACCCAGTTCTGCCATGGGTTATCTGTTTATCTATTTCTTACCACAGAAGTATGTTTTCACCCTCAGATTAATGTTCATGTTGGAAGGGACATCTCTAGAGATTGTCTAGTTAGTCCAAGCACCATGTGCAAAGCAGGACTATCTAGACCAGCTCCAAGGATGAAAATGCCACAGACTGAGTAACTTCCAGTGTTTGACTGTGCTCAAAACACACCAAACCAAAGAAATAAAGAAGACCACCAGACTTTTTTTAAAGTTTCTAGTGTTTCAGTTTGTGCTCATTGCTTCTTGTCCATTTATTGGGTGCCACTGAGGAGTCAGAGTCACTCTTCTTTAGTGCTTCCTATCCGGTATGTATACGTATCAATAGGATCCTTCCCACCTTCTCTTCCTGGGGTGACAAAATCCTGCTTACTCAGCCTTCCCTTGTATGTCCAGTGTTCCCAGCCCTTAATTATCTTTATGGCCTGACTCTAGTATGTCCATGTCTGGTGCTGCACAACGCAGACCTGAAGCTGGCACTCCAGGATGCATCTCACCAGTGCTCAATAGAAGAGAAGCATTATGCCCCTCGACCTGCTGGTGTTATTCTTCCTAATGGTGCTCAGGACACTCTTGTCCTTCTTTGTGGCTGCTCATTTACATTCAGGACCTGTGGGTCCCTTCCATCAGAGCTGCTTTCCAGAGAGTCTGCCTCCAGCCCCTAGCGATGCATGGAGTTACTCCTCCCCAGGTTAAGACTTCATTTCTCCTTGTGGGGCTCCATGAAGTTCTTCTACCTATTTATTCAGCCTTTTATGAATGTCAGCACAACCCTTGGGTGTATAAGGGACTCCTCCAGATTTTACCATCTGCAGACTTGCCGAGGTGCGCCTACTCAATGTCTCCAGGTCCTTAATGAAGATGTTAAACAACATTGGCCTGAGTTTTGACTTCTAAAGTACACCACAAAGGACTGGCCTGTGTGATCCATTATTGCAAGGCTGCTTCTCTACACTTAAGTTTCATTCCTCATTCCTGTTTTAGAGATCTCTAGTGTGTGTCTTGTTACCCCTTTCCTTTTTTAACATGCCATCCTCTGAGGTTAAAGTATAAGCACTACATCTCAATTCTGATTACAGCAAGGTTTGTTTTCTAACACTTATAAAACTTCTCTGTAGATATCTTGGGTATGTTATGACTGTGTGAAAGTAATAAATCCTGGATTTGGATATTCTGAATTTTGATGGTATGTTTTACCTGATGGAAAACATGAGTTTCGTAAAATAACTGAATATGAGTCATCATGTGACTAAAAAGGTGTACTCTATTAGAAATACAGTTTTAAATTGTCCCATGTTTTTCTTACTTCAGAAGAGTGACATATGTTGTACATTCATGCTATGGTAATTCAGGTCATTCTTTGTTCTGTTTTTTTTTGGTCTTTTGGGTTGTGTTTTTTTGTTGTTGGTGGGGTTTTTTTGATGTACCATTCTTGAGGAACTGTGCATTGATATATGCATTTGTAAATCTGCAATTCCCATGCAGAGATTAATTTAATATCTTTACAGTACAGATTCCTGGTTTCAGTCTGATGCCTTAAAAAAAACCCCAAAAAACCCACAACAAGAAAAGCCAAAAAAACTCCATCAATGCACTTTCGGATAGATGGGAAGAACAGAATAAAATACTGCTAAATATTTACAGATTGTGCCAGCATGTCAGGTTTTGATGCACTCATGTTTTTATGCCAGCAGTTGGAAATCTAATCAAGGAAATAAATAGTAATTTTTAACCACTGTTATATGAAAGATGAAAGATTTAAGAATCAAAACCAGTTGTTTTAGGCAGTGTGTAGATAATAGTGGGGTAGTCCTCACTCCAGAGAAGTTATGTTCTATATAAATGGAGCATTAAAAGGTGTAGAAAGAGTGATATGTTACAAAAACAGATGGCGTGGCAATATTGTTAGTCATTATTTTGAAGTGGAATTTTGTAGGAGGGATTTCCTGAATGGAAAAACAGGGGAAGGGTAGGATGTGTTGAAAGGAAGACTGGAATCAGAAAGGAATATGTAGAGCATGTGAGGTGAGCTGAGGGGTGGGGGAGGTTGGAGGAAGGAGAGTGCTGAGAGCCAGGACTGTGGAAAATACTGATGTTGGAAATGCAATAACAGGGACCAGTTATCTAAGGCTGCTCCCTTTTGGATTTGCTTGCTTCATCTCATGGGGCTGACTTGTCCCCTGAAATTTATCTCTGGACTTGTGGTTGGAGGTACATGAGATGTTGCATGAGGTTTATTGCTCTGTGCAGTAGAAGAGAGAAAAGCAAAGTCCCCCTGACTAAGAACTGTCCAAGAGGTATAGGACATAGTGAAGAACTACAGTATTCTCATCAGCACCATACAGTTTGTGAATACCTTTTATGTTGCCTTCTTTCATGGTAATTTGTATTATTTTTAGGTTAAGGGATGTGAAAATGTAAATAAAACAAATATCTAGTGTCCATCTTCCCAATGTATCAATAGAAATAAACTAAAACCAGCCAGACTTTAAGCCAGACTCTGCAGTGATAGGTGCAAAAGAAAACGCATCTCTTGCTGGCTGAGAAAGATAGGTGGGCCCACATAATGTTAGGTGCATATGTGGCAGGTTTCAAAAACAGCACAAAACACAAATGCTGTAAAAAACAACACATTTCTTCAACCTGATCCTCTCTTCGTGCCGATGGGGCTTCATGCAGCCTGTTTGTTACGTTACTCAGTTACTTACATAAAAATCTTACTTATGTTGTATAAGCTTAATTTGTTGTAAGAAAACTGTCACAGTATCTTGTCCTTTCCAGGTTAGTCTTTGGTTTTTGCAGAATGTTGTTCTCTTATGGAAACCACTAGCAATGCAGTGTTTAATGTTTACTAAAAATTTGGCTTTTGTAGCCATCTGACTCACAGTAATGTTTCAATTTTACTTTTTAAAGCATGAGTGACTGCATTTTTTACTTATAGTACCCAAATGACAAGGGATTTGGTATTTTGACAGCCTAACATGTAATGGTGAGATGCTGAAGCTTACGCATTTGGCAATGAAGTTGTGGAGGTAAAATGGTGGTGGAAGAATAACAGTAGATTAGAGTGGAGTTGGCCAGTGAAACTTGAGTAAGAAACTGGTTTAGGAGAAAACCCGATGACTTAAGATTGCCAAGCAGTGTGTTTATTGTCTGAAGAGATAATTTGGTATACAAGGCTCAGGAGAAGCACATGAATGGTACAAAACTTGTCTGTTGTTACAGCTCCTTTGCAGAAGCCGTCAGTTGAAACTTAAAACTTGATTATACTGTTGAATCTCTAATCAGATTACTTGATGAGTTTCCAATCCAGTGGTTTGCATTTTCTTTCTTCTATGTTTAATTAATGATTTAAAAAGTTTTCTGGTGTACAGTATTGAACAAGAGTTTCTTGGTCCAAGAATCTGATACAGTAACCATCACATTGCATAAATGTTGCTTTCTGAAGCCTTATGATTTTATTCGGCTTGTGTTGTGACAAGTAAATGGTCAGGTGTGGTTATTTGTTAGTGCTTTTTCACTAGGAAATCACTTAGAATTGCAGGGAAGAGGCGAGAGAAGGGAAAGGATGCAATATGTTTGCTGAGCTGAGGAGGCTTTTGGGGGGGTGTTTCTGTTATTCTGCTTTTTGGGATTTTTTTAATGGAAGTAGACTCAATCTGTTTTCCTCAAGTAATTGGGTTCATTGTTAGCACAGCGTAATTGAGGTTTCAAGTGTTACAGAGCTGAAAATAACTTACAGCTTCAGACTGTTTTGTGAGCTGCATATTGATGCTGTAATGAGTAAGTGAGAAAGGCAGATAATTTTCTTCTGGCTGTGTTCTGAATTACTGCATACTGCAGCTTTGCAGAATTGTGCTCTTTTGGTTCATCAGAACAGTAAAACAGGATACTTCTAGTACTAGAGGTGATATATTCCTATGAGGATTACAGGAGGAGAAACGGATGAAGAAAAAGGAGGAAAATATAGATCTTGGGGAATTAGAAGTCCATTCCATCTGCATTCATAAAGGAATCTGATTTTTTTTCCATCTAAACATACTAAATGGTTTATTAATTTCTTCAAATGCAAAGTGGTCTCTTACAAATACCAGCTATTACTTACTGTAACTAAATGCAATGGAATTAGGTATATTCTGCTACTCTGAATATAATCCTGGCTCTTCAGTATACCTAAATTGTATTTAAGTGCATACCCAGAACCATGGTCTTTTTGACTGAGTAGAACCTGGTATAGCAGCTACAAATGTCATGATACACTTTTGAACAAAATTTTATATGTTTAAATTAGATATGACTAATTTTTCACCTTTTTCTCTTTTTTTTTGCATTTAAGTAATATTTGGAAAATTCTCCAGCTGTTGTATTGATGTCCTTCACTTTCATAGAGTTTTCAGAAGAGTAGAGAAGGAGTATGTGATAGGGAAATCTGTCCACTAAATCTTTATGTCAATACCAGAGTGATTTGATGTGACAGCACTCCTGTGTCATTATACTTCGAAGTGAGTATTTTATTTGTTAGCATGGGGGTTTTTTAGGGAAAATCCAAATGTTTGGGAAAACATTGTTTAAAAATTAGTTAAGGATGAAATTTGTAATTAAAGATGACAGTGTCATCAATACAAAATAAATGACTTCTAGTAAACTTCTTTGGAGGTGATGGCGGTTCCTTTTTTTGAGTGTGTGTTTGTTAGTTTTCTAAATACTCTTAATTGTTATTGTTACTGGTGCCACCCAGAATCTCTCAGTGTCACTTTGTTACTTCTTTCTATGAAAGCTAAAACAGTGGTGAAAGAGAAGACATGTTGTGCTTTTCATAGTTGGTAGTGAATTGAACCTCTAACTGCAGTTCCAGAAATTCTCCAGTGTTCCAGCCAAGGAAAAAGCAAGCAAGTCCTCATTGTTATTACTGTTTGATTACTAATCAGCTACTTTTAAAAGTAAAATGTTTCTTTTTTCCTTGTAGCTCTTGTATACTTTCAATTCTGTGTAATACCTTAAAAAAGTACCAAAGAGTAAAGTGGATTTTTTTTAAACCAACCTATGTTCTAGCAGCTGCTAGCATTTGGAACAAGGAAATTTCCAAGCTGACACTGGAGGCTAGCCATGTGAAAGGACAAGGTGCCAACTGCATGAATTATTTGGTTTTCTGGCAAATAGCTTCTGTATACACTCATCTCTAACTCAGAAGTAAATCTGGCCTGAACTGATTCCTGCTTTTATGAGTTCAAGTTCAGTTCTAAAGTCATGAAGCTCAAGTCACATCTGTAGTGAAAATTGTTGATCTTTGACCACTTTTGTAGTTGCGCAGTGGGGTCAAAAGCTCTTTTGCTATTCAGGAATTTCAGTCACATTTTAAAATAAGCTCAGTTGCAACTGGACATCATTTTCTCTCATTGCTAGGCTGTATGTTGAAGTATTCAGCTTTAAAAAGGCTTCTAAAGATTACCTCTCATGAGGTTTAGTGGTATTTCTGCGTAGGCCCATTCATAGACAAAAGGCTTTACTCCAAAGAAGGATAGTGATGGTTGGAATTGTAGTTTTGTATTAGAATTTGCTCAAGCAGTTAAAAAATGTGTTTAAAAAAAAACCAAGGCAAACAGATGTTTTCAACTATTAGTAAAGAATGTGATGGAGTGATCTTTTCCAAAGAAATAAAGCAAAGCAAAAGAAGTTTTGACTTGAATTAAGACTCACAATTTCCATTAAGTGAAAGGAGAAAAAAAAATGAATGCAATAGATTATGATTATAATAGTTAATATCTATTTAGAAATGGCTTGTTCCTTTTTCAGTGGGGAGACAAATATTTATGCTCTGTAATTGTTTGTTAATTGAGTTCTTGATCCCCAGCTATTGAACAGCAGCAGCCACAATAACAGAATCAATGTGTCCAAAATGTCACATTTGCAGACTTTTTTTGTTAACACACCATTGTTGTAAGAAACCATATGTTAGATCTTTTTTTGTTTTAAGATGGTTTCTTAGTGCGTGAGACATCAAAATTTCAATGGACAATTCATCAGTTGGGTGCAAGAAAACTTGTCAGTAGATGATCTGGTTGTTATGGTTATATAAGATTTGATCAAGATGGTCATCGAGATTTGATTTTCAATGGTGTGTAAGAATCACAGTTCTGAGAAAACTAATATATTTCTGGCTATCTCTAGGAAGTCCATTCTTACAGGGTTGTGGGTTTTTTATTATTTTGTTTTGTTTTTAATAGAAATGTGCTGCAGATGTTTTTATTTAGAACCAGTAATTGGAGTTCTGTGGGGATTTTTGATGCGTAATAGTCAAAGGTAGTTACTTATTTGTAGGAGAAAATAAGGAGAACTCATACTCTCATTTGTGATTTACGTATGAGGTTAAGTTTTTAATTCTTTTTGGCCATAATTTTGAAGTGATTGCTGTTTTTCATGCAGTCATAACTTAAGCTCCCCAGTTCACATCCTAAACAGAATTTTATACATCAAGACTTGAAAACCTCATAATAGAAAGACAAATCAAAATACTTACCATAGCAAACCACTGCCCTTTTAAGCAGTATCATTGTTATTTGGTCATTACTTTGTACATTTACATATTAGAGTTATTTTCAATTGGATTAAACTCTTGCAAGATAATATGTCCTTCAAGTTGGCCTTGTAGGATTATGCTCAGATTGGAAGCTGAGAGTAATGTGCAGAATCTTTGCAAAGTCATTTGACATTTCTTTCTTTTAGTTTGACTCCTGCTAAGAGTGGATTTTGAGTGTTTATCACATATATAAATTGTGCGACTGCTTTTTTCTCTGAATGCCATGCATGTGGTTAGTGAATGACTTTGTGCTTTATAATATTTAATCAATTATTTGGTTGTTACAGATGTAGAATCAAGACTGAGGGATTGAATGACTTTTGTACAAGGTCATGGTAGATTTGAGGTGGGATTCATCCTCCTTTTCATGCCACTAGGTATTTTAATCTCAAGACCATCATTTAACATAATGATATGCATTAGTGCTTCTAAGAATTCCTCATAAGATATATGCCTTTATACCATAGTATTGTGCGCAGATTTGTACAGCAACCTAATGAGCAATAGACTGGACATAAGACATTGTAGGATATATATTGGAAAGTCACTAGACAGAAGGTTTTTTTAAAAGATTACATTACATTACTCCAACAAGGGGAATTAAAGAAGGCTCATTTCATTAAAGTTAATGCTTTTTTTATCATGTGCTAAGAAAGATTTTGAGTGTTCCGTACTAAAAGTGATTTTCAAGATTCAAAATCTTGAAAATATTCAGAGCGTTTTGTGCTCTGAAAATTGAAGTTTTGACTGTGCTGTGTCTTCTAATGTTTTTGAACCATATTCAAGTGCAAGTCTGCATATATGATAGTGCACTTCCACTTCCTGAAAGAGCTGCTTGAAGGATAATCCCTGACATAGTTTGGCTCACATAGTTCCTTTAGTAAAAAAAAAAAAAAATCCTGGACAGGGAAACTTGGCAGGCAGTCATATTGGAAAATAATAAACATGCCTCTGCCAGAAGTGTTTGAATTTGTTACAGTCATCTGGTGAGGACTAGTAGCTGCTTAGAGAACTATGAATAGCAACAGTAAAGGCAGAGGGAAAATTTTTCTACAGGCTTAGGGTTTAAATGATGCTTATTTGGAAGACTGCCTTTGTCATCAGAGTTGGAAACATAGGGGTTTTTCTCTTAAAGTTTTTTTTCTGAAGAAATTAAAACCTGTTTATGCTACATATAATTAAAAGGTTTTGAACATTGATTTTAGAACAGGACAGTGCAGAAACATGCCAGTGACAGCAGTGAATTATTGTTTTGGCCAAAGCCAAGACAGAAAATAAATAGCTTTACCTGTGTTTTTGTATTTCAAGGTCTTCTGGTGGTTTGGATGGCAATTCTTTTCTGCTTTTTCAAGAGGAAATTTTTTAGCTCTGAAAGGGCTAGAGCCCTGGAAATTTTAGTAGTCAGCTTCTCTTTAAGCTTGCACAGGACTTATTATTATTTTCTCTCAACAGGAGGGTTTCAGGTTGTTTTACCAGTCCACAGCCATAACTTTTAATACCATGACGTAGCAGTCACCTGTGTGAAAAGTTCTGCTGGGTGTGTGCTTTACTGCTGATTCACTTCATATCAAAAATAAAATAAGTACATTCAAGTGACTTGACTTGGATTCCAAATAATCAGCATGTGTTGCTCCCGTCTATATAAAATATTTTTTAAGTACAGATTTTTCATTCTGATTATGGTCTGTTTCCTCCAGTTGTCCAGTTGCTTGAAAGCCCACTGGAAAAGTAAGAGCAGTCTCATGGCTAGGGTGCTAGAGTTCAGATTTTTTTTTTTCTGTCAGTTTCCTGTGAGGCTTTGGAAAATCCTTCTAATCTCTATAAAGGTAGAAGTAAAAGTAAAGTCTTAATTTATAAATAGGCACACTGGTAATGTAACCTGAATAATTTGAATCTACGTTATCCTGTTTCCACCTTTTGGTCTAAACACAAATAAAATGTGTTCTTTTCTTCATTGTCTTGAACTTTGCTGTCAGTTTCCAGGTTCTTCTATTTTTCATGCCTCAGTGAGTTCAAGTGTGACAGTTGTTTCTTAAACTCATTATTAATAGTGTCATCATTGTTGTTCAAAGGATAGAGTTAAACCTTTCTCCCAAAAGGACCAGGAGCTGGGACAGTGAAATAAACATCATTGTCCAAAATAGAAGTGAAACCATTAGTACTGGAAATAAAATGCACATAATTTCAAATCTGAAACATGAGAATGGAAAAATTTCTGTTCCGTGGTATTGGTGTTCTCAAGAGATTTTTCTGAACTTAAACTGGGGCCTCTAGTTAAGTAGTACTCCTTGCTTTACAAAACTGTACATCCTGAGAAATGTTTTACTTCAACAAATGTTTTACTTCTGTTTTGAAGGAGCAAGAGATGCTGGCAACTTTATACTTGAACAGCCTAAAACCATTTACTAATCAGTAGTTTTCATGGACTGTAAGTTAACTGCAGCAGTAACTGTCCAACAGACCTCAGGGACTAAAAAACACTGGAGTTGTGATTCCTCAGTGTGCTTCTGAACTTGTATAAACTTCTCCATCTATCTCCTGATACAAGATCATTAGTGTTAAGTTGTTGCATGGCTTCAGCAACATGGTCTTTTTTTTCAGAGCTTGGAAATGTAAATAATGGCTTCTGAGGAAGACTCTTATTGCTCATTTAAGATGCATCTTCACTAAGCAATTAGCAGCACTGCTTCTATGGTTCTTCTCCAAAAGTATATCATATAGTTCACTTTAATAACCTACCTGTATTTTCAGATTTGGTCAAGCGTACTGATTTTAGGAAAAATCACAGATTGGAATTCAAACATATTTCTTACCCAAGCTTGTTGTGACTATGCAGCTCAAATTATTTTGGGGGCTTGTAGTCCTACAGTCATCTGGCTGCAGTTGTTCTCAAGGGCCATGTAAGCTGACAGTATGTGCTGGTAAATGCTCCGAGAGGATCTCAGCATGACAAGTAGAACATACCACCAGAGGTACATGGATGAACACAGAGTAGTGAAGATGCAGTCACTGGTGTTTTACAAACACCTGCTAGGTGCATTTGAACACATGTGAATAAAGCAAAAACTATTTTTGAAGAGATGAAGACTATTGTTTCTTTGACAATAAAAATAAAACTATGTTCAGTAGCTTCCTGTTCTCTTTGTTTTCTTTTATGGCTAACTTCTACTATTCCAGTAGTTGTAGCACAGGGAAACAGTGGTTCGAGAAGGTTACCATATGGGTATGCTGCCACCAGCTGAAATAAAGGCCTAATAATAAATGCTTGTTCTACTGTAACCTCTTCTGTAAAAAGCAATCAACAGAAAATCAATAGTATGGAATAAACTGGTATCAGAGGTTTAATAGTTTCATTAAAAATTACATTTAAAACACATTAAATTACCTTTTGTGGTTCATCTGTATTGTTATTTGCAAGTTTAGCCCATTAGTGTGGTAAGGAGACTTTATCCTGTTTACTTACTAAGTGTACAGTGTCCTGAGAGTTCTGTCCTGTCCACATTGCTCCCTCTTTTAGCTAATATTTAATCTTTAACTCCCCAGCATACTTTTTGTTATTTTGGGTTTTTTCATATGTGTACTAGCCCTGCTTTTGTATGAAAACCCTTAATCTACATGGACCTTCCATTAATGCAATGAGATGTATTTGGTTTGGATGTTGCTATTCCAGTTACCAGGTTCTACTGAGGAGCTTAATTAAGTCCTCTGGGTGTCTTAAATGGCCTCCATCCTGTTACTAAAATATGCAGCTTTCAAACAGATTATAGATCAGAACGAGGATTTACTTCAATGTAACTGGATAGTGAAGATGATTTTCTTCTCTGATTTTCTCGATACATTGGAAAAGCAAGTTCTTTGGGTTTTTTAAGCATTCCTGTTGGTTTCAATGATCCATTCAGTTCAAAGGCTTAATATAGTAAGATGTGAAATTTTTATATTAAACTTGTATAGGTATTTGATACCTTTTTCTGAACCTGGTAATTAGTAGACATAAATTTTCAAAACCTGACTGGGTAAAGTTCTCTTAGTGCAACTTTGTATACAGTTTTCTATAATACATGCTGTTCCTTGCCATCTTCAATTTAAGCAGAATTTTTCTGCGAAGTCAGACTTCTAAGAATAATTGCTCCGATTCCAGGGGACATAAAAGAAAGCCTCTTGGGAACCCTTGTTTTGTGATTTGTCATTTTAACTTTGTTTTCAAATGAGAACCAGTTCTGTAGTTGTAGTTGCAATGAAACATTGAACACCAAAACGAAGTCAATCTAGTGCGTGCTTGAGCTGTCAGAGAGCCTGAAACAATAGCCCTTAAAACTATGCCAATCTGAGTGCCAATGTGGTGGTCCAGAATGTCAGAATGCTTTACTGTTTGACTGTTCGTTGAGCTGTAGAGAGTAATACCATATTTATGTGAATGTTACTTGCATTCTGAAAAATGTAGAGCCCAGACAAGCTGATAGTCAATAAAATGAGTAAAAGAGCATAAATATGTGGATATTAAAATGAAAAGCAGTAAATTTTCAGTATTAACATCTCTTTTTTGAAACAAGTTTTGTAAAATTTCAGACATGCCAATATAAATCAGTATGCTTCATACACAATTAATTACATTTACTTTCTTGAAGAAAAACTACCCCATTGCTTTTTCTTTTGTGTCATTTTTTGTTGGGCTTAAGGCTGTGATTGTGATTGGATGGCTTCAACATTTGTTAAAATACATTTGTTAAAATACATTTGTGTAGAAATTGGAGTCAAATGGAGGGAAAAAAACCTCTTAACTAAAGTACTAGACATTGCCATAGACCACCTGCTTTAGATGACTCTGCTTTGAGCAGGGAAGTTGGACTAGATGGTGTCCAGGGTGCCTTCCAAACTCAACTGTTCTGCCAGTGACAGACAATTGCATTTAATATACCTCCATTAAAAATGGGTTTATCCAACTAGTTTGTATTTTGGTTTTTCTTCTTTGTTTTGTTGAAATATTTTATCTCATTCTATTCTCTTCAATTAAAAGAAAGAATACTCAAGTCATTTCTATGTAATATGTATTAATGGAGCTCTTTCTCAGTTCTGGAGGAATATTACCTATATATATATATCAATTTCACCAAACTTAAGGTATTTGTTCTGCACCTACTTGAGAGAGATGATCTCTGTCACAAGATGTATTTAGAAAAACTTTGTAATTCTAGGTCACTTACTTGACCATTTCTGTGGTTTGGTTTTCTTCTCATGTCTTCATCAAACCACCTCACCACACACTGACATATAATTCGTGATTCCCTAAAAATGGAAGTGTAATAATTATCCTGTTTGGATACCAGAGCATGATTTCATCCAGGTGATATAAGGGAGAAGCTCAGAACAGCTAACAGAGATGCCCCCTAGGTGCTCATGATGAAGCATTACAGACTTCTAAGAACTGAGTTTCAGGAGAGGCATGATATTAAATGACTAAGTGATTAAATCTTCAATCACAAAACAAAGGTAAACAGCCAACACTTAGTAAAATTTGCGCTGTTCAGATTAGGTTGCGTTTGATTGTTGGCATTTAACAGCTCACTTAGCATGCGGAGTATCCCTTCAGAAGATGTCAATTGCCAGCTTTGGTGGTCAAAATGAGTAAAATTAGACTAGGAACACTGCAACACAAGTGAAAAGGAGAAAAAGTAAGTAAATAAATCTGAGTTTGACAGAGCTTTTTTAGTCCCACAAGTAAAATTTTAGAATGCAGACATTTCAACCAGAACGCTCCTTATTTGAACAAACACACCCACATGCTCTATTATATATATAGATAAAATGTTTGTAGTTAGAAATATTACTATGCTTTTAATATAAAATGTCTTGTTTTCACTTAGACTGGTTTTGAGCTCCGTGGTAAACATACCCTTGCATATTTTTGCACATTTTTTGATATTCTTATTGGTACATTTTTAGGTTTTTATTCTTGTACTGCTTGTTTAATATACTGTTCCTTAGCTGGATGCCATGAAGTACAAGCATACCGGCTCTTTCTGGCCTGTTAAACAATATCCCTTCTAACTGTTGTGAAACTTATTAAAGCAATTTATTGAGAGTAGAGGACACAGGAGAGCTACTTGAGAATTTATTTGAATTCTCACTGCAATGTAAAATGCAAGGTATAAGTTTTCTGATAACTATCACCTGATACCATATGTTTTCATTTGTTTTGACCTATGTGTGGTTGAAGAGTAAGGGCTGGAGCTTGGTCTTTAGAAAAGTTCAATAACTTTGGAGGTTTCATCACTTTAAGGAGCATAAATATGTCAAAAGAGAAGCTACTGATTATAATACTTATTTATAATAAACTATTTTAGTGCAAGTTGACCATGCAATTAGTTTGTATAAGTAACATGTAATGTTCATAGGATTCAAGAAAGACGAAGAATGGTAGCAGTCATACATAGTTATGTAGATCACTTGGTAGAGTTTGAGTGTTCAGACAAAGTGCGGTGTAGAATGTAAGAACAAAGAAAGTAAAAAAAGTCCATGGTATGTGAAAAGAATTTCAGGTCATTGCAGACAAGTGGCTGAGCTAGTGCCATTTTTGGTTGCAACAGAATGCCAAAGGTTGAAGGTAGCATTTGTGAAACAGATGTGCTAAACAGTGTGACTCTGTGCCACTGCATTTTAAATTATGTAGGGAAAATATAGGAGGCTTAGAAGAATGTTCAAAACGGTTTTTTCCCCCTCTAGAGGATGTTAAGATAAACTTTTAATAGACAGTATCAGGAACTTGTGAAGAACTGATGAGAAGCTCTAGTTTAGCAAGAAAACCCCAGGAAAAAAATACCTGAAATTCAGGCTAGTCAAATTTGGACAAACACATAAACAGTTAAGACTTTTAGAGAGAGGAATTTAAAGACTTCTGAGCTGCCTGTTAGAAGAAAGTGGTAGCCACATATAGATCTTTCTAGAATTGTGGCTTTTGTCATGTAACTACTGGACAACTAGGTCTGTAATGTCCTGGAATACAGACAAATTGAAGAAATCTTCCCCCATAACTTAAAAAAAAAAACCATTAAATGTCAGTTCACTGCATCAATATGATTCAGTACTGTATCAGGGCAGGGTTGGTTCTGGTTGGGAAATACTGCTTGTAATTCAGTCTCAGCAATGTGGAGTACTAACTACAGGTATGTGAAGTAGAAAAATTTGAATTCCAGCTCCCCACTGGGCTCTTTGTGTTACTTCGGAGTTCACCGGCCTGTGCAGTTCTGACCTGTGTGTAAACAGTTGATCCCACATACTGGGAGTTTAGATAAAATCTGTGGGTAGGATTGTGCTTTATCTTGGAGCTCATGAGAGAGCTCACTAGCTTTGCAGCACCACTTTAATGATGTTACCCTGTAGTAACAGCTATGCAAACTGTCATAGCAGGAGCAGCTGATGCGCTGTAAATTTATGTGCTGGTTCAACCTGCTGTAACTTGTGCGTGTGCTCATACTTCCAGGCATGACAGGCAAAACATCTTGCCTGTGCTTTCAAAGCATTTGAGCAATCTGTTACAGTGTCTTCAGCTGGTGTCACTGCCACAATGGAATCAGAATTTGAAACTAAATGTAACTTTTTCATGAAATGTGTCTGTGGATAATCAGAGTCTCTCTCTGCCATTTTCTTACTATGGGAGAGGGAGATTAGTGTCATAGAGCAGAGGCCTTTGTTGTCCTCCCAAATCAGCTGTTAAATGCATAATTTGAGTAAATTTTATGTTGATAAACCAGTTTTTGAGATGTGCTTGTCCTTATAAATGTACCTGATAAATAATTCAGCACATGCAGAATTGGATTCTTCTGACTGCTTGTGACCTAAGAGAGGATGCCAATACTGAGTGCTCTCACACGTAGCTCAGGGCATAAAGGGCAAGTGGCTTCTACCTCCTGTCTGCTCTTTCTGATTCTAAGAAAGAATCCTGTAGTGAATGCATACCTTATAAAATAAATGTGGTGTGTCTAGAATTTATTTGCTACTTGATTCTTTCTCCCTGTCAAACAGGATAAGCCTGCAGCATTTTTACCATGTGTATGGTAGCATTTTGGCCAGTTGCAATAGCAGAGTGTTTGTGTTTCATAGGATCATTGGTCTTCACTATTTATCCATTCTTGTTAAACATTTGTAATGCTTATTGTATTTTGGCAGATGCTATTTTCGTGTTTCCTTTGTGTGAGGAAACTCTTCTCCAGAAGGACGTAAATGACACACAAGACACCTTTTCAGGAAGTGCTGGATCTGGTTAGATCTACTGAAAGACTGGCAAGTGCATCAGCATAATAAAGCCAGTGTTTTAGTAAATAAAAGTGTAATTTGGCAAGCTCATGCTGTTTTTTTATTCAAACCTCTTTCTAGTATATAAAAAGTACACCTGTGAAAAGCAGCTTCAGAAGAGCACAGCATCAGGACAGATGTGGTTTGCTTCTGTTCTGTGTGAAATAGAAAGCCTCCACTGTTTTTTTCTAAAGCAATTGTATTTTTGTTCCTGTTAGTGTTAAGCACTTCAACATCAAGTGTTCTGATCATCACAATATTCTTTGAAACCGTTATCTTTATTTCTAGACAGATTGATTTATTTATGGTAATACAGGTATTTCAGTGGTATTGATTTGATTTACGGCATTGGGAGACATTGCCATTGCCCTTGTCTCTTTTTGAGAGTGTGAGGGCTCATTGCAAAATGTGGCTCAGTATTGTTTTGGAAACAAATGTTTCCAATTAGTCAGACCCATCCACTGAAAGAAGCTTCCATGCCTTTGGAGATTTCTTACTCAGTCGTACTTCGCACAAGCCATGTTGATGAAATACAAGTCAGAATGAATCACTGGAGAATTTTCAAGTGGAATGGAGAGATCGTTGTTGTAAAAGGAGCAGCTAGCTGCCTCCTCACATTTAGTGCAGGATCCTCAACAGTCACAGAAGTATTGGGTCTCTTCTAGACAATGGGCTTAATTTGTTGAAAGTAGATGTCCTTCACTGAATATTCACTGAATTCAGTATTACTCATTTATGTCCATCCCAGAGTAACCACTCCAGCTTGAGAGAATATTGTCCTAGTTGAAACCCAGTTGTTAAAAGGAGAACCAAGAAAGGAAGAAAGTATTTTTCAGAAGATCACTGCTTTCTGGCAAGTGCAGCTAATGGGCTTAGTTGAGAGGACTTTATACTCTTTAGTAGCAAACTGTCAAGCACTCTGCATTGTATTTTTCATAAAGCTTAATAGCATAGAATCAGTATTATTTGCTTGGCAGTATAAGTCACATTTGATGTTTCTGATTTAACATCACTGGCCCTGACGATTTAAGCTGAACGTGCTCCTAACAAGACCTAAAGGAGGTGATGTCCATTGACCATTCCTCTGTTTAAGAAAGGCAGTGAAATGTATAATTTAATGTAAAATTTTACAAATATCACAAAGAAATGATTCTCTCTATGCATTTATGGGGGGTTTGTGCTTTTTTACTTTGTGTTATGTATTGCTGTAAAGTTTCATCTTGGACAGTACTAGAAAGAAACCTAATTTATCTGGTGACTATAACAGGTAAAAAGTAAGGAAACTTTTAGCACATGATATAAAATATTGGAAGTTGCTTAGAAAATGCATCTTGTGGTAACAGCTTGAAATTTCCTCCAACTTATTCAAATTTGAGTGCATATAACATGACCCTGTAAAATGTATTTCTAAATTTACATGGCAGGGAATAGCTTTTTTGCTTTCTTGCTGTTTCTGGAAGTAGCTGTTTGTGCCCCTGAAACACTGGATAGGTGTTGTCTATAAAACTGCTGTTTTAGTGTAGCATGAATTACCTGTTGAAGGGGGTCCAGTGTGCTCCTAGTCCCCTTTGAAGCAGTATGACGCTGGACTCATTAGACTGCATGACTCTCATGCTTTAAAGAAAAGGTAGATGTCTGGACCAAGAAAAAAGATCCATCTGGTTCATAGTAGATCTGTTCTTCTGATAATTAAAGACATGGAAATAAAATATTTTTCCCCTCCCTCTCTTCAGATAACAGCAGGACAGAAACATCTTTATATAGTCAATGTTACCACAAAGTATGTGATTCAAGTTTTGTATTGAAGTACACATAGGGAAATGAGTCAAGATAGGGAACTGCAAATAAAGAGTCTATAAACAGGATTCATGTGCCCTAAAATACAGGCAGGTAACAGGACAGCTCGTGTTGTTTAAACACGGTGTGATATCTACACGAAGAGCAGTAATTTTACCTATGTACTGTCTTGAGTCTGCTTATTTTTGCAGTGATTCTTTTGCTAAAAGAATTTATTGAGGAGTGTTTTAAAAATCATTTTGACTGTATTAGCTCCATTTGAAGTTAGATAGTCCCTTATTATATGTGGTTCCATTAGAAAAAGGAAAGTTACTTTATGCATGTTTATAGTGTACACAGGGGGCTTGTCTACACAGTTTTTTATAAGCAATGGGCTACAAATTGGACTACTAAGCACTTTTTTCAACTAGAATAAAGGTACTGTAGAAAATAGCCTGTTTTGTAATACACATCCCTAGAGCTATAAATCTTCCAGTTGAGTGCAGATGTTAATTATTGGTTAACCTCAAACTTTTCTGGAGCAAGAATGTAAACCTGGTCATGTGGCAAGCCACAGTTGATTTCTATCATCAGTACTTCTTAAAAGTTTTCATAACAATAGTCTTACTTCTTTCTGAATGTTTAAGTAAATTTGCATTCTTTTGCATGCCTAACTACAGATTGTGGTGGATGTGTCTTGAATCCAGTATTGGGTGTATTCCAGTTAGATTCCTTTTGTTCCACTTTTTAAAAGTGATTTGATAAATCATAATTCTGACGCAGTAACTTTGTGCAGGTTTATTTGACTCTCCAATGCTGAGCCAGTTTCTTCTGCTATAGTTTCTTTGTGAACTTTCATGCATATTTGTTTTCCTTACATAGATCTTTAGTTATAATTACCAAAACTGGCATTGCTTCACTTGTGGTGGAAAGACAATTTATTGGTGTATGACACTGTCATGTTTTCATTCTCTTTCATTGTTTTATTCAGTTTGGGAATCACAGCTGTATTCTGACTACTAGCTATTCAGTAAATCTGTCTTTAAATGGCACACTACAAACTGTGCTGATTTTTATTCATTTCTGGTATATTGTGATCCCATAGCCTTACAGTGTGAACACATGATTTGACATTGGTCTCTCATTCTGCCCATTTATGTTGTACAGCAAATAACTGCAAAGTATATAAAACTTCACTAGTACATTTCTTGATTCTGAACTACACCACCATCTTTTTTTTTTAATGTAAAAAAGGGCAGAAATGTGACTTTCACCATTCAATAGCCATTCTCCTAACTCTGATACAGTTATAGTAACATTAATATAATTGCTCTAGCTTTAGAAATACTTAGTTTGTTTTACACTCTGGATTAATTAGTTCTTTTTCTCTGCATGTGACTCAAGTCATGTAATATGCGTTACAAGTGATAAGAATAATAGGGTTTGTGTCTTGAAAATGTAGAACAAATTGTTTTCTGTTTTATTAGTGTTTGAAAGTTACTCACCTTCTCAGTCTAGTTTGCAAAAAATACTGTAAAATACTGTCTGTCCAGCATGCTTGAGAAGTAAGGAACATTTAGTGATGTTTGCTTAAATACATTAGAACAGTTAGTTTACTGGTGTTTCATATATTTGCAGAAAATAATTGTTTTTCATTGCTCAGTGGAAGGGGCGCAACATAAAAGATGTATGGGTGTACCAACCATTCTTTCCCACTTGTAAGAATGTCGCAGTACAGGATTTTTTTCCCCTTTGCTTTTAAAGTAGCTAACAATTAGATTATAGTTTAGAATGCTGCATATGCTGTCTATTAGCTGACATTGATACTGTATGAAGTTAGAAGTGTGCACAGCTGCCCTGTGTGGTTTTGTGTTTTTGTGTGCTGGCACAGTGTGTTGTGCAGTTATGGTGAACCCAGGGAACTGATATGTATTGAAAGGGCAATTGTTTTGTGGGATAAGTTTTTAGCCAGGTCAGTGTTCAGCTCAGTTCCTAGTGTAGATTTCCACAGTCTTGTTCAGTCTCAAAAGAGAAATGGAGAGCAGGAGCAAGACCAAATGACCTGGATAGCTTAGGTTTCATTTGATTTTGTCTCTACTGTATAGCCAAATTGCTTTTTCTAAAGAATGACCTCTCAATGTTGTTTCTCTCTGTATAAACACCCAGAAGATGTTTTTGTACTGAAATGCGTGGAGTACAAGGAAGATTCTTGTTAGTTTCCTTACACTGTATTGTCACGGTAGGATATGAAAACAGATTGACTCCATGGAGTTGTCAGAAGAGAAAGAAGGTTTTATTTACAATTCCAACAGTTTCTTTTAGAACATGCTGCGCTAAAAAGGTATATTATTGGTCCATCAGACTGACACTTCTCCCCATTGGTTAAGTAATAGGAAACAACACCTGGGGACAGTTGTTGTGGGAAAGGGAACACTGTTTACTTAACCTGCTTTGAGAAATGGAGAGAGATGTTTTGAAGAGAGAAACTGTTGACAGCTTTCCCTTGGGAAAAAAACTAGCAATAGTTAGCAAGCTAAAAAATTCAGACTCAGAAATGTCGAGCCCACACGGTATTTTGTTTTTTGTCTTTCTCTTACCTTTCTTAGAGACATAAAAGGACAAAAACTAAAAACTGAAGACCACGTATAACGAGTTTCCAGGTTTGTAAAACTGTGTGTTACTTCACTTCTTCTTAAGTACTGTTAAGGTTAAAAATGGATGAGGTAAAGAAGGTAGTATCAAACCATTGAAATGTTTTCCATTCAGTTCACCGTAATCTGAAAACTCAAAGATCTGAATCAACAGTTATGCATGCTAGGTCCAAATATGCTTTTATATAGATATATATTAAAAATTTACTTTAAAATGTAGTAGCCTAAAGCATGTTTATATTTCAACAGTAATTCATCGGTAATATTTGAATAAATTAAATCTGGCATTTAAATTTAGGGGGGGAAAATGACCAGTAAGCAAGTACTTTACCTCTAGCTCAAATAAATCCATGCACCTTTATAATGTAGTTGCTCATGTGCAGGTATGAGAAGTAAATCTTTAGTACTTCAGCTGTACTATTTGCAACCAAACTCTACTCATAATTTCACCTTTTGATATGCTTGCTGAAGCTGATGTGTGCAAATGCTGAACATGCAGTACTGTCATAAAACTGGTTTTAGATTAAAGTTCATAAGGAATCTAGTACATTATTCATTCCAGCCAAAAGGTGACTTGTGCCATTGTTGCTGTTACAGAGCTGGAATTAAATGAGAAAGTATATATTCACCACAAAGGACACCATGCAACAGTAGCTGAATCAAAGGTGGTTTGTTTGCCAGGTTTGCTCTTTTTGGCGTGGGCTGATCTTGATTGAGAAGGGTAAATAGTGTGATAGACATCACTTGTGCTGAGGCCAAGTGTTGGTCCGTTTGTGTTTGGTTGAGAGTTGTTCTCAAAATTGATATGTAAGAGCTGATGTTATTTTTATAATAGCAAAGCCTATGTGTCATGATACCATTCATGGGTTTTTTTAGTTCTGTATGTTTTGGTGATATATTGCAATTTTCTATAGGAATTTTGTGACTTAGCAACAACCTTGAACTTCATTAAATTGATGCTTTCATCTTCAACATATTTACCTTCTACGTATCTCACTTTTTTATTATTCAGTGTCTTACTGTTAATTGGCTTGCTTCTTTGTATTGTTTATCAAATTGTAGTAAATCATTGGAGATTTAACCTGAAATATGAGCTAAACCTAAGCAACAAATGAGAAATATGTCCTTATAGAGCCTTGGAAATGCCAACATAAATTTTGATACAGACTTTTGGTCCTTCTGTGGCCTGAGACAAGGAACCTTAGATCTTGATCTAGATGAGCAAAGTCTGTCAAGTGGCATCTACTGGTCGATTCAAATTGGTTTTTCATCTTCAGGGAACCATAGAATGGTTTGGTTTGGAAGGGCCATTTAAAGGTCATTTAGTCTAACCCTCTTGCAATGAACAAGGACATGTTCCATCTTCAGAGTTGCCAAATTTTAACTAGTCCCCCTCTCATCTTTTCCTCATATGCTGTGGGAGTTCTGGAGTCCCTGTTCATCAGTGTTGCATATAAATTCTTTGTTAAAAGAACACCAGGGTTGTAGTCACTAAAAAGAGTGAAAATATGCCAGAAGTATTTTCCTTTGTGTGAAACATTTAGGATGATTTTCAGTAACGTGATCAAATACTATATTTTCTCATTTTCCCTAGCAATTGGCACAAGGTGCTTAGTGACTCTAACCAGTTATTCAGTGAGTAGGCATAATCTTTTTTAGCATGCCCAGTCAAAAATTCCATACAAATTACACATTCACTCTGAGAGGTCTTTTCCTTGTACTGATGTATTTTTTTTTTTTTCGAAGTTATCTGCAAGTTTGAGCTGTGTTAATCATACTAACTTGTATATGAAAAACAAAACGAAAATACTAGATTTTAACTTTTTAAGTTTTTGTGGGGTTTCAATAGAAAGTATTATAGTTTAAGTTTCTGTAACATAACAGTGCTAAATTAATAATTTAATTAAGCACGGAACTACTTTGTCATTTTCTAAATCATTCTAACTGTCTCAATGTAATAAAGGCTCCCTCTGCCTTTTTAACATATGACCTACTCAGCATCACAATAAAAATTCCAAGGGTGGGCATGCTATCTGTTTACTGCAGTGATACTCATCTGCCTCGATCATAACCTTTCTGTGTGCATTGGTGTCTGCTTCATCGGCATAAATTTCCAGCTACTATGACAAATGAGATATGCATTATGCAAGTAAATCATTCAGCATGTTGTTCTGACTTGCAGATTCCAGGTCTTTACTCTGTATCATGTGTAGCTAAGGTTTTGCGAGAGAGTCACTATCAGTTGTACAAATACACTTTAATAATATATGTGAGGAGTCAAGGGCTTAACCACTAGTACTTGGTTCTGCTACGTACTAAGATTTCTGTCAGTAGACTGGCCCTGTTCTCCCCCAACACCAACACCTCCCACTCTGTGGGTTTTTTTTTAATCTCTGTTTATCTTTTTGTGCCCCCTCTTTATGCAGAGTGTATTTTTTTTTTTTTTTTGGTTGGGTTATGTTGTGGTAGTGGTTTTTAGGGGGTTTTATTTGGTTCTTTGTTGTTTTCTGTGCTCACTGGATACCAGCAGTAGGGCTACTGAGAACCTAGGTGGGGGGAATCCTTGTATTTTAATGCAGTTACTTTGCTATTGATGCAAACTTTATTAATGCTATTAGACAAAACCATAGAAAAAATCTCATTACTGCTCAAATATTACTTTCATTTTTACTGAAGAACTTGTGAGGTATCTCAGTCACAAAGGATGTAGTCTTAAGCTGCACCACAGGAAGTTTAGGTTGGATATTAGGAGGAAATTTCTTCACAGAAGGGGGGTGGTTGGGCATTGAACTGGGCTGCCCAGGATGGTGGAGGAGTCACTGTCCCTGGAGGTGTTTAAGGAAAGACTGGATGTGGCATTCAGTGCCGTGGTTTAGCTGACGTGGTGGTGTTTGGTCATAGGTTGGACTTGATCTAGGAGGTCTTTTCCAACCTAATCCTGTGATTCTATGACACTGCCTATGTATCACTGCTATCATAGATTTGGGGAAAGGGAGAAATGGTGATAAGGGAGAATTCAGATCAGAACAGAGCAGTGGAGAGATTAAGTAATCCATCAGCACATTTGTGACATTAGCTTAAAATGTGAAACTAGATTGCTGGCTGATTTTTTGAGGGTGACTCTTTGTTTTCAGTGCAGAAAGGTAGTCACTAGTTAGTTGTGCTGTGCACAGAATTTCAGCAATTTAAAATACAATAGCCAGTGAGATTACCTTGTAAAATAGTAATATTTGGACTGGGTGACGCTACATCTGTGACAGATACTTCTCAGTAACACTTGGAAACATTTCTTAAAGAATGCAGATACTGCTGTAAATACGTTGCCTTAGCAAGTGAGGCATCCAGTCTACACAACCTTTACAGCTACTGGAGGTTGTTACGTTATATAGAAGACAACGGCATGAAATGATCTGCACAAGGCAAGCAATCTTTGGATACATACTTTCTGTAAAGTGCTCAGATGTTTAAATTTTTTTGCTGTAGCACTGAAACGTAAAAAGATTTTGTAGTTCTAATTATGTGAAGAAGTAGAACAGTGTGTGTGTTCTCAATTAATGATGGTAACAAGCCTAAGATAAGGATATTAGAAAGTCTGGGCATTCTTCACAGAAACAGAAGCCTGGAGCAGGCAAATAGCCATGAAACCCTTCAAGTGCTGCCAAAAGACACTAGACTTTACAGAATATGGAAAGAGGGGGATGGATGCCTAATTCAGGGTGAGGACAGAAAGTAGTATGTCAAAAGAAACCCTAAAATACGAAGAAAGATACTTAAAAGTATTGCAAAATGTGTAGAATAAAATAGTAGCATTGGCTATATTACTGAAAGAGCATTGATTTACGTATTTTGTAAATGCAAAAGAAGATTGCATAAAAAGATCACGTTTAAAGAATGACAAATGCTGTGCCTGCATTTAGCATTTATTGACTTCTGTCATGCTTTTGTGAATAATGAGGTCTTTTTTCACCTGGAAGCAAGTCTGTAAAGACCCTGCTTGTTAGTAACCACAGCTGAGGGTGTGGCAGACACCTGAGGACTGTATTTGCAGTGGAAGGCAAAAAGCTAAAATATAGATTCTTTTAAAATACCATAGAAAAAGTCTAAAAAGAGCTAATTTCATTTACTTTTGGTTTCAAGAACTTTTGTTCTTCTGTAAGACTCTTACCCTGACATGTCTTTTTGTAAAGCAAGGAGGCTACCTCATATATTGACAGGCAAAATAAAATAAAACGTTACTATAGTGTGATTTCCCTATACTGTGCTCTTTAGTATGAAGGAAAACAATTTTTTAAAAATCCTGAAAATTGCTGTAATCTGAATTTTTTCTAATGCTGCTGTTGTTTCCATTGTTTAAAACGGTTGTATTTGCACTTGTACAGTACCTCTCAAGTTAATCCTGAATATCTGTTGATGATAAATATAATTACTGAACAACTGCTAAATTGAAGCGAAGGTTAAAAATTACATGAAGGAAAAGGCAATGGTAACATTTTTATGTATGTGTGTGTTACAAACTTCGGAATTGCTCAGGATTTACAATTCTGTTAGATAAATCAGGATTCAGATCACCAGTTTTCAAGAATATGGTTTCTCTAAGTCGGAGCTGCTAACTGCATTACACAATTGAGTTTGGCTGAGGATGGGTTTATGGCACACCAACTGCTGCTGTTGCCAGATGAAAATTGTTTCTCTTGTGTAGCTGCCTGAAAAATCCTGTCACAAGAATATTTAGGAAAAACTATGAATAAGGATTTGAGATATGTGCAATCTCAATTTAAAAGGCTTTGATGGATTACAGCATTTTATTGTTCTGTCTGCTTGCTGTAGGGTCTCCCCCACGTGGAAATGTCTTGAATCTTCTGCACCTTCATGCACAACCTTTTTTGTAAGACTCGTGAACAGGCTTATCATTCACTAATATGTTTTTAAATAGGTTTGTTGTAAAGGATAATACTATCTCCCACGTTGTTTAATTATGTATTAACACAACAAACAGACAATATTTATACCATTACATAATTTAATGTAAGATATGGTAATGTGAGCTAGACATCACAAGGTAGGAGTCTACTAACACTAAGACTTGCTTTACTTTGTTACCTTTACTGTCTGACATACTTAGTGTGCTTTAGAGGGTGACATCCAGAGGATCATTTCTGTTAAGTGATGTGTGCTGAGCCCGACTTGGCCAACAGCAGAATTCCCATCCAGCTGCTTGCTTGTGCAACTCACCACTCCCAGTCTGGTAATGCAGTGGGGTAAAATAGGAAAAACAGAAACAGTGAACCAGTAGGTTGAGGTAACAACAGGGAAATTGCTTATTCATTACCATTGCAGGCAAAACAAACTCTGTTTGGGAAAAAATAGCTGACTTTTTGCCAACTAAAATTGGTTCAGGTTGTAAAAAACAAACTCAGACCAGCATACCTTTCCTCCCCCTACCTCCAGGCTCAGCTGTGCTTCTCATATACCCTACCCCTGCCATGCAAGCTCACGTGGAGAATGGTAGGGGAGTTGTAGCCAGTAGTACATAATGGTGTCTCTGCCTTCTTCCTTATCATGTCTTTGCTCTGCTCTGATGTGGGCTCTCCATGGGCTTCAGTTCCTTCAGGAATATCCTTGTGCTCCACTATGGCATCCTCCATGGGCTGCAGGGGTTATCTGCTGTTCCATGGAGACGTTCCTCCTCCACTTTCCTCTCACTCTGGTGTTCCCTTTCTTAAAGATATTCTCCCAGAAGTGTCCCCAGCTTGGCTGAGTGACTCAGCTGTGCTCTGCAGTGTGTGTTGGGTCTGGCTGTGTCCGGCACCAGGCAGCCTCTGGCCTCTTCCCACGGTAACCTCTCCTCTGCCAACCATTCGCCACATAAACCTGGAACACAGAGTTAGTAAGATATTAAGAACACCGTTTATTTCCTGGGTCATGACATTCTGTCCCCTGCTATTACTGTCACACATCATGGAGTCATTTCAAAAGCTTACACAGAAATTTGGAAGATGTCTGTAGTAAGTAAGTACTTCCTAGTAAGTTGCTGCTTGTCCAGAAATTAAAAGTCTAAAACATACAAAAGATGTCAAGAATTTCTTTAATGAAATAAAAGGGTATGTGTGATAAGGAGTACCAAGTGTTGCAAATTTGCTTATGGGTAGCCTAAGATCAGTGCTTGTATTTGTGGAGCACATCCTCTAGCTTTCATCAGCTCAAGGAGTGGGCTGAAATGACAGTTACCTGCAAGTGAGAAATCTTAATGCAAATACAAAACCAAAAATTTCAGGAAATATTTATATAGTTATTTGCTGTTTATTGTTAGTGCTGTTTGAAGAATACAGAGAGAGAAAGCGAACAGAATGTGATGTCATTTAGTTGTTAACATCAACTAATATGACTCAGGAGAGTGTGTATGCTCTAGAGTGTGCAATTTTGGGGAGATTACACAAACTTGATGTTGTCCAGGAATTTACAGTCAACATTTCTGAAGAGTGTCTGTGAAAGATTTTACTGATGAAAACACTGTTAACCTTACCACAAGGCCAGGGGGTTTTTGCCTGCAGTTTAGAGTAACAAATAATTTTTGGCAATGATTTGTGGTGCTTTTTCTCTAACTAGCCCTGTAGCTTACAGGAAAATACCTGTTGAACAAAAACGTTTCAGTTGGTTTTGTGTGACGCAGGACAAAGAGATGGGTTGTGGCTAGAGCTGTGCACACACATCACAGTATTTAAATAGGCAGATGTGCCTCCTGTAGGAGTGAAAGTTAAAATTCAGTTACCACAAAAACTTTTTGTTTAAATATCTATGTGTGCACCATTCTCCATTTATGTGTGACTTATGTTACTTGCACCAAGAAAGACGAATAAGGTAGAACCTGGGTGACAGTGTCAGTCTTTAATAAATGGTTGTGGAGGGAAGTGGAAACCAAAGGCTGTGTGACTGCTCTCCTCGTCCTTTTTACCACTGATGTGTTTTCTCATCTTTTACAGGATGTGGTGAAGTACACCTCATGAATTTACCTGGGACTAGTAAATAGACTCTTTTCTGTTCAGCTCTGCTTGTGGTCTAATGTAGTCTGTCTGTGTTGCTTTCATGTGGTTGTGTTTCTTACCGAATAGCAGCTTGGACTGTGCTGCCAGCCTGTGAGTGCCAAGAGCCCGATACGATAGCTAGAATACGATAGCTAGAATCTGGGGCCAGCTGCATTTGCCTCCATTGTGTGTTTTAGCTCATTTTAGCTGGCTTCGTAGTGATTTTTGACGCTCGTTCTAGAAATAGTTACTGATATTGTCCAGCTGCTTACATGAGTAATCTGTCAGTAGAGGACGCAAGAACAGTATTTTGTATGGGGTTAATTTTATAGATGGGTCCTTTATAAGCAAGTACCTGACCCATCTTGTGTGTCCTAGGAAAAGAAGAAAATACTATGGCTGCTCTTGTAACTCAGTCATCAGCTTCAAGAATAGTTTGTACATAGCTTGTCTGTGCTTTTTGAAATGCTTACCTTCTTTGGTCTCCATTATTTCTGGAGATACTTTTAAATTATCTTCTGCATCTCTGGACTTCCCTGGTTTTAGTTGGACTGCATAACAATAAATTTCTTGAGTTATATTTCAGTTATTTTTGCTTGGTGATAAGAGTAGGGAATAAATGTTCCTTTCTGGTGAGGTACCTTTGCATCCTATAAATGGCTAGGCTTATCAGTGTACTTCTGAGATTGTTTTCTAATGTCTCAGCAGGAATTCAGAAAAGATCCATCCTAATCAATTCCAGTCAGGAGGAGGTAGTTTTACGGAGATAATCAGAATATCTTTGTTGAGTTGATAGATTAAAGAAACTGTTTCAACTTTTTATCCTTTTATCTAGTATTATATGTGTAATAAGGTCTTTGCAGTCTGTTCTTGATTATGTTTTGAGGATATCTTGCTGCTGCAGGGCCTAATTTCATTATTCTTGTTCCTCTGACATCCAGTATTCTGTAGTATCTGGGACTGCAGTGTGTGTAGTTCTCCCTTCTCAGTCCTTGTGAAAAAGCTGACTTGTTTCATGACTCTGGGAGAAGATTGAAAGTTTCATTTAATCACTGAAGTTACATTAATATACTACTGAAGAATGCTTTGAGATTAAAAGTGTGAACTCTTAGGTTTTTGAATGACTTAGCAAGAGTCTTAAGGGGGAAAGATCTTCCCAAGTTTTGTTAGGAAAGAGATTTGTCTTCATCCAAGCATTACCTTACGTACCAGTCTATGTGTGTTACTCATTTGCTTTGTGTCAGAGGGATGGAATGGTGGCTATAGTTCCACAGGCTGTGTTAGCACTAGAAAGTAATTGAGACCTGTCCCTTTTCAATAGCTCAGTTCTGAAAAGTATTCAGTGGTACAGGCTTGACAAGCCCACCCCAGTGAGCAACATGGCTTAGACTGAAAGCACCATTTAAACTGTGCACAAGATGCCCACGTTGCACCTACCAGGCAGAGTAGATGAAGTACTGTTACAACTTGATGTTGCTCTCTGAAGTTGCTCTCTGAAGCCTCTTCCTGCAGAAAGGGTGAGATTGCCTAAGGCACAGGAGCTTTTATTGGATGAAGAAATTACTTTGAAATTGAATTCTAATATTATTCCACAAATTCTCTTTTTTAGAATTATTTCTACAACAGGATTGTTAGTTTTCTAATTCTCTGTAGGCGTCAGTATTCACAGTTCATTTTTCAAGTGTTTCTGAATGCAAGTGGTTCAACAGTTAGTTGAAAATACCAATTTTCTTTTTAAGATGGTACTGTCATGTCTTTTGTTTTCTAATTATTTTGCTTTACTGTTGCTGTTAAAGGAAAGAAATCCCTTATGACTGTCTGATATTTTTGTGCATCCTGTAGTGATGCTTGACGTGTTTGTGTGCATTCTTCTTCTAATACTTGTCCATGCTTAGTTAGTCCTTCCCGTTTACAAAACTGTACTTAAAGTACTTCTAATAGATTGCAAGTGTATGAAAAACCATTTGTCTTCCATCCTCTGCATCTCTTTATTAATTCCCAGCTCAAATTTCCTAAAATCTCAGGGTTTTGCCATGCTTCTAAATGCTGCTGTAGTCTGTCTTTTACTCCCACACCATTGTTCCCCATGGCTTTGCTTAGCTTCTTATAATGGGATCAGCTTGTTCTGTAGCAGAAATATCACAGCACAATATATCTGCATGTAGACCAGCATTGAACTGTTCTCTGAAGTCATATATATCTAGATTTAGATTTAGTTTTTGTTTTCTAAATACTAAAGAAAACATCTATTCAAAATGTTTCCAGCATTGAGTTCAGTTTGTGAGGGTTCTGTAATCCGTTCCTAAATTAAGAATTACAAGCTACACGGCTTTGAGTATCATTTAGGAGAAGTTATTTGAACTGCATCACAACTGTAGAACATGTTCTCATTCATTATTGAATCTATCACTTCCAATGATTCTACAGGTGTGAAGAAACAGACGAACAGATGTAAAAATAACATCACCTGGTCACTCTTAAGTGGGCGCTGTAGCAGTCAGTGCTGTTCTAATGGTACAAATTCATTTCTCTGTGTTTCCAAAAAGAAACAGGAGCGTAAGATTAACATATTTAAACCATAAAACTCATTAACCTTTTCCTGGGTTTTAATTCATGTGAATTGGCAGGTCTGTGTGGCCTGAATTCCTCAGTGGGTAGCTATTTTTTCTCCTTGTGGCTCTATTGAAAAGAATCCAGTAGAATTTTTAATGGGTTAGTGCAAACCATGGTTGCTATTACTGGAATCTGGGCTTCAAACTCAATACCATATTTGCTACATTTTGATGATTTTTACCTAAATGATGGAAATACATGACTGTTCTTAATCGTTAGCAGGGAGACACTTGTAATAATGTCGATTTTAAGTAAAAATAACAGTATAACCAAGTGTCACAATAAATAAATCAATACTATCAAGGATCAAAGTAAGTAGCCATGTAAACCCATGTAACTAGACAGCTGTTGGCCTAGTAGGAGTCTTAGCTCAGCAGTAACTTGTTCGCTTTGTTGGCAGAATCAAAAATGAAAAGCAGCTCAGGGTGTGTGTTTTATAAGATTTCCCTGGAGTTAAGTGGTAATTTGACTCTGCTCAATCAAAAGGCATGGGGGTTTTTGCATATAAAGGGGAGTACAGGGGAAGGGAACAGAAGGAAATAGAAGGAAACTTTCTTGGCATGTGTTCTCTTTTTTATTCAACAATAAAATTACATTTTCAGTTCAGCAAGAACTATTAAATAGCTGCTTAACTTGAAAGGAACCTGAATTTAAGTACAGTAAGTTTAGACTGTCATTGTTCTCTTTATTCTGGTACTTTGCAATTTTGTGTTCTAAGGGGTCATAAATTAACTATAACTCAGAATACTTGGATAGCCATTAAAGCTAAGGTATTTTTTTAAATCTGAAAAAAATTGTGCTTTTGAAAGGAGTCCATAGCTAGTAGTGCAAATAAAAAGTATAAGTGCAGAACTGATTCTGACTGAGAAGCTCTAGGAAGCACACACCAGAATTAATAAAATTCATGGGGGAATAGACATGTATATTTGTATATACTGAAATTCAGTCTGTATTCCAATATCAAATCTGGCTTGGGGTGAATTGGTTTCTTCTCTTGTTTTTTTTAAGCTGCAGTGAGCATTCAGACAAATTACTTCATGAACTAGTTTGAATTTCCCCCTGAACATGATCCTGGGATACATTTACAAAACAACCAACAACAACAACCCACCCTTTCCAACATAGCAAGAGAAATAATAGAAAAACCCCAAACCCAAATCCTTCCCAAAACCAACCAACCGACCAAACTTGAATAGAGAAAGTGTAGAACTTTAAANGGGGGGCAGGCCGGGGACACACGGACACAACTCCTTTATTTCTAAATCAATCCGAAGTACAGCCATCAGTATACACTCAGATTTGTTGGTGACTAGGTATAGAAAATAAATGGTTTGCTACCACTGTGCAAATCAGTCCTCTCAGTTCCCATGCTAGAAATATATGACTTTTTCTACCCTAGGGGTAAAGAAGTTTCCTGCCATATAAAGCTGTTTCTGTCCTTTGAAAAAAACCCCAAACCTATAGTTCCTAGTTTCTTTAGTTTCCCCTTTGTCTTAATGTATTAATTATTGTTTGAAAAACATGGTATATAAATAAGAACTTTATTCTCCTGAACTATTTTAAAGACATGGGCAGAATTCATAGATGATGACTTCAACATTATGCATGCATATATAGTTTGTATTTCAACATTGATGAGGAGACTTGATGGAGTTGACTTTCAAGAAGAATAAAATTCACCTTGGAGAATGGACTTGTAGTATCATATTTTTGAGCAATTACTTTACTTCTAAACATAATTTGAAGAACAATACATCTGACCTCAGTTTTAAAAAAGAGGCAAAAAAAGCTTTGCTGATAGTGGGGTTTTTGGGCATGCTTTTCACAGGTGTAAAAGATTTGCCATCAGTCTTTAGCCCGAAGGTCTTGCTATTGCTGCGCTTTAATGGACTTAAGCTGTCTTCACTGGCTGGTCACTGGGATATGACTGCGTGTAAATACTTCAGGCAAGCTCCACCCTCTGAGAAATAACCTCAGTTTGAAAGAGTGGACTTTTGGAAGTCTTTTCATTGGTCTTGTGGAGCAGTGAAGTTGTGCTCCCTTTTTGTTACATTCATCTTCTGGGTGATGAAAGCCCAGCCGGTTTTGCTGTCCTCATGCAGGGAGTTCATCCAAACAAAATGCAAAGGGATATGTGCTGCCTGTCATTGTGGTGGTGGTTGTTAACCAGCAACACATGCTTACAGTATTTTTCTGTGAAAGTTTTCCCTTTGGCCAGTGAGAAGTCATGAATGATTTTGGGGACCGAAGAGGTGGCAAGTAGATGCCAGCAAATGCATGCTTTGTTGCATTGTGGTGAGAAAAGAACAGATAACATGCATTGTAGTTGAGACTAGTCCCTCCCAAAAATGTGGTGCATTTGGGAGGTCCCAGTCCGTATTACTGTACTGCCTTGTGTGAATGAGAAGCTCAGACTGTGGTCTAGCACAATGGAATTCACGATGTGTCTTTTCACTCTACTCTTACTGCAGACTGATGGAAGTTAATGCTGAGAAGTAAGTGTGTTTTTAGAAGCCTGGAGATTTGCATATACAATAGAAATCTGTGGGATCCACAGATTTTAAAAGTTGAAAATAGCGTGGGGTTTTTTCCACTTCCCAACTTATGCCTTAATAATTAGAATACTGAACGGCCTCGTAGGTGCTCTGGTTGTTCTTTTTAATTTCTGAGGGGTTGTGTGATTGAGAAACTGTTAAGCAGCCAACATTTACTCAGTATGCAAAGTTATTCTTAGAGAGATGTTGTGTTATTACTAGAAAGAAAATAATTGGTAGTGAATTCTGTTGTTACACAGGTGTAATCGTGAGTATGTCACATAACCACATCTGTTCTGTATTGGTTTTGTCAATGAATCAAGTGTGAGCACTGCTCTACCTTAGTACCTTTTGTTTGAAACACACCTGCACTTGTTTCATAAATTTTTCCTGTCTGCAGAACCTGAAAGTAATCTGAAAAAATTCAGATGTAGCAACTACTTAGAAGAAGAGAAAGTAGTCATTAGAAAATAAATGTTTACCTTTTATTTTTAGGTCAGAAGACTTGTCTCCACTTACATGGTATCTTTCCTTACCTCTATATACCGTACGATGGTTTTGGACAGCATCCAGAATGCTACCTTCGTCAAGTGGCGTTCAGCATTGACAGAGCACTCAATGTGGCTTTAGGCAATCCATCTTCTACTGTTCAGCATGTTTTCAAAGTATCATTAGTATCTGGAATGTAAGTATGACCTGTCAGGAGTTTTGGTTCTTTGTTTGGAATAATTTTTTGGAGTTGTACTACATTGAAGCACTTTGGACTAGGGGGATTGCACTGCTAATCCTTTTTCATTCCCCACCCATGTATGCCTTCATACAGGGCTGTACAACTTCCAAATAACTCTTCTCATTGTCTTTGACTTTAACATAGTGGACAGATTTTTCCAAAAAGCCTTCTTGACACAACCATTTTTTCCTAAATTGTATCCTAGTGTCTATAATTTTGCAAAATCTGTTATTCTTAGCTTTTTCTGTCTCTGCTGTTAGAGCAATACTTCCCTGCAGCATTTTCTATCTCTCTGGATTATTATAGGTTCCCTGAGACCAGGCATGTCTTGCAGAAGCCTGATTCTAGGGGTTTTGGGGTCTTTTTTGGTGGGGTTTTTTGGGTTTTGTTGGTTTTTTTCTGTTTGTTATTGGGTTTTTTTGGTGGGGTTTTTTGGGGGGGCAGAGGGGGTTCCTTTTTTTTGGTTAATGTAAAATGAGCCCCACGGAGACTCTCAAGTCATGTTTATCTGTCTGATTCTTACAGCAGCACAGGCCAGGAAGTGGAGGCTCTTAAACATACATTTATTAATTTATCTGGATGACCATTGTGTTTTATTTGGTGTAGCTTTCTATATTGAATGTTAGCATTTTAAGGATTCTGTTAGTTAATTTTTATTTAACGTGCATAACCAAGGGCTGAAAAATATGTGAAATCATAATGAATAATGGGAAAAATATCCTGGAAGAGCACAGGTAATTGAGGTACATGCATTCAGTTTTTCATCTTCAAAACAATGTAAATGCTATTTTTCAGTGTTGTGCAACACTGTTTTATTTGCTTTTTTCATGCATTTTTGAAATGCATTCTTTCTAATTGTTAAGTGTAGGAAGATAATATTTGTTCCCAGCCAGTTTTGATAGCTTCTAGATATTGTGAATAAAGTGGCTGCAATAACTTGGTTCTTTTCAGTCAGAACTTTCTGATGTTTTTACAGTAACAAAGAAGGTCACCTACCAAATTTCTTGATGTTGTTCTTTTTGTGAGAACTATGTAACTTGTAGTATAGCTGTTCATCTCCATAGTGAAAACGGGCAGAGTAAACTGTTGATGACAATCTTTACTTGAATAAGTGAGAAAAGAACAGGTAGAAATTAGGAGAACTTGCCTCTTTTTTGGCTCTCTTCCCTTAGAATTTCAGAACAGTCATTACTGCAAGTCAACTGCTCATTGCCTCAAAGCAGCGTAAGTGTTTCAGGTATTTTGTTTATTTGCATAAGAAGCTAATGGGGAAGACCTAAATGGAGTACATCTTCATCTTTACCTGTGTAGATAGACATGCTTATTTAATATTCCTTATATTAAAATGCCATTGAATAAATGCCACAGCATAACTGGCTAGCTTCTTGCTTTTATTTCTTTTTCTCCAGGCCTTTTTATGGTTACCATGAAAAGGAGAGACAGTTTATGAAGATTTATCTTTACAATCCTGCAATGGTAAAAAGGTAAGGATGTGGCAGTACGAAGTTCTATCTGATTTCCTTATATCTTAAATTAAAAAGTCAGGTTTGAAACAAGTTCACCAGGTAACTTTACAAAATTATTGTCTCATGGTTTTCAAAACACTTTAAAATTTACCAATAATCTTTTAAAGCAGAGTGAATTGTTATTGTTAGGAAAACAATACCAAAACATACTTGCCTTTAGTTGTTCTGTGTTTGCTGTAATTTGTGAACACTAAAACAAATTTGCATCAGCTTACTTTTCCTGTAACTCTTAAGGAAAACAATGTAGCTGTCTTTCATATGGCTTCATTTCGTCTGTTATCAAGTAAATTTTGGTAGGTTTTAATTCCAGTAGAAATTACTAAATTTAATATTTACTTGGAAAACTGAATAGCTTTTTTTATTAGACAGGTTCTCTGTTTCTCAATAGAGTAATGTTCTGTTATATGAAAGTGCTGTTGATTTCAATCTTACTGTCAAAGTAGCTGCAGTAAATTCAGGAATAAATAAGGAGGAATTATTTCCCGAATATAAACTGAAATCCCTTGAGTGTGTACTATTACATACTATAACTTTTTTTTAAAAAAAGTCCAATACATGATCATAAGACAGGATTGTCTGGTATTTCTTCTAGGCAAGTGAAATTTTGCATGATTTACAATTTCTGTATTAATGTATGTCAGGGCAGTTGTTTCAAAATTTGGAGCTTCTCACATTTGAATTGCTCCTATCCAAGGACTGACACTTCACTTAAAATATTCCTTTTTTCTGTATAAAACTTTATTTTTCATCCCAATTCGTTGCATTTAGAAATGCTTAGTGCTTTTCTTTGTTGTATAGTTGTATACTGTTAATTAGAGATAAACTTATTGTACCAATTTATGGTTATCCAAATACTTGCAGTTATTTTTTAATGTGTAGCTGTTTAAAAGAGAGGATTTGTCCTTCTGCAGATTTTTAAAATGCTGCTTCTGAGTATACAGTATGTAGCATGAAAACCATGAAGGACATGATATGTATCATATATAGGTCAATTAGAACTACGGAGACCTTCAAACTTAGTACTGGTGTGTTGGTATACAGCTGCCACAGTTGAAAGATTTCCATGGCCTATAGTGGCTTTTGGATCACTTTCAGGAGTAGAATATTGTAGGATGGTTTTTTTCAGAGTTGCATATTTCTTAAGCTGAAGAATTCAAATCTCCTTTGCAACTAACACCCAAATATTTTATCGTTGTTAGCAGAGATCATTTTTGTTCATCTGTTATTGTGAAAACACAGTTCTTACGTTAAAAATACAACTAAGGCAAAATTTAAAATGTCTAAGTATTCTGTATTTTGATAAAGCCAAACATCAATATTGTTGTACTGAAACAATTTTTTATTTATGTCTTTATTTGTGTTTTAGAGTTTGTGAGCTTCTGCAAGGTGGAGCCATAATGAACAAATCTTACCAGCCTCATGAAGCCCATATTCCCTACCTCCTCCAACTCTTTATAGACTACAATTTATATGGAATGAATTTAATAAACCTGGCTGCTGTCAAATTCAGAAAGGCAAGGAGAAAAAGTAAGGTGTTTATTTCTTAAGACCAAATAATTGTTTTGAAGACTAAAAACTACCATTTTGAACAAGATGTCACTAGCTGTCAGGCTTTTGCTTTATTTCTTCTGAATGAGTATCATGTTTCCCTGAAGTTTGTTCTCTTTGTCAAAACAAAGTCCATATGTAGCTTTTTTTCCTTTTTATGCCTCTGTGTGGGGATTGAGAAGGAGCCTGCTTCCTAAAATGAGATGCTGTATATCAGCAAACACATGTTCTGTCAGCAGTGCAGCTGTGACTATTTCACAAGATGACCCCACCTCTTTTCTAGAAGATGAAAAATTGTTGCTATTTAATTGAAGAATTGACATGAAAGATGGCATAATAGTACTGTTGCTTTATTTTTTTTATGGTTTTGATTATTACATCAATTCAAATTCTTTTTTTGTTGTTGCCATAGTGTCTTTACAATATTATGGCTAATAATTTTGCTCTGATGACAATCAGTGTTCTCAATTAAAATGCTTATGTTGTGCTAAAGTCATTTGCTTCAAGGTAAAGTTTGAATTATTAGTTTGTGAGCAAAGGAGGCATTCTAAAAAATTAACTTGGCATTTAGGATGTACACACCGACAGCCCTAATTCTTCTAAATTCTTCATTTTAAAGGAGAGATAACAGTAGAAAAAGTATGCCTTTGGTACGTAACATTTAGTAAAATAAGTATTGTTTAAATCATAATTGTTACTACAGCTAAAGCAAAAGTTGAAAGGAATGGTGAAATATCTTTCTGTAAAAACACCGAGCAATAATCATGCTGAATTTCCTCTTGATTTTTATGCATGCATATTCAGGTGGCAGTAAATTAGCCCATGGAATTGTATAACTAATTTAGCCCATGGAATTGTATAACTAATTCTTGTTTAAAGGAAAATACTCTTTTCATACCCAACAATAGGCCACACTTTTTGCTGGTGTCAGAACTGTAGGAAGGCAAAAGCTCTTCCATGGACAGAGCATCTTCAGGATTTTCAGTCCTGAAGAAGTATAGCCAGGTCCCTTTAGTGTTCCAAATATTCAAATCAGCCTTCTGAAAACATGCAACGTGATTGTATAAAATAGCTACTTCCATTCTTTTTCCATAGCTCTTTTTTTTCTCTCTTTCAGATGATAGACGAAAAACATAAGCTGTTTATATTCTTCTTCATCATTTATTTAAGGATGCAAGACCTAAGTCTTGAATGGCAAAAGGGGGTGAAAGAGGAGCATGGGCTGAGACCTGTGGACTTTAACTATTCTTATAGGGAAGAATCCAATAAAATAAAAGGAAGAACTACCGTGTCTGCCTTGATCAGATACTGGCTGCAGTGCTCCTAGGGAGATTCATTCTGCTTTGCATGGTTCCACATCCCACATGCATCAGTAGCCTGTCTCAGTCCGTTGGAGTCCCCAGGCACAGGATCACTGTCTATTGCTCCTGGCACAGCAGCCGAGCGATAAATGGTGTGTCCCTGGTGCTGCCTTACAGAGGCACTGCTGTCAAGAGCCTGTCCTTGTACAGCAACCCTCTCTGAGCTCAGGCTGTAGGAATGGTGTAGAAGGCACAGCCTCTGCTTACCCCTGACACACTTTACCTGCCTGTTCCTCAGCCTCTGTGTTGTGGGAGTGTGCATTCCTTTCAGTCAGGTATAGCTTTGTCACGCAGGCCAGGCCAAACATTGTTTCTTAGACAGCAGTAAAAGCCTTTACCAAAGGATGTGCAGCAAACAAACAACTTACTTCCCTTGCAGATGATGATATAAAAATGAGTCTGGCAATTAATGTGTTTGTTTGTTAGTGTAAGCAAGCAGTCTCAGGAGTCTGTTCATAGTGGTATTTTTCCTATTGAGATAAGTTGGTCTTTTTGAAGGCTGAGAGAGGTCAGCATGCAGATTTCTAGTAGCAGAAATATTCTGCCTTGATCAGCTTGTATCCAGAAGATGCAGCAGTTCATTTTCTCAAGTCCTTGTCTTTATGAACTGTGAAGAAGGCTACCTATTCATTCATGCACCACATACCACTGTAACTATTACAAAACTTATTTTCAGTAGCTGAATCTGCTTCTGTAATATGACTCTGAAAGACCTTGATGTGTCATCGCTACTGTTTTTAAAGTTCTTTATATCAAGAGAAGGGAAATACCAGGTGTCCTTAAATTCCTGTCCCTATGATTACTGAAGAAATAAACTGATACAGGAATTTGAGCCTTGATTTTTGGAAGTGTATGAAAACAGCAATGATAGGAAATAAGAAAGGGAATAATGCACTGAAACTGCTGTGGTGTGGTATTTGAAATGCATGTGATTTTTAAAAATAATAGTATATATTTTACCAGTTGGTCTATGATCTTACATAGCTGCTGTGAGATGTATTTTCCTTTAAAACATACAACTATTCCGTCCCATTTCATCAATTTACAATAATCAAGTTGCAGATGAAAAATAACAAGAGATGTTTCCATGCATAGTCAGCTTACATTTTAAAATGGAGAATTAAGTGATGTGCCACACAGTAGAAACATGGCTGTGTTTTTTCCCGGACTAGCTGCCCAGGACAAGTCATCACTTTTGAACAGCACAGACAGTAAGGTGTGGTAGGTTTGAGGTGGATCTGTGAAATGGGATCAGATATTTTGTGTTGCCTTTCCACAATCACCTGCTTAGGCATCAAAGTGCGTAGACTGTAACTGCACAGGTGTGAGTGAAACATGAGCTGCCTCTGCATAAGCACAAGAGTGTCTTTTCACCCCACTTGAATGCCGCATCTTTGTGCCATGTCAGTACACTTAAGATGTAGGGGCAGGGTTTGCAGGAACCTAGTCTGGGTGCAGTAGGCTTGGTCTGGAACATATGAAATTAGGCCTGCTTGCTTCTGTTTGTAGCTTCTAAGGTTGTTTTGGCATGGTGCCTGCCAGTTGCTTCTGTAGTAACTTACTGGTTTTTGCTACATGACATATCTCTAAACCTAATATTTCAAGTAGTGGAATTCCCATTGGCAAGACTATTATGAAATTTATAGAACAAAAATACATGTTCTAATAAATATTTAATTACTGAAGACCTCTGACAATTGAATTAATGCAGAGGTGTTTGCTGTGACTGAAAGGTAGTAAATTTAATACCAGAAAACTGCTAGTGCATGACACCAGCATAGCTGAGAAAATTCAAGGTTCAAGCTGGTCTTTCAGGTAGAAGTGGGAGACTGAGTAACTTTCAAAGTCTTCTCCCATTCTACCTCCCTCCAGCTCCATTCCTGGGCCTTTTTCTTTCTCGTGCCATATCATGTGTATATTGTCTTTTCTTTCTCTGAAGACTGAGGGTTCAGGTAGACTGAAGACTGAGGTAGGAATTCTTCAGGGAGGGCTTTACCGGTGAAGTGTGGCTTTGGAGCACACTTCCTTACACAGAGACCTTTGAGCAAACTTATATATTTGTATGCCAGACAACGTCTGCCGCCTTTGCAGGTTTCCACTTACTGCTACAACCATTGTATCTGGAAGGTATTGTATATTCCCTTCCAGCTCACAAATAAGACAAAGGAAAAGTGTGAAGTAGAATTTAGCATTTTCTTTGGCATCTAATTTCCATTGGGATTTGAATTGTGGACCCAAGAAATTCTAAAGTTTACATCAGACTTCATGATTTATTTTGAAATTTTCACAAATAGGAGAAGATTGAATTTAGGCTAAGATATGACTAGAATGCAACAAATGTAGTTGGAATAATGTCAGTGTGTTGGAATTGTATTTTTTGTTTTATATGTGTCTACGTGTTAGAAAGAAAATTAGATCATTTACATGATAGCATAGGTAATGGGTGAAGATGACATCATGCAGTGCTTTTTATTCTTTAGGAGCAGGTGGACTGGTAATATTAAATAATAAATGCAGTTATATAATGATATTTGTAAAAAAGATTACCACATTAATTAATTAATTTCTCATTCTACTTTTTCCCTAGGTGATACATCAGTTTTAAGTAAACATCATAGAACTCATTTGCCAGAAAATTCAAGCAATGTATCTTTCACTGAGTGGGAAGAAGATGAAATACCAAGGTCAGCATCTTAGGTTTTTCTGTTGTGTGCCATATGTTCCTATATACATCAACCTGCCTGTTATACAGAGTTCCAGTCTCTCATTTAAAGGATCCTTATATGTTTTACATGTTAAAAAAAAAAAAGTGATTATGTGACACAAATTATTTAGTTTCTCTGTATAGTCTTGGTCACCTGATGCTTTGTGGTTTATGGCTACAAAAATCCAGCTGGGAAATAATGGGCAAAATTCGACTTTTCTGGCTTTTGGAATGATGACTGATGAAAATTAAGCAAGATTAATAGTTATAGAGAATATATACACATCAGTTCACAGATTGTGTTTTATAACCATCCTTAGCTAACATGACCTCACTGGTGAGGCCACATCTCAAACCTCTGTTCGGTTCTGGCCCCTCAGTACAAGAAGGACATTGAGGGGCTGGAGCGTGTCCAGGGAAGGGCAATGAAGCTTTTAAGGGTCTGGAGCACAAATCCTGTGAGGAGCGGCTGCGGGAGCTGGGGATGTTTAGCTTGGAGAAAAGGAGGCTCAGGGGTGACCTCATTACTCTCAACAACTGCCTAAAAGGAGGTTGATAGCCAGGTGAGGGTCAGTCTACCTGTTAGCCAGGTAACAGGTGGAAGGACAAAATAAAATGGCCTGATAAAAGGGGAGTAATAATAATAATAAACAATAAATAAAATCATTTACACTAATTTACAATAAATAATAAACAATAAAAGTGTCAGGGAAGGTTTAGATTGAATATTAGTTTCTTCACTGAAGGGGTGAGTAGACTGTCCTGAGAGTGGTAGAATCTCCTGGAAGTGTTCAAAAAATACGTGGACGTTGTGCTTGGGGGACCTGATTTAGCACTGCTAGATTAATAGTTGGACTTGATGATCTTAGGGGACTTCTCCAACCTTAAATGACTCTCTGATTCTATGAACAGTGTGTTATTAGAGAATTTCAGTTTGTCCATTTCAAATGGTAGCTACATAAGAAACTCAGCCTAGAATTTTCATCTGTGTTTCCCATGCTTTTCCTTTTTCCTTGGCAGCCCTTACGCTACAGTTGGTAATTTGTAATCATTTCACTTCTGTAGTGTCCTGGTTTAGGGCAAATTTGGGAGGAAACCTCTGAATGGGGTCCCTCTAGAAAGCAAATTCAAGCGGCCCTTCCCCCAACTGGTTTGGGAAAGGATTTCCTTGGAGAAAAATGGAAAAAACTGTTTATTTAACAAGCAAAGTATTCATAAGCATTAAAAACAAACAAACAAAAAGAATAGTATTAAACAATAAAAACTCTCACTATTCTGAAGAGATGGCAAATTCAGAAAGTCCTTTTCATGGGGTGTAGCTCAGCTCGCTCAGTCTCTCATCAGTCCGTCCTGCACTGGAAAATGCCTCATCCCTGGCCCCGGTGAGCCTCAGGTGTGAGCTACTGGTGCTCTTCCGGGTTTTCAGTCCAGAGCAGGCTGATCAGTTCCAAGAAAAAGAAAAGCCACAGTCCGGGGAACTTCTCTGCCTCAGCTAGCTAAAAACTAACTAAAAGCAAAGGAGAGCTCTCTCCTGCTGTCCATGCTGCAGGCAACACAGTCCAGGAGTGCGGTGTGGAGGAGTAAGGCAGCTTCCGCAAACTGCACACTTCTTCTTTCCCTGCCTTCGCTCTCAGAACCAGTCTTAAAGGTGCAGAACTTAATATCCAGAATAAACAGAACAGACAACTGGGGATACAAGCATCATAAAGTCATCCCAGGACATAGAAGAAAATGGAATATTTCTGGAATTTTCGAGTTTTGAGGGCAGAGTTGGGGAGGGGAGAAAAACTCATAGTATCTGAACCTACTTTGATTTGTAGAGTTTATCTACAGCAAGTTCATTCATTTAAGCTGTTTGCTAACACTTGTTAGGTCTTTCTGTCATCTAGTAATCTTCTCAGTCTTTGGATGGATCCTGTCATTCTTCTCTGAAGGGCTTTTTGAGCTCAATACACCACACTTCCTGCTAGTGCAGAATTTGCTTCCCCAGTAGAAAGTGTGTGCATTAAACCATACTTCAAGTTTTTCTAGTGTACAAAAACATGAGCTTATGTTGATTACATCTGGGTTTCTGATTCTATTACTACTTTAAGGGGATTTTGCGACAACATTCATCTAATGCTTGCATTGAGATTTTACTGCTGGTCACTTTATGTGCAATTATTCTTGGGCTGTTTCATCTTTTTGGCTGCATATTTCATTCACAGTCTATTTCAACTTTTATTTGGCTTGGTTCCGCAAGCCATCTTACTTAAAAATTAAAAGATTGGATCATAAGTTAGACCAGGATTATCTGATGTTACTTTACACAGATCTGAGGAAGGCAGATAAAAAGAACGCAAAGTAGTACTTCCTGGCTGTCAAAACCAGAGGGGGATGAGCTCAGCAGAGCAGGAGCCAAGGATGCATCCTCATGGCTGTAACCGCTGGTCTTCTTTCCTCCTCCTTCCACACTTCCACGTATACAGCCAGAGGAGAAGCATCTCACTCGTGCCAGTCCATCTCCAGCACTCACATATGTTCCAGAGGTGGGACGTTAACAATAATGGGGAAAATACCAAGACAGTCCATTTTCCTGGTATTCTTTTGCTGTACTTCTGCCAGCAGGAATTTATTTCTTGAACATAAAACCTGAATACTGCATAATGTATCACACAAATTTTCTGTACACCATATGCAATGATAATGGTAGTTCCTGATACACTTTACGGTTTCATTTATCATGCCAATTTGGCTTGTGAGCATTTTAGGATTTGTTAGTACAAGATGCTTCTCTTCTTAGTCTTTTCCAATTGAGAATCTTCTGTTTGCATTCCATTATAAGTTCTTATAGGATCTTTCATCCCATTTTTAAATGTCATCCTGTTTTCATTATTCTGCTTCTGAGTTACCCTGCTTTTGTTTTTTGATACTATGATCTGGTTACATATCCAGCATGTCTTTCGGCTTGCCTTATCAGCATATTTCATTACTACACTGCTGTATTAATGAGATGTGAAGTAAGCTCAGTCACAGAAACTGGTCTGTATTCAGTTCTACACATTTTGTATCGATGCTCTGTCCTTTTTACACGTAACCAAGAGGAATTTCACATTAGTTAGTTCTTAAAATGCTGTAGTAAATTAGGAACTCATTTATGATTCCTGCAGCTGAAGATGTTTGCAGTTGATACTGTGTTAAACGTTCTTTTGTCTAGAAAACTAATTTTTTTATTAAGGGTGTTCTAGCATGACTGTCTTCCCTGTGCTCTTGGACATACATTCCATAGCAAAGCAACAAACCTAAACTTTTCCAGTCCTGATTTTCCTCTGTTCTGTATCTACAAAAAAATATTTTCCTCCTAAATTTTCTCCTGGTTTATTTATGGGAGTCATCAAGTTAAAACAGTGTTCTTGTAATCAAGCCCATACTGCATTGCCATTTTCACGTTGCCTTTCTACTGCATTTCCTTTCAAACTCTGAAAATTTGCTTCTAGGTTGGCTTAATGGGTCTGTAATTGTCATGATTAACTTTACTGAGGGTGAATCTGACCCAGATAATATGAGATACCTATCCAAGGAAGCCCTTTTAATTGTTTCCTGAAATGATTTTGACTCAACAGTTTCTATTTTTGCAGTCTGCAGCATTACTCAGCAGATGTAAAGCTGCCTTTCTTCCTTTAATTCTCTTTCCTTAACAAAGTATGTACTGTATTCCCAACATACTTACATATCAACTGTATTCATTTCTAGTTTCATGTGCACAGTCCCCTCACTTTATTATCCATTCCTATTCAAGTTCTATCTGGTTCAAGTTGAGATATTTAACTATTTGATTAATTGTTTGGCAAAATTTTTTACTTACTGTAATTTTACCACTTGAACTGCTATTTTCAGTAGCATTTGGACTGTCTTCTAAATATCACTGAAGTTCTACATTTCTTTGCTTGTCCTTTATACCAGATATGAAGATCACATAAATCTTTCTCTACCTTTCAGCTGTATGCTTAAGTTATTACCTGTTCTGTCAAGAAAAAGCAAGAAGGGAAAAGACAGTCAAATGTTGTTTGAGACCACAGAATTTCTAGGCCTGTCTTGTGTTCTTAGTGACTGGGATGTCTGTTTGGACTCATTATCCTTTGTGTACATTAAGAATACACTTTAGAGATAGTCCAGCATGTATCTGCCAAGTCCTTGCTGTAAGTGGCAGTTAACAAGTTCTCTTGTTTAACCAAACAGTACCAATGATTGGGCATTTCTTGACTTTGGAACACATTATATCACTTGGTTGAAATACAGTTCTGGATACCTGGAAGGTAATATGCAAAATTTTAAAGTCACATGTGTAACATGAGCAGCATTTTGCATGAGTAAATGCTAGTGATGGTTCCTTATTTGAAAAAACATTTGAGAACTATGTAAAGTTTCCTGGTGACTGAACTCCCTCTTTCATGCTAGAGAGTACCTTGCTACTTGGCCACTCACTAAGAACAGCATCCAACCCAGCCATGTCCTGCCTTGCTCCTGGCAAATCTCCAAATTATTGACTCACTGCTATGATAAGTGCACTGTATTAAGCCAGAGACACCTTTTTTCATGTAATTTTAGTATGATTCTGTTATCAAGTAGACAAATGTCCAAAATCTCTAGTGCCCAGGAATCCCTGATGTTGTAAGGCTTTTAAGTATAATACTTGCCAGTGTTACTGCACTGAAATCTGTAAAGCCTACCCTAAAATGGTCAGCAGTCACCTGAACCTGGTAGTGCTAGCCAACAGTTTTTGACATTAGGAGTTCAGGACGTGAGACACATTTTGTTATCTCACTCAGGCAGCTGATAACAATTGATGAAACACTTCTATGAGTTCCATTGAGAAAACTTTGTGGTAAACATCAGACTTGGAGTATCTGCCAGTCCAGTCTACCGCTTGGACATGATGTGTTAAAAGCAGAATAATTGGTAGAATGCTTTTGAGAACCACTTTCTTTTTTTAAATCCTAGATTTGCTATTAGACACTAGTTTATATGGAAGTGGAGCGATCTAACAAATAACACTTCTGCACAGTCTAGCAGATACGTAATATTGCAGATTTTTGCTAGGTTTGTGACTGTCATAATTGCTTTTCTCACTTGTCAACCTGTGCATGTTTTTATTTAGCTATTTGATTCTTTAATATAATGTGCACATTACAGAAGTCACTTGAACATCCTGAAAACAAAGACATGTTTTCTGCCATGAACAGAATATGGAAAGTTATTATGTCAAATTTTAGAGCCCTTATCAACACAGTTGAGTAACATCTTTCAGATTCTCCATGGAGTTAGTTTTTGTCTCTTGTGCTCAGTTTAATTAACGTTACAAATACCTCAAATGTGGTCATAACAGAACTTGTTTCCTTAGGCTGTCATTTATATTGGTGAATTAAGATACTGACCTTGTTGATTATTCTTCAAGTTTTTTAAAGGCTATGATTTACCTAGCTGTATATAGTGAGCACTTTTTTTAAAAAGTGACTGTAGCCTTAATTCATTGCCTCAATATCTGAGAAACCAAACATTGGTAGGTTCTTTGAGCACAAGTTTCATCCTAAACTGTAGTTTTTATCTCAGTAGATAGTGTGAACAAACTATTACTTTCTTCAAAAATAGGGACCGTTTTCTCTGTTCTCAAAATAATGTATTTGGAGCTTTTTATACAAAAGTAAAATGGATTTGTATTGTAGTTTTTCACCTAGTGTGTCGGTATAAAAGGCAATTTAAAATGAACTGGTATAAGTATCCCAAGTATCCTAGCCATAGCAACTCAGTGTTGTGCAACCCTAATTTATCTTGCTTCTTTGGAGAGAGTAAATTTCTGTTCTCCTGCAGCTGGGTTGCTTCTCTACTACCTCACTTAACTCTGTCTTTCATATAACTGTATTACAAGTTTTATCTTGTGAACAATTATGTCTACATTCCTTCTTACAAAATGAAACATAGATGCTTTGAAAAGCTTTGCTAATTCATCTTTTCTAACCTTGTTCTAGTACAGATATTCTCAAATCATGGTTATGGCATTACCTAAACCATTACTTTTCTTGGCAAAACTGATGCATGCGATGTGAGGCAGGTGATTAGTCTGTTATATAAAGCAATCTTATCAAACAGGCCATTTCTGAATATCTTCCAAGGCATTGCAACTGGTAATGACACGAAATATTTCATATTTTGAATTAACTACAGCTGGGAGACTAGACATGTTCTGACTTCTTCATGCTGTCTTCTCACCTGCTAAAAACAGCACAGTAGCTGCTGAGGAAATGTGTCTTGATCAGGGAGAATGGGAAATATGGTTACTTAGTGTATTTTCCCAATATGTTGCACACATTTGTTTTAGGTGAGCAAAACCAAACTGAACAGCTGACCAAGTTATTGCCAATACTCAGACAAAACAGTTCCCACAGCAGCAAGTAAACTAACATGTTCAATAACTGTACTTCAGGACAGTTTGTACTCCCCCCTCAACACCTCATGTTTTTGTTTTAATCAACATAAATTGAAATGTTAGAAGGGCCAGTTAAAGCTGCTCTGCTTTCATTTGCCCTTCAAGTGTTTTCCTGATGTGGGAACAAATTACTTCTTGGCCTTTGTGGCTTACCTGAATGTTGCAGAAGCTTGTGGTGCTACTGCCATGACTTCAGGTAGTGCAAGTGTCTAGCAGCTCACCTTGACAAGGATGTTAAATGCCAATCTAATGAACCAGTTGTATTGGAAAGACATTTTTTCAAGTCTGACGAAGAATTTACTGTGTGTGTCAGGGGTCTTTTTTAGCCTCTACGAAATCTTTAGAGTATGCAGTTTTGACTGCCAGCCCTGCCTTCATCATGAAAGTGTTAATGACAACTCTAATGATAAATCCTAGATTTGTTTCAGAAAATGTCTGATATTAGCTCAGTGCTTTTGATTTTAATAATATGCCATGTAAATTGAAAAACTGTAGTTTTTGATAGAAAAGCTCCTCATACCTGTTTACTTTAGAGCTTGGGCAAAAGCTAACTCTTTTCCTTCAAGTTGCTCAAATTGTTTGAATGAGTTGCAGACCAAGAACATGCTTCAGATTATTATTACTATGGAAAAATACTTAAGTACATTAACATTTACCGGTTTGTTTTCAATTCAGCAATGTTGAATTTTATGTTATTTTTATATGAGAAATCCATATATAGAGTCTCTTGTAAGCAAGAAATCTGATTATTTGGGAAGCTGTTGGCCAATTCTGTCTTTAGTCTTGATCAGTTCTAGAATCACTGGCCATACTCTTGACGGGGATGTAGAAAACCAAGACATGACGTTGGTTTTTTTTGACAAAATGTCCTAGTTATGAAGGGAAAAAATAGAAAGCTGTCTTTGTCAGAAGAAAAGGAAATGCTTCAGTTAATGGTTTTAGTCATCCAACAAACTCTTCAGAAACAGGTCACTAAACCACTTTTTTTCTTAAACTTTTCAAAAACTTTCCTTCATTCTCTTTCTCCCCAACCCCCATTAGTTTTTGGGTTTTCTGTTGTATTTTAGAAGAGGAAATTAGTGGAAATGAGAAACTCAGAACTTTGATTTTGTATCCTCCAGACAAGTCAAGGCAAGTCTTTACCACATTTCTGATATCACTGACCACGCTGTATCATGGTCCCTTTTTGCTTGTTCCCAGAAGTGTTTTGATTTTGTAAAGGGAGCTAACAAGTATTGCAGCCTCTTCCCTCAGTCTTGTTTCCCAGTGATCTTGCAGTTGTTGCTTACTGTGGGACCAAAAGGCAAGTTTCAACTTGCCTGCAGTTCCTGTTGCCCAGTGTGCAGGCAAAGCACAGTGGATTCTATTTGAATCCTTTGATGAATAAACACCCAAAGTGTGTGACATGAAAGGTATGCATTTTGAGCATACTGTGGGCTTGTTTCTCAGCTGATGGCATGACTGGGAACAGAGGGATGTGATGGCAATGGATTGTCTTTAAAAGTGTGCACAGAATCATAAAATAGTTTGGGTTCAAAGAGACCTTTAAATGTCATCTAGTCCAGCCCTCCTGCAATGAACAGGAACACCTTCAACTAGATTAGTTTTCTTAGAATCCTGTAACCTGGCATTCAATGTTCCCAGAGATGGAACTTCTCCCACTTCTTTTGACAGCCTGTTCCAGCATTTCATCACCGTCCTCATGAAAAAAAACTTCTTACATCTGGTTTAAATTTACCCTCTTTCAGCTTAAAACCGTTACCTCATGTCCTATTGCTACAGGCCCTACTAGAAAGTTGAAGAGCTTGGAGTGGGTTTTCAGTGTTGCCCTAAAAGATTTTTAAGGGTTTTTTTACAATAAACATGGGAGATAGTTTCTGTTTGTTAACTTCCTCCATGGACTACTTAAAATTTGTTCACTGACAGCAATAGGTGAAAGGTCACAGACATTCAGGCATTTGCAGATCTGAAAAGGCATAGCAGGAAGGTGATCATGTAATTGTACAACCATCTTGAATCTGTTTCTAGTATTTTAAGTCTTCATCAAGTCAGTTATCCTTAGTTCAGCATGTGTTTGGGTTGTTAATACTCTCTTTCTTATTCACCACGCTAAATAAAGAAAAAACTCCAGAAAAACTAGTTATAAATGTTAAAGTGATCTGCGTTGTTCTGAATTGTGAATGAAAGAGAAAAATTCTTGCTACTGTGTTTTCTGGGTGCATGATCCCACCTATGCACCTGATCCTACTGACTGAGTTCTATAGAACATTTCATCTTGTATTTGAGGAGGAGAACATTATTGTAATTGCTTTAGTACTTGGAGTTACCTACCAGCTCTTCCTCTTCTCCTCACAAAAGAAAAAGCTAAACCCTTAGAGTTGAAGTTACAGACTTCTTATCTAATTATATATGAATATGGTCATTAGTTTAAGGACTTGCAGTTGAGGGTGGGAACTGATAATTCTTCATTCAGCTAGTCACTCATGTTCCCTCTGAATAATTTTAGATATTAGTCCAGTTAAAAAACAGTGATGATGCATGTTTCAAACTCAGTGTATTGATAAAATTAACCTGTGGTATTTATGTTGTCACAGCTCTTTAATGTTGAAAGGTGTTGAGCCACAGAGTACCTGCGAATTGGAGGTGGATGCAGTAGCTGCTGACATTTTGAATCAACTGGATATTGAAGGTGAAGCGTTAATAACTTTCCTTGTAAAATGGTTTTAGAACAGAAACCATGTTGTCATATTCACTCTTCTTATAAAGCTCATCTTAGTTACATCACAATCCATATTTCAGTGTTAGGGAATTGTTGATCTCCAAGTGTATAAAGTCTTAAAAAAATTAATTACTCTGAAAGAAAAGAGGTTATTAAAATAGTGTCTTATCAGAGCAATATAAAGAGATTTTTGTTTATGCATAACAGAAGGTTTCAGACCTATGGGAAGAACAGTATTGGAACTACCAACATCATATGTGTACATGTACGCATATGTATGTACATACACCTATATATACATAAGTATACTACTTGGTGGGAAGACAAGAAAAAGTCAAAAATCTAGATTACAAATAGGAGATCTAGAAAAGAAATGAAGTTACGCTTTAACTTCTAGATAATACCAAATCCTTGCAAGAATGGCAATTGAAAAATAACAGGCTAAAATGACAAAGAGATGAAGAGTGTCAGAATCCAGTCTGGGGAAAGAATGCTCTGTCATTTTGGCAGATTTCCCTTCATGTATAATTGCATATTTCAGCCCAGATTGGCAGGAACCCTGGTTTGCAAGCTATATGGGAGGATGAAAAGCTGCGGCGGAGACAGAAATGTGAATCTTCTCAGATTAAGACACCTGAGTCACAAGGTAAATAAAAAATAAAAAACAAAATTGTGCAGCTGTTAATCCAAAACTTTGAATGAGAAGCAAGCAAGATGACAAAATTTAAATTGGTGTATCAAGTTTGAGGGATTTTTAGATGTATTGTTTTTTTCACTTCCAGGCTTACTGATGGTCCAGTGTGTGTGTTTTCCAGTTTTGAAAGCAAGATGATGTAATGCAAAACATTCTAGACAGAATGAATGATAATGGCAGTTAAGACTGCATACTTCGTGATGGAAAACATTTAAATACCAACAAAAGGAAATCTCTTCATCTTGAAGCTTTCCATTGTAGTTTATGCACAAGGGCATAATTCCCATTTAATTTCTGCGGAATTATAGCTAAGGTGATATTAGATTGAAATTCTAATAAGATTGACAAAGCCCTATATTTTTTTTGTAAAATTCATTACATAGGGAAGACTGTGCTCTGCAACGTAATTACATAATGAACAGGCTATTCTCTGTAGAGCCTAGGCCATATTTCTTTTAAAATATGAATGATATTTGGCAAGTAAGACAGAGGATTGCAAGAAGGAAAGAGGCAGGTTCCTGGCTAAGGCAGACCACCTTCTGACTGATTTTTTTGTTTGCTTCTATGTAACATTATTCAGGCTGCATAAGCCAGACTTCTCAATACTGGTTTCTGATTTTTCTTGGATGCTCACCTTGGTGTAATTGCATCATGATTTGTAAATACTGTTGGTACTCACAGTTGCAAATGAGATCAGTAGGAGTATGTGAACTATTTTGAAGATTTTTTAATACACTTGGAAAGTCAGCCCTCAGATTTGGCACTGAAAATCGGCAGGCACTTCAACTTTGAGCCTTTTCCTAATAAAATCAGTAATTTTAGCTGCTCTCTGTGTTGAGAGGTCAGAGTAAAACTGAATAACAAATATTTTTCAAATTTTAAAGACCGTGGATTTGTGCCAGCAACAGAGAGTGAAAAATTTTTTCAGAAGAGACTTAAAGAAATTCTCAAGCAAAATGACTTCTCTGTGTAAGTGTTTAGCCATTTGTCATAAAATATAGTATTCTATGCAAACCTTAAATATGCATTTAAAACTTGCTTTTCAATTAACTAGAACATTGTCAGGATCATTGGACTACAGTAATGGATCAGAGGAGTTCTCTGCTGAGCTAACACTACATTCTGAGGTACTTTCTCCTGGAGCCTTTCCGTGTACACCAGCTAATACAGTAGAAGTGCATGATGATAAACAGATTAGCAAAGGTGAGTTTTTTTAATATCCTAACTGTTTAGGCATAAATCTATGTCATGGTTTGGCTGTTTATACTATTAAGAGAAGTAAGCCAGGCAAGTTGTGATTTAGTTATGCAAAAACAAAGAATAGTTGTGGTTTTATTTTTATTATTGTTAGAGTAAGCCTTTCTAAAATTGCTACAGCAAATAATGGAAATATACTTGGATAGTAAAATCCATTCTGAAGTGGCTTGTTTTCATAATGTATTGATGTCTCTGACTCTGAAGTTTTACGCTTTTTTTTTTTCTTTTACAGGCTCTGATAGGATGCCTACTGATAAAGAAGAGGAAGCGCTTATTAATGAAGAAGCAATTTTAAACATTGTGGAGAATAGTCAGAGCTTTCAGCCTTTGTCTCAAAGACTGAATCAGACTGCAGTTTTTAGTGAGTATGACTGAAATGTCTTTTCTTCCAGACTATTTTATTGTTCCACAGTCTTTGTGTTCCCTTAGGCTACCCATCAGGAAAGAAAGTAAGTAGTTTGTCTCAAAGAATTTTTCAAAAAGGTTGAGACTCCACACACACACCCCCACACACACCTAACACCACCAAAACACACCATATGTTTTCTAAGAAGTGTCACCAGGACTGTATTTGTAGAGGCTGCTGTGTTTGACTGGTTCAGTATGCCCTGTCCTCTTGCCAGGTCAGCTCAATGCAGTCTCTGGTGGGTATTGCTCTTCCTTATACTCCTCGGGCTATCAGGCTATAACTGTCAGAATGAAGATGATTTTGACTGTCCATGATACTCTTCCAGTTACTGACTGCATCTTTCATACAGTTAAGGTAGAAAATGTGCATATGATATGTCTTCAGAAGTTCAGCTGTCTGGAGACACTGGACAGTAGTAGGTTGAAAATGAGAGGCAAGTTGCAGCAGAGCATTTCCCAAAATTTTTAGATACAAAGAGTAGTTGAAGGCAAAGAAACAAGAAGCAAAATGTTTAAGAGGAGGACATAAACCATGACAGTAAAATTGTGAGTAGCACACAGGGGAAATGAGCATAAAATAACCAATAAAGGAACTTGTATGAAAAACTACATGAGGTAGAAATAGTTCAAATACCCTAAAGGAGATGAAAAGCACATCGTCAATGATATATTTCTATGTATGTTCTTTGGTAAACATAATGTAGAATGTTAATATGAACCACATATTAACATTCTACATTATGTTTACCAAAGAACATACATGGGGCAAGGAGGAGTATTTAAAACCTGTAGTAGCCTCCATTTCTTTTGATGCCTGTAGGGTATGAGTATGTGCTTGGGCAATAATATATGACTGTGGGTAATACAATATACAACCTTGAAATCTTTTCTTGCTAAGAAAGGAGGAGTAGATAAGTAGATGAAGTTAGATTAAGAGTGTAGTGCTGTTTTATTTTGCAGAGAATAGGCAAGATTTTGATTATAGAAGTTCTATAGGCAATGATTTGGATTTATCGAAAAAACTGTAAGAAATTCTGTGAGAGCTAGCAAACATGAACAGAAGTAGCTAAAATAATATGTAGGGTATGCCTTCTGACTGTGCATTTGAATTGCTCAACCAAATTGAAGTGTTGAAATGGTCTGGTTTTTTCCATTGACTAGGTAATTAAATTGAGTTTATATGACTTCTTTTTGTCTTTTTTTCTCTCCTTTGTTGTCATGCTGATTCTTGGTGTCTTGTGTGCCTATGAATAACATGCTGCATGTTTGGGTCTCTTATGCTCCCCCATAGCCTGCACTAGTGTTCATTATTCCACTAGTAGAGTTGTAGTGCCAGAGGGACTGTGAACCATGTGACTTCTGCTATTCACTGTGAATTTACACCCCAAGGTTCATATTAACGTGAAGTGGAGTTTGAAGTTTAATGATGAGCCTCACAAAGGGCAAAGGAGCCAAGAACAGAAAGTATAATTGAAAGTGGGTTAATTCAAAAACTCTGAGAAAGTGGATGGTTTCTATTGTAAAGGATTGCATGGTGTCTTGTGAAGCCTTTGCAAAATATGAAAAATGCCTTTCTCACCAATGTTGAGATCTATTTTTATATAATTCTCAAGATCGTTATAATCATATGATGCTTCCTGAGGAAAAAAAGTAGACATTGTAGTTCTTTAGCCAGAGAAGGAGAGAGAAGTAACAAAGATGCCTGGTGTACTGGAGGTCATAAATTGGTTATTAGGTCAGATGATAGGTAAGTAGGAAGTGAGTGAGAAAAAATTGTGTCTTGGAAGGATTTTTAGGAAAAAAAACCAAAAAATAAGAGGGGAAGTGCATAAATTATTGTAAGTTTGGGTCAAATAAAATATAAAATTTAAGAGAGGAATGAAATCACGTAAACTTTCAGTGTTTAGGGATATCTTGGTTTCCCTAAAGTGACATGAAAAGGGAGCCAAAGTTGAGAAGGAGGAATAGTTGGTCAAAATCAACATCCCTTTTCACAAGATGTGGTAAGTGAAAGTCCTCAAGAGATAAAGTGCCTGACAAAGCTAATGCAGCTATTGAGCAAGAGAAGGCAGTGATGCTTCAGAAGCTGGCACTCAGGCTGAAATTCAAGGGGAGAGTGAAGCTCTACTGAATGTGAGGAGGTAATAGGGGAGTAGAGAGAGAGAAATGTGTCCACTAAATCTAGTATAATCAGAAGAGTAGGGCAGAAATAAAGAAAGTTGTCAAAGTTTTAGATACAGAGCTAGAAAACATAAACCATAAAATTTGAAAAAATAAGATATGAAAAGATCTTGGTTTTTGTTGCATGCCTTACCTTAGACAGTAACAAACTAGTAGATTTTAAAACAGTGAGGGGCTTTTTTCGTTTGGTTTGGTTGGCTTTGTTTTTTACTGGTAGACTGTAAGTAGTCATTTACAAGTAGAACAAAATACAGATTCTACTTGTATGGGCTTTTTCTGCAGTGGGCAGTAGTGCTGATGAGGCCATGATTGATCTGTTGGCTGGATTGGAGAATGATGGATATCAGATGGGACATCAAAAAACACTCTCTCACCATCGTTCTCTTGGAAGCTGGCGAAATTCTCAGAACAGTGATGATGAAGAAAATGAGCCACAGTGTGAGAAAGAGGAAATGGAACTTAGTTTACTGATGTCCCAGAGGTGGGACAGTAGCATGGAAGAGCCTGGGCAAAAAAGGAGGTATGTATTTTCTTTTCTTAATATGTTCTTTTTCTACCAGATCTTTCCTTCATCCCACCTTTTCGAGTATGCTAGGAACCCAATGAGATATAAAGAGGTCTCTGTTGAGAAAATGGAAAAACCTGTGCAGATCTTGGGATGGAATGCAAGTTGTTTAGATGATTATGTGAATCGTCAGTGTTACCTGGAAATAAAGATTGAGTGTTTAGGTTTGGCCAAACATAAGCTTTCTAGTTTCCTCTTTGAGGAAAAATTAAGTAGGCTTTTTGTTCTAGAAGTCCAAATACAAGAAGACCTTTAGTGGTAACTTGCTTGTTAAGGTCACGCTTTGGATATGATACAAGTGTTTAGATGTATCTTGTCCATCTTTTACTAAAATAAATATTTAAGTATTCATATGAAGACTAACCAAGCGACCTGAGGAAGAAACATCTGTTTATTTCCATGTTCAAAGCTTAAATCAAAACATGAATGTTGCTCACTGTGCTTGACTGCTAAAGGTCAGCAACTTCCATATATTTAAGGTCAAGATTCTTGGAACACCTTTTCAGGTTGTAATGACCTTTTGTACAGTTTGCACTGTCAGGCATTGAAAGCAGCTATATCCAGTTTCTCTTGACCCCTGCTTTTGGCACACCTTCTGATATTTATAATTCTGTTTGAAGTATGAGGTACTTCACAGACGTAACATTTTTATATTTGGGTTTTCTCCCTTCATCAGAAATTGTAATCAAACTATGTTTCAGAGAACCAGAGAGGTATAGAAATGCTTCTATTTCCCAAAGACACATTAAAGTTGTAACAGAACCAGAAGTCAGTTCATTTGGCTCCTAGTTTTAGCGATAAATAATCTCTAAAGCTAATTTTCCTGTCTGACCTTTGATTTTCTATGCATTTCTTTTTTTTTTTTTCCCTCACAGTAGTCTGAAAAGTTGAAATTTCCATCCAAAACACTTAACATCAAACTTCAGTTTAGTGGTAGTTGCTGTGAAAACCTGTATCCTGCAGAATTTATTAGCTCAGACACAGCTCTTTATGGGTTTGATTGTACAACTTCAGGAGTCAGGTAGGAGGATCCTGAAGTAATTAACTGCTTTCATGCAGTAAAGAATCCTATTTTAAAACTCGAGAGAGATGATGAGCTGTCTCACAAATATCTCGCTCACATATGCCTACAACTTAATCCCAGACAGAAAACACTAGGGAAAATGTACATACCATGGTTTTCCACAGGGAGTGAACTTATGTACAGAGGGAATTACAAATTCTGTTTCACTGAGGTCTCTACAGAATTTGGACTGATTTCAGACAATGTGTGGGTGTCTTTGCCCCCTGCATGATTCTGCTCACGCGTGAAAACCAGTTTGAGTCTGATGATAGAGCTGACTTTACTCTGCTCAGGCTCATTCCGTCTTTGTGGCTTCCTAATGCATCCCTGCATACCCATACTATGGCTTTTCTGTTAGTGAGTATTTACCAGTCTTACATTAGCTCAGAAAATCTGTTGAGCTCATAAAGAATAACCACACCCTATTGAGTGAATTAAATATCTTGGGATTGATTTGTATTGAACTGGAGAAAAAAGCCCAAGACCTGGACTAGTTCACGTATGGAGGTATCACATGTGTTACATAAATTTTCCTGGAATACAAACTGATGGGCTTGAGTGAGGAGAAATCCAAGTTGCCTGCAGAAGTCATCTCCAGTCTGATTTGGTTTACTAAAGTTGACAAATATTTACGTGGGATTACAGTATAATTCAGGTTGGATGAAAGTTTGATATTAATTTGCATATCAAGGTGATTGCTTTATGCTGTGCTTTTCCATGTTCTGGGAAACATAGAAAAGGGACAACTAAGCTCACTTAGGTCATGGAGGCTGTACCTAGCTGTGCTTGTGACTTCATTCTCCAAATCATGCTTCCAGACCTGATTGGAAATGATGTGGTTACATTTGAGCCTATTGTTTCTGAACTAATAAATCTGTCCTGATCTAAGTTAGCTCCCTGCAGACATTCAGATGTCTGGGGTGGTACCATACATATAATTCATGCTAGTCTAACTCCAGTCATAAAAGAGTTCTGCAAAAGTAAACTGTATTTAGATTATTGTGGATTTTCCTTCCTGTAACTTCAAAACCTTTGTATTTATATCTTTTACAGTATTACACAAACTTAAACAAGCAACAAACAAATTAAAAAACCCCACACTTCAGTTCCTTAATATGTATCTGGATTTCTTCCATGTAGCCACTGAGTAGCTTATTTCTGTTAAGAATTTTATCCATCTCACACTTTATTTTAAAGAAGAAATCAAATTCCTAAGTGGTTGTAGAGTTATACTGGAGGATTTGTTTTTTGTAGTTTTCTAAGATATTCTTCCTTCCCCCGTGCTCATATAAAGCATGCCACCTTAAAAACACAAAAAACTCATAGAAGCTTTTCTTTGTACATTTGCTTTTTTTTTTCCAAGTGAATTTATGACTTTAAACATGACAGTGTAGAACAGTTAACATAGTAAAAACAGCTTAAGTATTAACAACATGTGCTTCAGAATATTCAGTGAGAGGTGGAATGAAACATAGTTTTTGGTCGTGATTTAGTTAAGTCTGCCGTGCGAGATAATTGTTAGAATACAGTAAAGATTACTAAACAAAAAAAGAAGTAAACATCTGTTTGCTAACAGCTAAACTGAAGTAATTTGGCATAGTAGGTTTAGTCTTCAAATTTCAAGCACTTTGAAGAAATGAAATCGAATCTCACTCAAACTGAACTAAAATTAGCCATCTAAATGCCTTCTTTATATCTTCTTAAGTCAGTGAAGCCTGCTGTTTAAAATGGTTGGCTACCCCTGTAGCCTCTTCAAATAGTAACATTGAATAATATTTTGACTTTCTCAGTGAGAAATGTGACAAAATTTTTCTTTGTTTCCATTTGCTCCCCCAAATTACACAGCCACATAGCACCACACTCCATTAATGGAGTTCCACGTTTTCTGTGGCTCGCGGTGTTTTCTGGTAGAAGTATTATGCATCAGTTAGTTCCTTCACTTTCCTCCAGGTCAGCTGGCAAAAATATGCATCGAAGTTCAACAGAAGAGGATTCATCTTCAGAGGAAGAAATGGAGTGGAGCAGTAACAATATGCTCCTTACTAATCTCTCAATACCTCAGTTAGATGGAACTGCAGATGAAAATGGTGGTAAGTAAATAGAAAATCAGCTTTGAAAGTTGAGCCGTAGTTCTTTTTCACATCAAATTGCTAGTTCTCAAAAGTGCTGGCCATTTTCAGTCCATGTTTCAATTGGAAGGAAAAGTTCTCAACAGATTGCAGAAGCAGGTCCTTAACATTCTCCTTAAAAAAACCCTGTATTAATCTCAGTGCCCTCTATGAATTACCAGAATCTGTATTTCTTATTGTATCAATGATCCAAAAAAGGACATAGTTGAATTAGTTTTATGGGCGGAAAAAATGGTATTAAAAGTAATGATTTTGTCAGATCATTTATCCTCCTAGGATTATTGTAAATAATAAATGTATTACTGTGTAAATTTAGATGATTCTTTGCAAGTATTTGCCACACATGCTAAAATAGAGTGAGCCTTTGTTTGAGCCTGTGTTTCATTCCACAGATGGCATGTTCACATTTGGGATTGCGTGAGTTAAAACTATGCAGCAGCTAAGCTGCTGCAGGAGGAGCTACCTTTCAAAATCTGTAAAAAAAGAAAAATTAATCTGTAGAGATCTTTTGCCATCTTTATAACATGCTGTCTTTGATCAAATAACATTAATCAAAAGAATGCACGCTTTGATATATAAATAATATTATCTGTTTCATTAGAAAATCTTCATGTCACAGTATAATGTTCAATTCAGAAAGTGAACTATCTAATCTTACTAGATAGATTTTAGATAACCACAACTATTCTTTTGTGTTCAGTGTTTAAAACACAGTTTGCTTTTTCCTTTGCTTTTATAGGTATAATGGTAGGATTAATACATGATTTGATGTACTGCTAATATGATTTGCTTTTGTCAGATACACAGTTGTAATTTGCCATACTTTCTAATTTGTTGTAATAAGAGATGCTGCTGGCTAATGAGACTGTTTCTTCAGTAATTGTTTGAATTTAAGCATATTTTAATTATGTGAAATAGCATATGCAAAACATCAGCTTAGAAAGTTTATTACTGTGAACTTTTACATTGATTTCTTATAATAGGAGATCCAGTAAATTCAAGATAGATCTCAGTCCAGGCCATCTAAATTACAAAATGCCTATCCGCACATGAATCTGTGTCCATATGATATGAGTAACTGACAAGTAGTTTTGCAGTTTTTCTATCTGAATGGCCAGGTATTTTCCAGGTGTTCGTTGACACCGCCAAACTCCCATTTTCTGAGTTTTCAGTTAATCATCCTCATTTGTTCTGTGGACTCCTACCCTGAAAGAGTAATAGGCAGCATCTCCCAGCTCTGTTTCACAGCTCAGGGACTCTGTGTATGCATTAGAAAATGTTATTAGAAACAGATTGGGACTTCCTTTTATTTTTCTCAGCCAGCAGCAAATAAATTGCTAAGATGAAAGCAGCATAAATCTAAGATAATCCCCAAATTGGTTGAGACTTATGATAAAGGCTAGATCCCCAGTCTAGTACCTCAGTGTGCAGCACTTGCTTCCAGGTCATATAGCATGTTTCGTAACTCCTATCCCCCTTCAACATTTCAGTTAAAGAGGTGGACACATTAACAAATTTCTGTGTGCCAGGTGCTCTGTGGTAGCTGCCTCTTTACAGTGGTACAACCTCTGTCAAACTACTTATTCAGCAAAGTTATGAGCAAGCACACTCCTGTTAATTTGTTATCACGTCCCTGTCCATACTTATCCCACAATAAATGTGGTGAAAGTGTCACCGAAAGAGATGAAAATGATCACAAATACCATGTGATGAGTCTGCACAGGACAAGTTACCACAACACCTGCTGGTCTCAGCTTATGTGGGAACATTAATACATGGATATGAATCCAGGATCTAACTAACTGGTGCAAGCTTCTTGCGTGAACACCTGAATGGGTGCTGTATTACTCTGCTTTATAGAAGTGCAGGAAACTACCTATGTTTTGCACACAACACAGTTCATACAAAGCCCTTGTCATGTTGTGAGATCTACTACTTAGCTTTCTGTGCAGTGACTTTTCTGCACAGGGAAGGTCATCCAAATAGTTTTTTTGTTTTTCAGAGTCACTGACTATACATACTTCTCAGGGACAAAGCAGGGTACAACCTTTCCTAGAAATCAGTCTGTTTTTATATAGTCATCTGAAAGTGGTTGTGAAGCCTTGTATCAGAAGTCAGCATGAAATCTTAGACAATTGTATGCAAGTCTGCCATTGAGGAATAACTGACAAAATGCCTGAGACAGATGTACTGGCGATGTGATTTTGATAAAGCAACTCATGTAGTCAGGGTCTCTAGTTGTCATGATTATAAATGTCATATGATTTGCAAGAGTTTTGTTTCTTACTTGGATGGGAAGGCTTTCAGGAAAATACTATTAAAATTTTTAATGCCTTAGGTTATTTTTTTAAAGGAAAACTAGAACAAAATTGCTTTTCTTCTATTTCAGACAATCCTTTGAATAATGAAAGTTCTCGAACTCACTCCTCCGTCATTGCAACAAGCAAAATGTCTGTAAAGACCTCAATCTTTCACAAAGATGCTGCTACACTAGAACCCCCATCTTCTGCTAAAATTACTTTTCAGTGTAAACACACAAGTGCCCTTTCTAACCATGTTTTGAGTAATGAAGATTTTGTAGAAGACCTCTCACAACCAAACACAGAAACAAGACCTGAACTTTCAGTCCATTCTCTTACAAAAGAAAGCACTTACTCAGCAAAGTACCCAACTCCATTCAGCAATAGTATCCATGCAGAAAACTCTCACAAAGAGAGTAACAAGAAAGATACTCTCCCAGTTCCTTCATGTGGAAATAATATTTTTGACTATGAAGATGATATTTCATCAGTGAACAGACCAATACCTAGTAGAAAGTACATTAGCATTAGAAAGGCTGAAAAGGATGTCTCTTTTGTGCATGTGGGCCGCCATATTGGTGACAACATGTTGAATAAAAACTTATATAACTTTTCTGATATGAGCCACTCCAAAGGTAAAATGACCTCTGAAGTAAATGAAAAATCCAGCAGCACAAGTATAAATAGTTTTTTTCCAGCAACAGCTACAGAAAATTGTGAATTGGTATCCTGTTCAGGAGGCAGTCGAACTGTGGTACATTCACTTGAAAATAACACTGATGAAGGTGGCCTTAATAAGCTTAAAATTAGGTATGAAGAATTTCAGGAGCACAAGGCAGAAAAGCCAAGCCTCAGTCAACAAGCAGCACATTATATGTTCTTTCCTAGTGTTGTTCTTTCTAATTGTCTCAGTCGACCACAGAAGTTAGCACCTGTGACATACAAATTACAGCAGGGCAGCAAACAGTCCAGATTGAAACTGAATAAAAAGAAACATAGTTTTATCAATCGTCAGGAGCCTGCAAGTGTAAATGATGTTGCATCAGTGAAGGAAGGCTGCTATACACAAGGTAATGCGTGTAGTCACATCCCTGATAAGGATAGTGCTTTACCTAATGACTTAGTTCAAGTTCCTCTTGAGGCTTTTGAAAACAAAATGCCTACAAGTACTGCTAATTACTCTGACTGCCAGTTTGCAGATGGATCTCTTGAAACTGAGCAGTCATTTGGACTGTGTGGGAATAAATACACTCTCCGAACGAAACGGAAGGTAAATTATGAGACTGAAGACAGTGAATCAAGCTTTGTCGCACACAACTCTAAAATTAATCTACCTCAACCGATAGAAAGTGTTGAAAGTTTGGATGGGTCTCAGAAGTCTCGAAAGCGTAGAAAACTTTCTAAAAAATTGCCACCTGTTATTATTAAATATATTATCATCAATAGATTTAGAGGGAGAAAAAATATGCTTGTTAAATTGGGGAAAGTAGATTCTAGTGAGGAAAGAGTAGTACTCACAGAGGAAAAGATGAATTTATATAAAAAGCTTGCACCTTTAAAGGACTTTTGGCCAAAAGTTCCTGACTCTCCTGCAACCAAATATCCTATTTATCCACTAACACCAAAGAAAAGTCACAAAAGGAAAGCAAAACATAAGTCAACCAAGAAAAAAGCTGGAAAACCACAAAAAACAGGTAGTACAAATATTAAAAGAACTTTATCTTTCAGAAAAAGGACTCATACAATTCTTTCTCCTCCTTCGCCTTCCTACAGTGCTGAAGCTGAAGACTGTGACTATAATTATAGTGACGTTATGTCTAAGTTAGGTTTTCTTTCTGAGAGAAGCACAAGCCCAGTAAACACATCTCCACCTCGCTGCTGGTCTCCCACTGATCCAAAAGCAGAAGAAATTTTGACCAACCTGGACAGCGAAGCTTTATTTAGTAGGGGACCCAATATCTACAACAACAAGACTGTTAATACTAGTGTAGGAAAAACCAGTCGAGCAAAAACTCAGGTTAAGAAATGTAAAAAGAAATTTTCTTGCCCCACTGTATCTACCAAGAAAAAGAAAAAGATTATTCAGGCTGATAAAACACCAGATGATGGAAAGAAGAAACCTAGAACAAAACAAAAAACATGCGAAAAAGCATCCTCAAGAAAACGTGTTGTATTTAAAGATGAAAAAGGAAATGGTCGCTCTACTGCAGAAGTCAAGTTTGTGCTGAAACATCAAGATCCTCATGAGATTTCTTACAACTCTGTCTGCTCTCTTCACAACCTCAAAGACAGTCCTCTTCCTGGGTATTCAGCTGCATATATGCTGTCAGCACAGCTCCCTTCAGCTGATGCACAGGGTAATTCATCAGGCTGTTTTCACTCACTGATGGAAATCGATAAGCCTGTAGATGCACAGAGTTTGCCTGCTCCACGGGAAGACCCTCATTCATCTTTTGCATCTACTCCCATGGCATCTGGAAGGGAAGTACCAAAAACCAGCTCTGAAAGGTCCAGGACTCAGAGTGCTGTATTTAGAATGAAGGATTCCGCTCTCATTCAAAACATATTTGATCCATCTAATCACTCAATGCACATAACACAGAATGCTCATATCTCAAAAGATAAGACTTCTCCAAAAGCAGAAGAGGTAAAAAATTTGCAAATCAGATATTTGCCACCAGCTGGAAAATTAAATGAAGCTCCTGACTCTCTGGACAGAGCAAAGATGGATCAATTACGTACCACTAACTATTTACATTGTAGAGACAATAATCAACAGCAGATTTTTTGTTTACCAGAGGCATCCAAGCATTCTGATCCTTGTTCTTCTATTCTTAAGCCATCTGAGGAAAAGCCTGGGGCACTTCAATTGCCTAAAAACTGTTTTGTAACATCTTTGAAGAGTCCAGTGAAACAGTTAAATTGTGATCAAAACCAGAGAGGATTTCTTTTGAATATGTCACATTTTAAACCAGAAACCACAAAACAAAGGCCTCTGTCAGAAACAACCATGCAACCAAAACCCATCTCCCAGTATAAAAACAGGAATATAGTGGCCCCATCCGCATTTGGTGAAGGACAGTCTGGTCTGGCTGTTTTGAAAGAGTTGCTCCAGAAGAGACAACAGAAAGCTCAAAATGCCAGTATTGCACAGGAGCTGTTGCCGGACAAACCACAACTGAGCAAGGGCACACCATGCCCTCTTGAACAGAATAAAGCCATCAAAAGGTCACGGTCAGTCACATCATCAAGAAAATCTCGTGCTCCCAGGAGCACAAAACCTAAAGAAAAAACAGCAAAACTTCCAAAAATGGAGTCTTCAAGCCAGCCGATTACTAGCCGCATTGATCATTCTGTATCTGATGACAGCCCCGTTTTCTTTTCAGACCCTGGTTTTGAAAGCTGTTACTCACTTGAAGACAGCTTATCTCCAGACCACAATTACAACTTCGATATTAATACTATAGGACAAAGTGGATTTTGCAGTTTTTATTCTGCAAGCCAGTTTGTCCCAGCAGATCAAAATTTGCCCCAGAAATTCTTGAGTGATGCAGTTCAGGATCTTGGTTCTGGACAAACAACAGAAAGTGACTTTCTGTGTCATAATGACCAAAAATCTGAAGAGGAAAAGCAACATTCTTCAAGCACAAATAAATGGATACGATCTGGTTCTCTGAGCCCTGAGCTTTTTGAGAAGACATCACTAGATAGTAGTGAGAACCACTGCCATAGTCAATGGAGGAAAACCGTTCATTCTTCAACTTCTAGATCCAGTTTTATTGATGCCTCTTGTACCCAAGAGGCTGAAGTCTGTTTAAATGAAAAATTCAAATTGAATAGAAATGCAGTAAATAAAGAGAGATTTCTTAATCTTTCTCAGCCAACCTGCTCAGACTGGATTCAAAGCCACATTAGAAAAGAAACCACTTTTGAACCCTGTCAACCACTTGATTCAGTTAATACCTCTTTTACATCCTTATTGTCATCACCTGATGGTGAACTTATAGATGCTGCTTCTGAGGATTTAGAATTACACGTTTCAAGAAACAATGAAGCATTAACTCCAACTCCAGATAGTTCACCAAGATCAACCAGTTCTCCCTCACAGTCAAAGAATGGAAGCTTTACACCTCGTACTGCTCACATTCTTAAGCCTCTCATGTCCCCACCCAGTCGTGAAGAAATCATGGCAACTTTGCTGGATCATGATCTTGCAGAAACCGTTTATCAGGAGCCATTTTGCAGCAATCCTTCAGATGCTCCAGAAAAGCCAAGGTACTGTGTTAAATGCATTGCTGTCTACATGTGATTGTGATTATACTAAATCTAATTTATTCCTGTAAACAATTTTATGCTGTTACGTTGCACAGATATATGAAAGATCCCATCTAATATACATCCATTTGAAATTGAAAATTACTGTGCTTCCAATCCAAATACCCGTTTTCTTTCATGATACTTTGGGTTTTTTTATTGCATATTGTTGTAGTTAGTGGGAATATGCCTTCATGGTTTGTTAAATAAAAATACTGCCCATGGGAATTACATAGTGAGAAAACTAGTTAGTAGTACTCTGCTTTTCTGTCATCTGGAGGACTGCCTGCAGTGTGCTTTAGAGGAAAACAGTAATTCAAACTACTTTTCTTCACAGGGAGATTGGAGGGCGGCTTCTCACAGTGGAAACCAGACTTCCAAATGACCTCCTCGAGTTTGAGGGGGACTTCTCTTTAGAAGGTCTACGACTCTGGAAGACTGCATTTTCAGCAATGACAGGAAGTCCTAGACCAGGATCTCCTCCTCATTATGGTCACTCTGCTGTTAATAAAAGAGAAAATAATAGCCATAAAACTAGTGAAGACAAAAAAATAGTCATAATGCCATGCAAGTGTGCTCCAAGCCAACAGCAAGTTCAGATGTGGCTTCATGCCAAAGAAGAGTATGAACATTTCAAGAAATTGCCTAAGAGTCATTCTGCTGAGCTGGCAAAAGCAGATCAGAATTTCAGTTCTGCAGTATTGTCTGAAGAGAAATCTATAGAAGTAATAAAAGTAGCTAAAGATTTGAATTTGTCTAGCCTGGAAGACGAAAGACCTATTGTGCCTACAAAGAATTCTCCTGCCTCTGCAGCAGAAAATGCAAAAACGCAAACCAAGGAAACTTGTGATAAGTCTATAAGCACTATAGGAACTTCTGTGAATACTAAAAATGACATAGACTCTAATAAAACTTCATGTGAAAGCAAGGCACACACTACTTCAGCTCTAGAACATGAGGAGGAGGAGGAGGAGGAAGACTATTATGTCAGTTACAGTTCGCCAGATTCTCCAGTGCTTCCTCCTTGGCAGCAGGTGGCATCTCCTGATCCTAAACAGTCCAATTTAGATGACGCAGAGTGGAAAAATCAGGATATTATTTTGTCTTCTGTGGAAGGAAATTATATTGGAAGTGCACAAAATTCTCCATGCACCCAAGAGGACATTAGGACATCCGTTGACATATCTCCATTTTCAGTTAATGAAGATCCTGGAAATTCTGAATCCGTTTGTCTACATAGTACACCCATTGTGCACAGAAAAAAACAAGATGGAATACCTGAAATTCCTGGTTTTACTCCTTTATCTGCAGGTAAATACATTAAGTGATTCTAATAATACACACACACACAAATGTGAATATATTTCTTTTGACATAATAAGAAAAAAGTTATATCTCTGCAAAGATATATTTAAAACTAGTTTTTGAAAGGAAGGGTTCTGTGCATTGTTGTCAAAGTAACTATTGAATTATTGAAAACATCTAGAAGCAGAACATCCATTTGCTTCCTAATGGTCTTTAGTATCTGAACCTTGAAGTGCTGGTTAAAAGCTTAATTTAGAGGTATTGCTTATTTGGAGGATTTTTAAATCTTGTTGACTATATTCCTTGTATTTCTCCAAAAATAATGTAGAGTGTGAATAACATTGCAATGTTCAAGATGATAATGATGTGAGGCTTTGTAACTTACTTATATTCCTAAATGTCCATAAATACCAAATTGTAGTAGTTGTGCTTTAGATTTGACAAAGGATAAAGCTGTATTTGCTTATATACGTAATATTTGTTTGTAACATTAATGAAATGCCTCTCGTTTCTTGCATGTTATTTAATGCCTAGACAATACTATTGAGGCTAAGTAGTCTTTCACTCATGTGTTTACAGAACCAAAAGCTCAGAAACTGAGCCACCACAGGGGAAGTAATACTGATGGTCTTCGAAGAGTTCTTCTAACCACACAAATGAAGGTAAATTAACGTTTTCTGTACAGATGTATTTTTATTATGTGGAATATACACATTTCCATTCTTTCTTCTTTATTGTTTTTGTCTTTTTCTGTTAAGATTTGGAAAATACATTTAAAATGGTAGGCCACAATTGTGGTAGAATCAGAGCACGCTCAAAGTTGGGAAGAAATTTATGAGTTTAATTTGAGGGAAGTGGGTGTAAGTTGGAGATTGAGGGTACTGCTCTAGGGTAGTGAGATAGTAATGAAACACTAAAGAGACACCATGTAAAGATGTTTTGCTCTTTGACTTACAACATCCTTTTAAGTTCTAGAGTGATTTCCCTTTTTTATATATGTATACCCAGACCTGTGTGTATTTATGTGTCTCTATGTGTATTAGTTTTCAGACAATGTTCTAAGCATTTTCTGAAAAGGAGGACAGTTTGTGGTGTGCTAACAGAGGAGAGAGAGGTTGAACTTTTTTTACATAAAAAAAGAGTGTTTCTGCTCTCCATGTTGGGACAGAATGGTAGGCTAGGTGTATTACTGAAGTGACCCAGTAGTTTTTTCTTTTCAGTATACTGGTATTCACCTGTTTCAAGGAGGTACTTAATGTACCTTTAATTCAGTGCCTTAAAAAGTGATGACTGAAGCAGGTTTTTGTCAAATCATTGCTCAAGAGAGAATACAGAATTACTGGTTTCCATGTCCTCAGAATTCCAAGAAAGCCAGTATGTGTGGGAAAGGTTTTTTTTTTTTTTTTTTTTTGTAGGGTTCTGGGGCTTTTTTGGTTGTTTAGGGGGGGGGGGTTTAAATATTTCAAACTGCCTCTTGCTTTGCTGTGAATTACAATTATTCCTAAAGGGCAGAAAGCTACAACTGTTGTTTGCTTGCTGAAAGATGAAATGAGGAGATAGTAAAAGGTTGGGGACTTTTTAGTAATTTGCAGAGTAGCATTTGCATTTTCATTGATAAATTCGTATTTAATATTGCATATTGTTTAGTATTACGTATGACTTTAGCAACCTGTGTTTTCTCACTATCCTGTGCTTTTTTCTTGCCCTGCCTGATTAGAATCAATTTGCTGCCCTTGGTGCTCCAAAGAAAGAGACTTCCCAGATTGAAGGACCATCTTTAAATAATACTTACGGTTTTAAAGTCAGTGTGGAAAACCTGCAGGAAGCAAAATCTTTACATGAGGTAACTTAACTGTTACATGTCAATTTATAAAATTATAATTTATCAGGCCAATTTTATACTGGCAGAAATAAAAATTCTTTTTCTCCTGGGTCCTTACGTGACTTTAAAATTAACTGGTGTGTGATGTCTGCAGCTTATAAGTAGTTGATATACCAGTTTCAGCTTGATGTCCAATGCTTCCAACAGTACTGAACTAGACTTCACAGTATTTTAGTTGAGAAGATGGTAAACCTCCCTTTAAAAATAAAAATAAGGGGAAAATCAGAAGGAAGAAATAGTAAAGTTTTGCATAAAAACATTGCTTGAAAAACTAGTTGACCATAATTTTCATGGATTATTTCCTTAAGAAGTAAGGCACCTAGCAGCAATCACTAAGGCCTTCCTGGTATTTCTGCTTGGTACCTTCTGAACCTGTTGGGCAGTTTCTACCACATTTAACAAAAGGGTACCTATCTCAAAGGTCTCTATATATTCAATTAATCTCGATATAATATTTTATATATTAATATTTAATTGAAGGTGAGTGTTTGGTGTGGGGAGAGGTATCAAAGTGCTGGAGAAGGGGAAGCAATGTAAATATAGTTCTGCTGTGTTTGGCTGCTGACAGGGCAAGCAGTCTGTGTATGTGTTCCTGTACAGTCTCCACACCCGGAATTAGCTGTTGGCCAGTTTATAGAGAAGATAGGGAGATAGCAATGAGTAAAGGACATAGGAGAAGCCACAAGAAACCAGTGATCTTGCAGGGAAATGGAGATGGAGCTTTGATAGTAAAATTGCACTCAGTGACGTTTGTAGTGATTTAGCATGCAAATCTAGAGGAAATGAGGCTGCCACCAGGGCATCCTGAACACACAGAAATACTTCTGTTTTTCCGTCATAATCTGTCCACATTAATCCATATTATGAGCAATATTATGAAAGACAACAGAGCAGCAACATAGTGTTGAAACAGTATTAATTAAATAATGCTGTCTTTACTGCAGAGTCAGAATTTGACAGTATGTAGGGACTAGGATTTTCTCATAGTAAACCATTCTGCATAAAGTTCTGGCAACTTGATGTGGGAGTTCATTAATGCAACTGAAGGCAAAATTAGGTATTCTCCCTACCTTCCTTTAAGACTTCATCTCTGGTGAGGGAGGGAAGGAAGAAGAAGGGCTGAGTCTTTGTTCTTGATCAGTTCAGAAATGTGATTCAGCTCAATATACAAAGCTGTTTGAAAACACTAGAGGAATTTACAATCGTTGAAATTGAACATTATCTGCTTTTTGTTTCATTTTCTGCTTTTAGTAGAAGAATACAGTACTCAGAAACACATACTGAATTTCCGTAACTGAGTATAAAAGTGTTTAATGATTCATTTTAGTTTTTCCTAAGATGGTGCTATTTGCAAAAAAGTGAGATCCAAAGATGCATGTTTAATCACTGCTGTTAATTTTCAGGTGGAACCTTGTAGTTACAATGTAATACCACCATATAAATGTCTGCACTGTCCTCATTTGCACTGATAGTCTTCTCTTAATTTTCTTTTTTAAGAAACCTGCAGAACAAACTAACATGTCTTTATTTGTTGCTAGGTCCAACACCTTACCCTCATCAGTATGGAGTTACATGCTCGAACAAGACGAGATCTGGAACCAGACCCAGAGTTTGATCCGATCTGTGCTTTATTCTATTGCATCTCGTCAGACTCAGCACTGCCAAATACTGATAAAAAAGAAATCACTGGTGCAATAGTGATTGATAGAGGCAGGACACTCTCAAGCCAAGGTTCCTATTTCTTTTTTTCTTAATATATTTTACAAAAATGCTATTTCATAGTAATCAAACAGTAGCAAGCAAAATGTAATGGAGTATCTGTATTACTATGTATCTCATTTAATTTTGTCTTGTTGAATGACCATATTAAATATGGAGTTTTCCTGCTTATATCTTCCAAAGAACTATTGCATGGGCTGTAAACCACAAATAACATTTGCGTCTGCAAAGTATCCATGTTTGTCTACTTGTGGACAAGCTCCTGCAGTGTTCTAAAAGTGTAAAGAGGAAAACCTGCCTTTAGTTTCCTACTCACATTGCTGGATAGCTACAAGTAGAAAATGTTAAAAGCAAGACAGTATGTTTTATATTTTACTTAAGGGTTATTTTTGTGGTTTTATCTGATCCTTTTAGGATCTAAACAGGGGCCCTTATTCTATTGTACCTTTTTGGCTTTGTTTAGACCAGTGATACTCAACCTGTGGCTCTAGAGCCGGATGTGGCTCTTCATGGCCCTACAGGCGGCTCTCGCAATGTAGGCATCTGATCGGCGCTCCACTCTGTCAGGCAGCGCGGGGAGCACTGAGCAAATGGACCAGCAGTGTGGGAGTCGCTGAAGTTCCCCCTCCCATAGGGGGAAAGAAAAGGAGCTGCTGGGATCCCCCCACAGGTAAGAGTAGAGATCACCTCCCACCCAGCAGCTGTGGGGCAGAATGGGGAAAAACTTGCCCTTTTGCCCCTTCCACCCCTCCACCCCACTCCTTCCTAGCAGCCAGAAGGGATTGAAGACAGAATGCTGCTGGGAGAGAGGATGCTGATGTGTCATGTCGTGATGTATCAATGTGTGGTGGCATTAAGGCAGCATCGTCACACATTGAAGTGTCATGATGGAAAAAAAAATCACACTGGTGATACTTGATTTTATGGTGCTCTACAACTCCATTTTATTAAGAAGTGGCTCTCCAGCTGTTAAAGGTTGAGTACCACTGGTTTAGGCTAGTAAAAAAAAAAAATAACCAAAAAAAACCTCAAACCAAAAAACATCCCCAAAGTAGTCCTCTTTCTTTCAGGGTTTCTTTGGCATTGTGAATGTGTATCAAACCACAAAATACTGTCTAAAATTTTAAGTGTGGACAAAAACCTACCAAAAATAAATTTAGCAATAAGGCAACAGCTTCTTCTTTTACCAGTTTATTTTTCAAAGTATTGTAGATATTATATCATGTTAAGCTAAGTTCTTACTATTCTTAGTGAATTTTATTCTGGTATTATATGCTTGTTACTATCTTTAAAAAATTTATTTCCATTACCTTACTAAGTGAGATTTTTCCACAGTGTAGCCACTATGGCTCCCTAGGTGTGTGCCACTGATGATTTATCAAGAAAAAGCTTTCTGTAAAAGGTCCAGTGATACTTAGAAAAAACAAAGGTTCTGATCTGGTTTTGTTAGTGAAATAAAATGATGTGTTTAAATGTTATTGTGACATTCGTTGCTTTAATTGATGTGTGCTGTCAATACTTTCTTGGTTAGAACTTTTCAAGTTCCCTGTGGAGTGACTTGACATTGAGATACATTTTTTCCCCCTTTTGTGTTATTATTGCTTTGTAAGTCACAGTACTCGTTTTAACGTTTATTTCTGAAAGCACACTTTTCTTAATTCTTAAGATCTTAAGAATGTGTCAAAGTAGAATGCCTTTTAAAACTCCAGTTCCTAAAATCTACAATGCCATTGTAACAGAGATCATACTATCTGTTGTATAGAGAAAACAGAGTGTGTGTTGTGCATTATTCATTTAAAGAGGGTTTTTTTTAATATGGAAGGCAAATGCTGAGTTCCTGCATGCATACAAATTTAGATATTATTCAGACATTATCAATGCAGACACTCTTAATGTGCACTAAGTGAGCAGTTGCTCATGTTTTTCCATTTCTGTCAGTAACTTAGCAGTGTGCTGAAAAAAATAACTATACTGTTACATAGCATTTTCATTCTGTAAGGCATTTCGCAAAGCAGTACTCTAAGATAGCAATTAAAATTATATTCTGCATAAAAACAGCATGTGTGCTGTCATATAGTCATTTAATATTTTTTATTAAAAGTAATTTTCAAGTAGCTGGACTCTTGTGCATGTAAAATAGTGAAATTTCTCTTGAATAAAGTTTGTTTATATCTGTGAATCTGTGCAAGATTACCGCTATAGCAGAATTCTACAAAGTGAAAAGAAAAAATTACTCCACCCAAGAGGAACAAAATAAGTCCATGGAAATAATTGTGATAATTATTAAAGATGAAAATAAGTTGTGTTCCTTACTTTTTTCAGTTGTATGTTTTATTCTAAAGCAGTATTGTTGCCTGAAGTAATGAAATACCTTCTAAATTGTAACAGGTTTTTTCACTTTTATTTTCTAGGGAGCAGAGACCAAGCCCCCTTGCTTACAAGATCTGGAGTTACAGGACTAGAAGTCAGTTACGCTACTGATGAAAGAACTCTTTTCCAGGAAGTAGTGAATATTGTAAAAAGGTAGCATATCTGTACGTTCTGCTTTTATTTTTCAGGCTTGGAACAGCAGATTTAGTTCCTTCAACCCTTGCCAGTCTTTCAAATACTGTTTTTTTTGTTGTTGTTTCCCTCAAAGGCTTATTTCTAGAATGGACAAGCATGGTGGTCTTTCAAATAAAAATACTTTTTACTTTTTCTTTTCTCTGGCAGCAAGAACATTCAGATCCTCTTAAGCAGCTGAGTTACAGTCTCGAAACTTACCAGCCATATAAGTAATCTTTTTTAACATCCAACTTTCCTGTTAACCCTAGAATTCACTGCACATCTCTCTCTGAAACTCTCAGTAGTAGATATTAAGAGTGCTGAGAGCTGGAGAAAACCCCTCAGACAGGACGAGTTTTCTAGGAACTCTGAGGCAAGACAGAAAAAAACCTGCATGGTATTGAAACTGCTGCAGTTTAAAATATGGGTTCGAAAAATCCGTTTCCTTCATTATTTTTGTCTTCTCTGAATGGAAATCCCCTGCTCCATCAAACTTGGAAAACTGCATGTTTTCCCCATCTCCACCAAGGCTGAGAAGCCTGTTCGGGAGCCCTTTTGCCTGGTGTGTAGGTGGAACCACAGACGTCTCTCCAGACCCTACTGACAGGTGCAAAGCTGTAAAATTTCAAGGAAAATAAACAGATATAAACTCTGAATCACCCTGCTGGAATAGAGGCACAAGAAAAAAAAAACAAACTAGGCAGAGTACATGTGCAATTCTTTCTCTCTCCAACCAGAAAACCTCTGATGAGAAAGACTTTGACCAACCCCATGAAGCCAGAATACAAAAAGAGTTGCTGAATGCAACCAGCACAGGGTGGGTCCTGACAAAGCAGCAGATCCCTGTTCAGAGAAGACAAAATTCAGGTAAGGAATATAATATTATTTTTCTCTTTCTTGGAAATCCACTGCTCCATCAAACTTAGGAAAATTACTCAGAATGAGAAACTATCAATAAATGAAGACTTCTCCACCAGTTGTGTGGAAGTTTAAAAAGTGAAGGGACAGAAAGAATATGGTAGAGAGAACTCAGCAGTTAAAATAAATGTTTATCACTGAAGAACAGAAGTCTTCTACATCTGTACGTACTGAAGGCATTACAGAATGAAAAAATCATGCAGTTTTGGTGTACTTCAAGATGGAATGTACCAGGTTGCTGACTGAGAAATCTCTGCTTATGAGATCTTCTCTAGCATGTGCCAGCATATCTTTTTGATGCAGCAGCTTCATCCAGAAAGACTGAGTTAGTTGACCTGTATTCCTGGAAGATAAAAGGTTTGATCTATTAATGTAAAGGCAGACTACTGTCATCATCTTAGTCTACTTCCTTCCCAACTCTAGAATAACACCTTAGCTATCAGACTTCTGATGGACTCTCAAAAAATACGGTTTTTGAAATTTGGACCACATCTACAGTTTGCTCCTCTTTTCCCCCCTTTATTTTCTGTAGCCTGGGGGGGGGGGAAAAAAGAGAAATTTTGTTGGAGTAAATGTTTGGTATTTCTTAAGCACAAAACAAGTGTCTAGGCCCAGAGTAGCTTTAACCGAAGGAAGAAGTATGGTAAAACTATGTAATTAAGAAGTAGTGGACTGCAAAAACTTCGTCAATGAGAAATGAACAAGCAAGCATCTTTAATGAAACTTAGTAATTATTTTTAAAACAATCTTCTGTTGATCTTTTTAGTGTTATTTTTTCCCAGCACAAGCTAGGTACTTGGTTGTTCTGGTAGATGCACTTAAGAGTAGATCTGATAGATTAGAGAAAGAAAACTATCAGGCCATATTCAAGAAACATTACTGCTTGAATTTCATGGAGCAACCCTCAAAATCACCCTAATTTCCAAGCTGAGAATTGTATCAGTATCTTATATTCTGATGCATGCTTTGGGCTGGACAATAATAGACTCTTGTGACTGAATGGCACACCCAGCATGACTGCAGCCTGCTTTTGATTCTTATTCTTGGCCTCTTGAGCTGTTGGAGGGAAGGGTGGAAGACTGAAATTCCAGATTCCTGGCATAATGAATGACTGACTGTCTATTCACTCTTGATTGTCAATATCAGGAACAGACTTTATCAACTTGTTGAAACACTGAATAGAGAGGATCTCAGCTGCAGGAGGAATTTATCTTATGCAATCCCGTTTAAGAATTCTTCTTGTCATCCTCTTAGTAGTAAGCCTAATTCTTCTTATTATTCCGTATATGTGAAATTTTGGAACATACTTATTTGTTTTATGTTCCAGCCTTCTACTTCTTTGTTGAGGCCTTCTTTTTTTTTTTATTCCATCCTGGCTATTGAAAATAGTGGTTGATTCTGTAACTTCTTGTCGATACATGTAAATTCTGGAAAAGCCCAGTAGAGAATTCTTGGTCACTGTTTCCACTATAGAGATGAAAGAAGGGTTATTCCTGAAAAATTTGTAACTTCTGCAACTCTCATAGCTCATCAGTGTCTTTGACTAGGTTTTTGTTATTGAAGAGTGCTTCCCAAACTTTTTGTAGCAGAGCTGAAGTTATTCTATGTTCACTGAAGATGAGTATTGCTCCAGAAAGTTCTCTTGAATTGATGAAGTGAAGTTGGATTCAGTTAATACCTTCACTGTGAGGTTGTTTAGGCTGTGCTAGATCTGAATGACCACAGTACACTTAATACCTTGGCTACTGTGAAGTAAATACCAGGTTAAATGTTCTTCTGTGGATTAGTAGATGTTGTCTCTGATTAACTCAGAGCCCTTGGCAAACAGAAATAAGTCATCTTGTGTTCTAGTAGACCAGAAGAAGACCTGGCTGTCTCTCTGGAATTATGATCTGTGATTTAATTTATACTGAAAATTCATGGATTTTTCCACATATTGAGGAGAATAAGCACCTCTTTTTCAAGGAGATTATTACTGAGAGTGACTAACCTGTGAAGTGGAAGTACTTACATGTATGAGTACCAAAGTATGCAGAGATAACTTTAATTTTAAAAGGTATTGGAATGCTGAGTTTGAGGGTTCAGCGTCAGGAAACACACAGAAAGGAAGAGCCACAAATAAGATTTTGGAGGAGGGAGGAAAGAACAAACAGCGCAGATTTGTAAAAAAGAAAAGCATAATGAGATTGGTTTTTGGTGCCCTGACAACTGTCTTAGGCTTTGAGAGGGAGCTGCACTTGCATAGGTCCAAAATTCCCTTTGATAAGCTGTAAACCGTAAAAAAAGGCTTCAGCTCAAAGCTGGCATAAAACAGCTGAGAGTCAACATCCTCTTTATCCTGTGCAGCCACTGAGGATGTCCTAGAAGCAGAGAGATCCAAGTTGTAGGCTCTGTGGAACTGTTAGAGGGGATTTTTTTTTTCTTGAAATGGAGCCTGGACATGTATTGCTGTCCTAAAGCATTCTGTTGTACTGCCTGAAGTGCTTTCTTGAATAGATCCTCTGTTGACCATAAGGTGTCAGCTGCACTGAGATGGGAGAAAAAATGGAAGAATCTTTCTGCTTAAGAATGTAAGAGAAGAATCTCTCTGAACCTAATGGCAGGAAAAAGAGTAAACACATTTGCATACTGCCCTAACACAGGAAAGCTGATTGAGGAGAAAGTAGAAAGGAATGCTACAAGAATGTTTTCGTGGGGATTTAAAATGTAGGAAAACTAGAGATGTGCAAGCCTGATGGAGCAGTGGATTCCCATGAAAGAGAAATGAAATGTCTGGGCCTCTCCTTCACTTTTAAGGCAAATTGTTCCATTTCTCATCAAGTGCAGATGCTACCAGATAGCAGATAAAGGCTGTTACTGCAGGTGTGAGAGGAGCAAAATCTGGGGAATTCACGTGGGAATGCAAAGTCCCCATCTCTCCGACACGCAGAGGATGTGAAAACAGGCCAAGCTTGAAAAAAAGAGTAGTAGATTTATTGCTACTTGAGACTTAACAGACGCCCACAGCTCCATGTCTCCATTGAAGTAGTTTTTGATAAAATTACATGAACAGAGTATAATGGAAGTTTTTATATAAACATATTGGGGATAACATTTGTGTATTAATTAACTGTTAAGGCTTAATACTTAAATATTTTTATAATGTTTTTCTTGTAAGGTATAATGCTAATGAATTTTTTTGTTTGAATACAGTGCATGGTATTTCTTCTTCTGTAAATGCTCTAGCAACGTTTTCTTCTTAAAATAGAGATGTGCTAATCTAACCTTNCTCTTAATCATAGCTGGAAGAAAAATAGCAGTCAGGAAAAGCAGACACATAATAGAAGGCAAGGTATAACTGGGAGCTTTAGTGTTCATTCACGAAATTGTGAAGTGAGAAATAGGNCCATGTCTCCATTGAAGTAGTTTTTGATAAAATTACATGAACAGAGTATAATGGAAGTTTTTATATAAACATATTGGGGATAACATTTGTGTATTAATTAACTGTTAAGGCTTAATACTTAAATATTTTTATAATGTTTTTCTTGTAAGGTATAATGCTAATGAATTTTTTTGTTTGAATACAGTGCATGGTATTTCTTCTTCTGTAAATGCTCTAGCAACGTTTTCTTCTTAAAATAGAGATGTGCTAATCTAACCTTCTTTTTCTAGGCCAGTATCATCTTCATCAATGACATTTTCCTGTAGAAATCTCTATTTAATGTCCTGTATCAATTTTATGGATTTTTATTGTCTAAAGCAAACTGGAAAAATGTTTTCAGAGATTTCAGTTGTGTTTGAGTCACCAAGCATTCCGTTGCTATGCACAGTTACTGCTTTTGTCTGTATCATAGGTCTGGCATAAATTCTAGGCCCTACCCACCCCCCGCACGCACCCA
>WBMY01011691.1:136197-202778 GCA_013397315.1 Donacobius atricapilla | reverse complement strand
CTCTTAATCATAGCTGGAAGAAAAATAGCAGTCAGGAAAAGCAGACACATAATAGAAGGCAAGGTATAACTGGGAGCTTTAGTGTTCATTCACGAAATTGTGAAGTGAGAAATAGGAAGAGATGTCATAGCAGCATATTCAACTTAGCTGGAAAGGAAAATAATCACATTTCTTCTCTCTGCAGCGTGTATGAGTTGAATGTTAATGCTGTTGTGCTTAAATCCTGCCAGCATAAATGCTGCTTTTCATCTTTGCAGAAAGTCTAGTAACAGCATGCAAAGCGGTATCAGGGCCCATCCTTTTAACAAAAGAGCATATGTTGGCAAGCACACCTCTTACTCCTGTTGTGTTACTCTTAGCCAGCAGCTTTCAAATACCAGTATTACAATTCACTAGTTTCTTGCAGGTGTAACAGCTGGTCTCATTACAATTCCTTCTAATAAAAGAGCCTGAACTGATGATGAAGACCAGTTTCATAGTATACTGTAAAAACTGTGAGACAGGAGGATGAAACATAAAACTTGTCCTCTTATCTCACAGCCTGTCTTTCTGGCAGTGCATGAAAAGGAGAGAGAAAGTGAGAGTCACACTTCAGCTAAGCTCACATCAGCTAAACTTTGGGGTTACCTGTTCATTTTCCCATGTGGAATAATCTACTTTTTTAGCTCCAGACATCTCTTCTTCTCTAATAGCAAATAGAATACCACAGGAGATGTTGGCAAATGTTACGCTGGTTCATTGGTACCACTGGTACATGAGACTGGGCCGGGAGAGGACATTTCTGCTGCATGAACTGGGATGTAGTTCATCAGCAAGCAATATAGAAGCAAGAACAGTATCTCTTACTAGGTGCAAGAAATTTGATAGATCTCTTAAACATGTTGCATAAGGTTAGATCTTAGGCATATGTAGTGCAGGAGTTCAGGGTTCTAAGTCTTATTTAGAAGAAAGGAGTTCTTCAGTTTAATGGTACTTTTTTTTTCCTTCAGAGATAATTCAGAGATACACTTGTGAGTGCATACAGGTATACATACAGAATACATATGTGTGTAACTTACTGCAGTGTCTGAGCAACTCAGTACATTTATTAGTTTTCATGCTTTTAGAAGGATACCGCTTGGATCCAAGTTTTAAATATGGACCAACTGGCATTAAAGGTCTGTGATTATAGGGAACTTACAGTAAGATTTGATCTCACCATTTACTAGCTACTCCACCTTGATTTTCCATTTAGATAGCTTTGTGTAAGTCATCTGACTGAAACTTAAACATCCATACTTCACTGTCAGTGTCTAATTAGCTATCCTCATCACCAGAAAAGTTGAACAGGATCTTGGTTTGCAAGAGGTGGCTAAAATACAAAAAATGGTTCACCCAAAGAGGCCGTTTTGTTCAATGACAATAGAGACCGGTTTAGAAAACTTGAGATGCCAAAATTAGCTGAAATTAGACAGTCCCTTTAATACGTGAGTGGTGTCTAGTTGGGATGAAAAAGCAAAGTAGTGTGTTGTAAAGTGATAGCCTACAACTCAGTAATGTGCAATTACAGACAATCCCTAATGGCCTGGACAAGCAAGACTGAGTTAAAAACTAGCACACCGCTTTTTAAAAAAATCTTTTGATTAATAAGCTTTCCGATCTATATGTGGGTTTACATAAAATTATGTTAAAATATATGATACTTAAGTTAGATAAAATTCATTTATATAAGAAAATGCATGTATCTGAAAACATCACAAACTATAGGGGTTTTATATCTAAAAACCTATATATGTCCTATAAAAACACCTTCCCATCTGAAGGATACTAGAGAAACAGCTCTTGAGATTATATTCAGATGGATTACAGAGGTCATTTTGTTCATTAGGTTAAAAGGAAATCGGAAGATTACCTCCGGAACTGATGAAATATATTCAGTTGCAGTAGTAATATAATAACCCTCTAAATTTTTTTTAAGTAGGAAGTGAGAAAGGTAATGCCCTGCTTGGGCAAGTTAAAACCCAAAGCAACTGTTCTTCATTAGTTGGTGAAGGACGAACTTCACCAACTTGTTGCTTCCAAACAGTTCTTGTTTCTGTTCAGAACAGGCTTATAAGAGAAAACAAATTTCTAGCATAATGACTGTTGTTTTATGTACCACTTGAGCAGTTCTTCATGAGTTTCTGATTCACATTTGCATCTATCATGGAACCCATCTGCATAATGCCTTGTCCTGTGTAAAATCTACAAGTATTTTCCATTTTGAATTATGTGATGCCAGTTTTCAAATATGATAACAAATGACTACTTCCCTCATTTTAATTAATCAGTACTGTTTTGCAATATGCTAGGACCAGGATAGTTTAGCTACAAGAATTGATTTGAAAATATGTTAATTTTTATGTTTATTCTATGCCAGTATAAAACATGGGATATTTCCTTTTATTTCAAAGCTGAAATGGAGATATTAATAATTTTGGAGCATCATTTTTCAATCGTTGTATGTTGTGCAGAGCAGCAAGCAGTCATAACTTTTTTTGACACTGATTCCGCTGCTGGAAGGAACTGCAGGCTAACTTGAGTCATTTGTCCATAAATTGTTCTGAGTAGTAGTAGTAGGGGTTGTACCATGGGTAGAATAGGTTTCCATATTGAGTAAATTTACTGCTTCCACTCCTGATGATAATTTCCGCCTCTAAAAGCAAATAATTATTCTTTCAACAGGAACAGCAGATAGCAAAATATCCCCCAAATTTGAAGTCCTTGTTCTTTTACTTTCTGTAGAATGCTAGAACTCAAAAACTTACTTTAGAATCCCCTGCTTTAGGCAAAAATTGTATAAAAAACCATTCCCTCACAACTAGTAGATGATAACGGGGATTTTTGCAACTTCTAGCAGGTGCAAAAACCCAAATTGTAATAAAAGAGAGAGCCATGCTGAGTAACAATGTTCAATTATTTTTCACAGAAGGTTAGTGTCCATGGCAGAAGTGTGGAGAAATTCTTTTTTGGAGCTATTCTTAGAGTAATTAATATCTTCAAAGTCAGTTGTCATTGCCTTTGGCTAGGACATACAAGCAAGGAAGACCCTTTCCTGATAAAGTCTGCAGCTTCATTTGTAATGTCTATGAGACAACTAACTCAGTATTCAGGGAAAGGATGTTCTGTATTCAACAGTCAGAAAATGTTTGTATTTTTTTGATGTGTTTATGGATGTAAGGAGTACAGAGTTCCTATTCATAATCCAAGGCCCCTGCCTGTTCCCTCCATAAACTAAGGTCTATAAGCCTGCATCTTGTTGTAGGTTTGGGCATAGACTATGGTACAGGATCCTCAGTTATCACCCGTCCTCTACCTCCTGATGGCTGCCCTGATGTCATTCAGTTGTATTGAATGCTGCCTATTGGAACTCAAAACCCTTTAGCTGCATTGAAAGAATCAGAGAAGGCTGAATCATCATCAAGGCTGGAAAATACACTCAAGATCATTTAGTCTAACCAAGAAGCAGCTATTCATCCCACTGAAGCTTCCTTTCTTTTTTTTGCTATAAAAATAACTGATACCTCATGTTACTTTGTCCAGTCTCTGTCTGCCCAGCCCAGCAAAATCATTCTTAGGCTATTGAGCAAGTCACCAGATCATGATGACTTTCTGGTTTTAATAGTTCCTACTCAAAAGTTAGGTGATACTGGCTCCTCTGAGCTAACTCCCACCTGTGCTTTGTCTTTAAAGCCAGACTGTTTGTCCTTCTGTTTAGTGAGCTCTACTCTGAGCCTGGTTGGAATTCTTTGTGTCAGAAGTCAATTCTGACTTTTCATCATACTTGAGTCAGATTTTCCAGCTGGAAAGAGATACAGCGTAAAATGAGTTTTTCTTGTATGTCTTCTAGAAAGAAGGTTATCTTAAGTAAGGAGATACTTAAAGAGAACTGGTAGATATGGCTGCTTTTCTGCATGTTTCAGTTTAGACAGCACTCACTCAACTACAAATTGTAATTCCCAAGAAAGGGTCATCATTTAGGACCTGAAGTTCCCTCTGATTACTCAAAGTTACACTGCAGTATGTGTGACAATATTGTCTGTAAACATTCCAGTTAATCTAGTGGCAAATTCTGTTCCATAGGAATGGCTCTTTTTCACTGCATATCTGTCTTGTGCCAGTAGCTAAGTTTCAGTTTATGCTTGAAACGTCCTGATGTCATCAATAAAGCCTGATGAGACCTCAGTTTTGTTCATTTGTCAAGACCCAAGTAATAGAACCATGTAAAAAAATGCCAGTGAAAATATTCTTTCTAAATCTTTTTGCTATTGGATGTTATTAAAAATCCTAAGAGATTGCCTGTTTTAAAGATTGTCTCCTAATCTAGTTGCTGCTTTCATAGAAACCCATTGTGACTGCGTCTTTTTTAAACTCAACATAATTTGAATGCAATCCTGTTTATACTTTGTTCATGGAAAATATTTTTGTAAATTATATGAAGCTCATTTTTTCTTTTCCCCCTACCTTTCTAGATATGACCCAGATATTTTGCTAGGCTATGAAGTCCAGATGCATTCCTGGGGTTATCTCTTACAGAGGGCTGCAGCACTGAATGTTGATTTATGCCAGATGATTTCTCGTGTGCCAGGTGAGTTGTTTAGGGCTTCAGTCCAGTTCCAGTAGAAGAAAGTTGAAATCTGTGAAGAAATTTAAAAAATAAATGCGGAGTATTTCTTCAGATAGATCTTTTTTGTTGGTTTTGCTCCTGTGTTGTTAATAGTATAATCACACACACACTCCCCCAAAAAATTAGAAGTATCAATGAGATTCTGGTGTTTTCTGAATTTTCAAATTCCTGGCATATTCCACTTCTGTGTGTGTCCTCTATTCATGAATCTGGACTTACATTCTGTAGTTGTGTGTTAAGTTTTTGGTTCTTGGAGAGGCTTCTGCTAGCAAACCTGTTGCTTTCCTTGGCTTCAGTCATTCAGAGTACCTACCATAGTCATCATTTGTGGTTTCTCTGGCTGGAATACAAGAACATAAAACTACTCCTGAGCAGCTGTTGTCCTGGGCAGCAGCTTTGTAATCAAATCCTCACTTTCAATGATCATTATTGTACTTCGGGCAAATTTTATTGGGCCCAAGTGCTGATGCTTTCCTCCAGCATTTGGAAAAATGTCTGTTTAGACTGTCAAGAAAACTTGAATGAGAGTGGTAAGCCTAGGGTCTGTACTTAGCCAATCAATAGAAGCCATCTTTCTAAAGAATGGAGTTAGTGAACAGCTAAATAAATGTGCTGTTGCACCTGCGAAGAGTCAGGATGACTTTGTAAAATGAAAAACTGTCTCAAAAAATTGTTGTTTCTCTTTGCAGTCATCAAGGTGATGTGGATGAGGGAGATTTTAAAAATCAAAACAGTTGAAAAAGCTGTTTTTGCAAGGGCTGTTGTCAAAGTTCTGTACAGAAATTAAGTCGCTATGAAATAAAAGGTCCATTACTGTGATTGTTCTATTAAAAACTTGAGCCTATTGCTTTGTAATGGTTGCAAAAGCAAATGTTCGGAATTATAGAGCAAGGAAAATATGAAGTAATGAATGTAAATGTAAAAAATGAAAACATCTGTGGGGTGCTTGTACCTCAAATACCGAGGTTCCTCAAAACCTTTCCCCCATCAAAGTGGATATAGGGGAACTGGTAAAGATGAGAAGGGTAATCCAAATGTGTCTAGTAATTTAGGATTCCAGAAGAGACAAAATGGTGTAGGAAAGGTAAAAGCCTATGAAATATTGAGGAATGTAAAGGGAAATAAAGATTGGGTTTTCATGGTCTTTTCCAATGCAAGAACCAGAAATCAAGTGAAGCTAGCTAGCTAGTGGCAGCTACAGAATAGGAGTTGATTTTTAATCTCAGCATTGCTGAACTCTTGAGTTCCTTATCACAAGATAGTACAAATGCTTAAAGTGTATGTTGCTTTAAAAGGAGATGAATTCTTGCAAAAAAAAATCCATTAGGATCTATGATACATATGAAAAGAATGTCCGGCCCACGAAGCTGCAAATGGTTAGAAGCTGGAAGAGTTGCAGGGAGATTATCAGTAACTGTGTCCCCCATCTTGGAGCATCTGCCTTTGAGTATATGACAGAACATGAAATTGGGCTACTTGAATCTTCGAGCATACCCAGCACAGGAATCATCTTTTATTTTGTCCTATGTGCTTGGCCACACATTGTCCTGTGTGCTTGGCCAGGAGAATATGATGTTTTAGAAGCACTATGTTCACACGCTCCTTCCTTGAGGTTTGAATATTTGTATACTCTTGCTGCTTTCAATACTTGTGACATGTTTGGAAAAGAATGAGTTACAGAATCCTCCCAGAGACAAGAAAACACAAGAAAAAAATTTGTATCTTCAGCTGAAAGTTGTTGGCAATTGAACTTCGGTGAATTTTTAAATACTTCATATGTGGAAACAGGATCACATGATTGTTTAAATATGAATAGGCCATCAATGCTCATAAGTTTCTTTCTTCAGCACAAAGCTCTCAAATTTGTTCGTCAGGAATAATAATGGCTTGCATTAAACTTGTTCCTCAGTTTCCCTGGTGGCTCAAATTGAGATGATACACTAGTTGCAAAATAATGCCTCTGGGTACAGTCTTCAGAGGTACTGAAGGATGTTCAGAAAATATTTTGACCTGTTTCATCCGAAGATTTGCAATGTCTGTGGTAAGAGGAACAGTAAGTGTTGTAGTCAAAGGTTTCTTAAAACCTCCAAAGATTACGAAGATTTACTGCTCTGCTGTGGAAGTATGGCTGAACAATCTCTTCAGTTTGCGACATGTGCCTCTGCCATTGTTCTCAAAGGCTGAGTTGCAGTTCATGTCTTGCAGGACAGTTCTGTCTGCACTGTAGTTGATGCAGAACCAAACAATTCAATCAGCAAAGCTGTTAATAGTACCCATCTTCCTGACATAAGCTCTTCCTCAAGTTACTGATTTTGGGATGCACATGAATGGGTCCTCAAAGAAGAAAGGGAACTGTATGGTTCCTAATGTTAGTGTTCCCATGTATTTCACAGTCAGGTTTCCTCCCCTACAACTATCAAGTCCCACACAACATGGATTCAGTTCTATTGAAGGAAAACAGGACTTGTAGCCCTTAACATATTTGTACATGGAGTTCAAGTGGGTGTGCAGAGCATAGGCACAATCTGCACAGCACTGGTGTTTGTAGTGCAGATGTTCCTGTGCCAGCTGGTAGATGTGCACTCAGAAGTGGAATATATAACACTTAAAAATGTTTGTAAGAACTGGTGTTATTTTAAGGTGAGTGATTTTCTTTTTTGACAGAATTGCAGCAGAAAAATCACAAAATGTTTACCCTGATGAGCTCTTCCAGAAATGTCATGCCATAAATGTGGGCTTGCATGCATGGGCTTGCATATACGTGCAAGTTGTGGTGTTCTCTGTTGACTTGTGGCCTCCTTGTCCATGGTTTTGACCCCATCTGTTTTCCTCTTGCTTTTCCAACCCCTATGCTTTGTATTTTCCTCCCTTCTTCACATGCTGTATTTTCAGAACAGGAAGTGCTCCTTCAAGAAGTATGCTTTTCTTTCCTCCTGTTGAAATAAAGATGGAAGGGATTCCCTTTTCCTTTTCCCTTCCCTCTTAACAAAAAGAAAGCTGGACTTCTCTCTGGTGTTGCTTTATTGGCTGAGTCTGGTGCTGCCTTTGCCATTTACAAGTGAACTATTCCTAAGTCATAGGACACGTCACAAGAGAAGTGCGTGCTGTGCCTCTGCATGGTGGCATTTTTTGTGTGTGCACTGTGACCTCCTGTTTCCTCCTTTGCATCACAGCTCAAAGTTAGGGAGTGGGTAAGAGAGGATGAGAGGAGACTTCTTTTTCTTTTGTCTCATGCTCTTGAAAAATAGGAGGAATGTCCAGTTCTGCTTCTTGCCAGCATAGTCCCCAAAGAGGCTTACATGGTTCTGGTGATACATTTCCTACACCAGTTGTAAAGTAGTGCAGGTTTTTGTAATATAGTGGTGCTCATCACAGGCAGAGTTCATCAGGCAGTGGGTCTCTCTTGTGGTCACAGTATACTTTGCTTCCTGTTTTTTACCAGCAAGACATGAAGCAAACTTAATATAGGAAATCTCCTAAACAAGTCAAAAGAGAGCTGGGATGACACTGCAGAAAGTAGAACTAACCAATAGTTTCTGCTTCCAATTAAAAAAATATGGAGGGGGAAGAAATACAAGTTCCTCACTTGCACGTGAGATCCAGCATGTGGAAATGAAGAAAAGCAGAAGAAAATATGTTGCTACTTGGTGGGGCATTTTTTCCATCCAAACACGGAAAGAGAAATTCCTGGTTTTCCTCCTTAAAAATCTGAAACAATAAGGAGGTTAAAAAGATAGTATTCATTTTGATGAAGTGTACAAAAGGTCTGCTAAATTTTATCAAGGATCTGTCATATACTGATAATGTCAGTAAATGACAAAGAGGTTTTCTTAACCATATTTTAATTGATACTGCACGCATTTGAAGATCAACGTACAAAATTAGTCTGTATTATGTTGTTTCATAGCAGTTCTGCAGCATTTCTGGCAATTTTTACTTCTGTCATCAAGGGTAAATGTTCTTCACAACAGTCTGAGGATCTGATTGTTCAGTTCTGATCGTTACTGCAAAGCAGTGTGTATCTACACTTCTACGTTCTCTGTCCAAAATGTTCTTCTTTTTATTAGCAGGGTACTGTACAGGCTGTGCTGTACCTGATAAATGAATGGTGGCAGAATACAAAGCAAGCAGAAGTTTAAAAATGGGTGTGGAAATAGAATTGTGGGGAAATTGCCTTGACGTGATTTGTCTCCCATTAAAGTAATAAGAAATAAGACTAAGTATCAGTGTGTTTTCATAATGGATTTTAGTCTGAGTGGTACATTTTAAAAAACATCTATGTGAACTCTGGAAAGAACACCAAACTGTAGACTTACAATGACTGAAAAAAAGATAGTTCAAAGAAACATGTACCAAAAAGACTGTTTTTTCTTGTGCTGTTGTATTCCAAAGCATGATAAAAATCAAGGATGGCAAAAGAGGATGTATTTCTCTATTTTAGTCACTGCTGTCTCACAGAAGGATTTAGAGTGCTGCTTCTGAATCTGCATTGGTTCCTTCCTATTTCCTTCTCCCTGTGCTATCCATAATTCATGTCTACATGCTTCCACTGCAGTGGGTTTGCTTTTACTATATGAAAGACACTGAACTTTGTCTCCCATGATCTGGTTCAGACTGTGTAAGATCACTGCAAGTAAAGCCTTGAGTTACAAACTCCTTAGGGCAGAAATCACTTTTTTTAAATTTGGGGTTTTTTTGTTGTGCACTATTGCATGGGCAGCTGACTGTCAAGTAACATTCAGCATTGCATAGCCAATATATTCACTATGGAAAACATATTGCCTTGGACACTACTTCAATGAAACCAGAGTAAGAGTTCTCTGCAAATGGCAAGAGCAGAAAAACCTTGGGGGAGTTTTATTTAGAGATTGTGTGGATGGCTGGTAAATAATTTTCTAGAGAGCACACATTGGAAGAGGGGTGGCTTGATCTGTTTTTTATTGTCTTTTAATTTTTCTGAATATAGTCTCCTTTAATGTCTTTAGATGAAAATAAAGAGAACAGATTTGCCACTGAGCTGGATGAATATGGAGCTGATACAATGAGTGAAATAAATATTGTTGGGCGAATTGTCTTGAATATTTGGAGAATGATGAGGCATGAGGTAAATTTTTTAAGAGGTTAATGTTTTGACTTACTGGGTTTTCTAGTAATTACAGACTTTTGAAAGTTTCATGTAACTTCTAGATTTTTCTTTTCTTTATACACCTTTTCAAATAGAGTAGTTTGCCAGTTTGTAAGAATGGGTTTTGTGTATTTCTAAACTGTAAAGTCATGAAGCCCTTATTTTTCCGTAATGTGTCTTAATGATATTCCTTTTCATTGATTTGTGGGTTTTGAGAGCAACTTACTTGTTTTAGGAATTTGTCTAGTATGGTGCTTTTACTACATTAAGTACTTGAACATATTTTAACCTGTCAGATTTACTTTTGGGGGGGGTTTTTTGGGTTTTTTTTGTGGGTTTTGTTTTTTTTTTTTTACTTCCTGTTCTGTTTATAACTTTCCATTGAATAGTCAGATAGCTCAGTCTTTATAAATCTTGTTCTTGTTCTGACCAAGTTCAGACCTGATCTTTATGAACTGCTTAACTCTGCATATTCTTTTCAATTGATAGGGGATGCTTTTTCCTGATTTGTAAATAGTTAGGGATTTCTAAGAATAAATACTAACTTTTTAAACAAAATACTTATGAAAAAGTTAATAGATTTAGTTCTTGCAGTTTTTGAAAAGTAGAGATTTTTCAATTATGAAAGCCATCACGCATCTTGACACATTCACTGTATTTTTCTAGGTGAATCTAACGAATTACACTTTTGAAAATGTGGGCTTTCATGTTCTTCATCATCGTTTTCCTTTATTTACATTTCGAGTTCTGTCTGATTGGTTTGACAATGAAGCAGATGTCTACAGGTAATGATCTATTAATCCATTTTGTTTGCTGTTTTTAAGGCCAGATTCTTAACATTGGATAGGTGTAAGGTAAAGTCACCATAGGAAGAAATAATCAATTTAGCTCAGGCACTAGGGCAGCGTATATGCCGGAACATGAGCTTATTTACTTGGATGTTCTGTTGTATAGTTATACCCTCAATATTAAAACAAATTATTTTCAGTTACATTTTCAACATACCTGAATAGATGAACTGTTTTGAAGTTCTGTAATGTCTTTATTTTATTTTGTATATAGTATTCATGAGAAGGGCTTTTAATGAACTGCCAGGTTTCTGTTTCACTTCAAGTGCATGTCAATCAAGTTAGGCTTGAAAGTATTGCAAAACAGCACACAAGATGTTAAGACAGTAGCTATAGCTGCTTAAAAATACCTTCATATGACATATATCACATTCAGCTTCACTCTTCTTGAAGCAATTTGGTATTGTGTGATATGAACAATTTGTGAAACTGTGTTCTGATCTACACGTTGTTCACGACATACATAAAATTTCTGTAAAAGGTGAATATTGTAACTAAGTGGAAATGTGGTTTATACTGAAATTACGAATTTATGTTCAGCCATTCTTAGTACAGAAGGATGTTTCCACAAAGGCCCACTCAGTTAAAAAACATGTAAAGAGATGAGGAGGTAGTTGTGTCTGTTTTGGTAATCCCTTGGGACAGTGAGGAGAACAGAATACAATAAGTCATTGCAAGATGCTTTAACAGTAGCATGCTGTAACACATTCTGTGTATATCTTTAGAAAATGTAAGTGTATATTTATATATGCCACACTTTTGAAAAAGTTGTATGAAGGTGTTCTAGAGGAAAATTTTATTTGCTGTTTTGTTGCAAGTTACCATAAAAATACATTTGTCTTAGTAGAAAGAGCAACACTCTTCTGATTGTTTATAACGAGGTGTTCACTCTCACAGATGGAAAATGGTTGATCATTATGTTAGCCGGGTTCGCGGGAATCTCCTGTTGTTAGACAAACTGGATTTGATTGACAGAACAAGTGAAATGGCAAGACTTTTTGGCATTCAGTTCTTACATGTATTAACAAGGGGCTCCCAGGTAAGACTTTGTTCTCCTTATACTTCACAAAACCAAAATAGTTTCTACAAAATGTTCTAGTTTTTGGTATCTTCTCACCATATGTGTATTTTCATGGGGTCACAGAAGGCTGTTTAAATAAATTAACATGAAATTGAAACATAAAGAGTATTGTTCAATCTATTATTGCTGCTTTTGAATTGCCTAATCTCAGAGTATAAAAATAGCTGTTAAAAATAGAATTCCCCAAATGTAATCACACCAGTGAATCTCTTCTACTGTCTTCAGGAGCACTAAGTTTTCTCTTTGAGTTGGTATTGTTCATACTTAAATGAGACTGAAAGTGAGTGCTTTCTAAAACATTAAGAAATATAATTAATCATGTTTTAGAAAGATGAGATTAGTTTCTTTCAGGGTAGACAAAGCAGCATTGAATATGTTCTAAGTGACATTTCTGGTGCAGTAGACCTCTGGGTGAGATTTTACAGTAAGATAAGAGGGGATCTGGCTTTATTAAATATGTGTCATGCAGGATATTCGTGGTTCTATTATTTTGATACCAGCATCAGAGAGAAAAGGGAGGAGAGCAGAGCAAGATGCGCGCTTTCTTTGGGATCCCAACAGTCTCCAGTTATACCTAAAGCTTTCCTTGCCCAGATTGTGAGTGACTAGGCTAAATGAACTGCTTTCATGGCTACATATGAGACCTGAACAGCACCTGAAATGAGAGTTGCCTACTCCATCATGTGTTACAGCTCTTCTGTTATCATAAGCCAGCCAAATATGGGAGTGTCGGAAGCTGTAGTTTCCTTAGCAACTCAATCCTGTTAAAAAACTTCTGCCACCTTTTTTTCTTGGACTGCAGTTGCCTGTGTCATCTCTTGACCCAGAGCAGGTTCTTGTTGATCTTTCTGGTAATGACCCTATATTTGAGGGAAAAGGGGAGCAGGCTGGCAGGCACCATCTGCAGAACCATGGCAGTATTCAGTAGGTATTTGTCAGTTTAGCTCCCTGATCTGGTTTACCATATTATCAGAAAATACCACTGTTGGAGCAAGGGAAGAGAAATGCACAGTTAGGGACAGGGAATGTGGGACCGGCATACTGCCAACAGAGATATGCTTACACTGTCATGATTGCAGCCCACAAAGACTGTTCTGCCTGTCATTTTCTCAGATGTCTGTGAGTGGGAGTGAGCAACAGAAGCATGCTGCATTTTCTATCCTGACTGTTCTTTTCTCTTCCCTTCTGTGCACGTATGTTCTGTTTCCATTGAAAATTTCTAGATCTCAAAAATGGCACTTGCAACAATTCGCAGTCACCTCAAACAATTTTTTTTCACACAGAAGAATCACTACCCTTTATGAAGATACTCCTCCTTAGCTAAAAAACATGTTAAAATGGAATAGTAATAAGAACAGATTTCAGATACTTTATTTTTCCGTGTTTGTGTCTCTCATTGAGTTTTACAGTAACTTCTAAAAATTATTTTGTTTTATTGTATTAAGCCATCTTGAAACATTTCTTCGTAGACTAAACAAAATCTGACGAGATGGTCACAGGCATACAGATAATTAGTCAGATGTTTGAAACTTGCTGGGTTTTGCACAGGAGTCAGCAGGGCTCATTGGGAGAGCTTTAAACTCGATTTGAAGAGGGAAAGGAGTAAGACCAGGCTCACTAGAGATAAACCTGGGAGCATCACACAAGTGGTTGAGAAACAGTGTCCTAGCAAAGTCCTTTGGTCTTGCTGTCTCCATGCAGGTAGGAGCTGAAGATCCACATGGGTGCAAAGACAAAAGGATTATTGATGTGTTAGGAACCACAGATGCCCCTGAGAATGGTCATATAGAGATTAGGTCTTCTGCCTCTGTTTAAAAAAAGGTGGTAGGATCAATAGCCCAACTGAGACGCATCTACACCAGTGCACTCAGCGTGGGCAACAAACAGGAGGCCAGTCCTGTTTTATATCTTCACTGATGATCTGGACCATGGGATCGAGTGCTCCCTGAGTGAATTTGCAGACAACTCCAAGTTGGGAGGGAGTGTTATCTGCTGGAAGGTAATAAGGCTCTGGACAGGGATCTGGACAGGCTGGGTTGACGGGCTGAGGTCAGTTGTGTGAGGGTTCTGCCCTTGGCTCCCAACAACTCCATGTAGGGCTACAAGCTACAGCAAGAATGGCTGGAAAACTACCCAGAGAAAAATGACCTGAGGCCACAGGACCAGCAGGAAAATGACCTCCTGGTCAGCAGCAGCTGAACATGAGGCAGTGTGTGCCCAGATGGCCAAGGCCAGTGGCATCCTGGCCTCTGTCAGAAATGTGGCCAGCAGCACTAGGTTGTTCCTCTTTATTCAGCACTGGTAAGGTCACACCTCAAATCCTGTGTTCAGTAATGGTCCCCTTTAGTACAGGAAGGACATTGAGGGGCAGGAGTGTGTCCAGAGAAGGGCACTGAAGGTGATGAAGGGTGTGGAGCACAAGTCCTGTGAGGAGTGGCTGTGAAAGAGTTGGGGGTATTTAGCCTGGAGGAAAGGAGGCTCAGGGGTGACCTTATTTCTCTCTGTAACTCCCTGAAAGGAGGCTGTAGTGAGGTGAGGGTCAGTCTCCCTAGTAAAAAGCAATAGGATAAGAGGAAATGGCCTCATTTTGTTCCATGGCTAGTTTAGATTGGGTATTAAAATGATTTCTTCTCCAAGAGGACGGTCAGGCGTTTGAACAGGCCATCCCAGGAGTTAAGAGATGTGTAGATGTTGTGCTTGGCAGCACAGTTGGACTGGGTTGGGTGCTTGGGTTAACAGTTGGATTTGGTAATCTTAAAGGTCTTTTCCAACCTAAATTCTATGGTGCTATGAAAACTGGGGAAAAAAAACCCAGATCTACATCTTGCTGGACCCAGTCCCTGACCATCTTGTCACACATCCCAGTTCATCACTGGACATAAATTAGTGTGCAATTAGTGCAAGGCAGAAGTGGCAGTTTATGCTGCTCTCTAACTACACATCAAACCCCAACCTCTTTTTAAGGTGCAGGATCTTGTAAAGCTGTTGGTTCTGTAAGTTCATTTATAACTTCAAGGTTAAAGCAGTTATATCTAACCCATTCAGTACAATGATTGAATATGTAGTGTGTCAGGCAGACAGCATTTAATAGTGATTTAGTTGCTTACAAAGCACAGGCTTTTACGATTATGTAGAATTGTTCTTGGATATTTGGGGATTTTCAGTCCCTTGCCACCCATGTATGTAGTTTTCAGCTATTTTGGTTTTTATTATGAATGGACACAATGCATACCTGCCCATATGTGCTTGTAAAGCCTTTACTAAAGCATTGAGTAATACACAAATAAATCGGGCTGGGATTTTTTTCTCTTGTTGTCAGCTACACACATGACATTTGTCTTGAACAGGGTATTGTTGTTCTATGCTTCCTGTTCTACGTGTGGTATCAGGGAGAAGGCGTGATACCCAGTGCATTTACTGCATATTATGCTTTTTCTTCAGTGATCTACAAGTCTAACAGTACTACAGTTTAGCAAATGTTCATTCACTGGCAGTAGCATGGCCATCCACATATATTGTTGAAGACTTTTGGATGATTATTTTTCCAAGTACTTGATTTTCAATGAATAGGGCTAAACAAAGAGGAAACACGTGGCAAAGTTCCACTGTATGTAATACAAATTACAGACTCAGAATGGTTAGGGTTGGAAGGGACCTGAAGATGATCTAGTGACATAAAACACAATTAAAATATATGTTAAGAGCACGGCTATTTATTTTGGAAAAGTAGTTATCTGTACTTTAAATTCAGGAATGTAAGTGTGTGTTTGCTGTAGTTAATACACATTTGTTCTACACTTTTGAAATGATAATGGTTGTATCCAAACTGTTTTGCAGTACCGTGTGGAGTCTGTGATGCTGCGCATTGCAAAGCCAATGAACTACATTGCTGTGACTCCCAGTGTCCAGCAGCGAGCTCAGATGAAAGCCCCACAATGTGTTCCCTTGATCATGGAGCCAGAATCCCGCTTCTACAGCAATGCTGTTCTTGTCTTGGATTTCCAGTCCTTATATCCTTCCATTGTCATAGCATACAACTACTGTTTTTCTACCTGCCTGGGACATGTTGAAAACCTCGGAAAGTAAGCTGTTACTCTTTTCTCACAATCTTTGATTCCACAGATACTTGAGTGTCTTTTCTAAGGTACTGAGAACCCCTGGTTGCCATTGGAAACACATGGCACGTATGAATAGCACCATTTTCTGTTACACAATACAGATGATAAGAATCTGCCATGTGGGTGTGTGCACATGTGTATACACATACATATACACATCAATATGTATTTCTAATTAAATACAGAATTAGACTCTGTTCTCTTAAAAACCCCTGGAAACAGCTCTGTGCATGTGTGTATGTACACCTCTTTGATTATTGTGGTGATGCTGGTTTTTAATATTGCTTCATAATAAGTGAAAATTATTCTAAAGCTACTATCTGTCTCCAAAACTAGACTGGGGTTATTCCTTAATAAATTATGATTGTTCCTGTATCACTTGTAGTTCAATCTGGTTCTAATTACTAAAAACTAAAAGGTACAATTGAGTTATTCTTTGTAGCATCTTTTATTGAGCTTAACAGTTGTTCTGTTAATTGGAAAAGGATCTCACTGCTCATTATAATTACCTCTATAAAACAGTATTTTGAAGAATGGAAAGATGCCAGCAATAATTGCTAGGTGTCACCATTAGGTTTTCAAGTTTCTGATTTGAAATTCTGAATTTGTAGGAAGAAAGTAAGTGCAGTGTGATACTTGGTAAACATGCATGGTTTCCATAGGGGATTACAATACTGAGTACATGCCTCCACTATCTCAGTATTTGGTAATAATTCATAACACAGAGCAGAATGGATAAATTATGCATGGATTGGAATTTAGCTATTTATTACTACTTTGTTCCTAGAACCTTCTGAATGTAGCTAAGAAATTTGAAATTATGTTATGTTTGTTTATACCTGAGATTATTCTGTCCTTGCTGGCATTATTAGCATTTTAATGTGAGCTGATATTTTTGCTTGATTAGTCTGTAAATGAATGAATTGTCTTCATATTTAAATTTTCTCTTTATTAGGTATGATGCATTCAAATTTGGCTGTACATCTCTGAGAGTACCTCCTGACTTACTCTACCAGATTAGACATGATATCACAGTGTCACCCAGTGGAGTAGCTTTTGTCAAGGTAATGATATTAGTACTCTGTGAGAGCATTTTCACTGCCTGTTGGCTAACTTAAGATCAAATTGGTATTGTAGTTTATATTTTGCTGCATTAAGAGCAGGCAGAAAGGGGAGGTTCATTCTCCCATTTCACAGTGTTTTTGATATTAGTCAAAGTGCTGAACTTCTGGCATTTCAGGAAGTAAGATGTCTTTATGCTTTCCTTTATACTGAAGGCTTATTTCATCTATAATTAAACTGTATTTTGCTTGTGCAGTTCGGGGATCAAACAGTAATTATGAATTATGTAACAATTCATTTTTCTCCTGCCTGTGTAGCAGAATGCTTTCTTAGAAAAAGGGTAATGATTTAGGAAATAAAACTCCCTGACTTGCTTTCTATTGTTCTCATTTTGTAATTTGTCCTGCTGGCTGATGTGTGATGTGTATGGCCTGGAGCTGTTAAAAACAGTTAGGCAATCACCAGCATACCTGTATTTAATGTAAAACAAAAACTTTAAATAAAGAATATTCGCAGAATTTTTAAAAGATAATGTTCCTTTAACATTTAATACTTTGAGAATTAACAGCCAGATATTGAAGTCCCATTTTAGTTGATATGATTATCTAAACATTGCATGAATACAAAGAACAAAAAGCTATTTGTTCTGTCCTTAAGAGCTTTGCCTGTATTCTAGATTTCTTGTAATATTTGTGGGAAAAGCCAAACTGTCAGTGGCTAGGGCATCTTGGTAGTTAATTTGTCTTCCTGTCAGTGGTTAACTAACAGTTCTGGGGTTTGATTTTACTCTTAACTGTTTATGTTGGGCTTTCTAACACCATGTGTTTCTTTGTTCCCTTTACGGCAGCCTTCAGTTAGAAAGGGTGTCCTGCCAAGGATGCTAGAGGAAATCTTGAAGACCAGGATAATGGTGAAACAGTCAATGAAGGCTTATAAGCATGATAAGGCTGTGACTCGAATGCTTGAAGCTCGTCAGTTGGGTCTTAAATATATTGCCAACTTTACTTTTGGCTATACTGCTGCTAATTTTTCTGGAAGAATGCCATGCACTGAGGTAAGGGTTGCAGGTAAAAATGTATAAAAATGTTGGAAAGACACTAGTCAGATAACATAATATTATATTTTGAAACAAGCTAAATACCTTCAGAAAAGCTGTTTTTATTTGTAGTACTGAAAATCAGCAATTTAGGAGTTATTTGTGATCTTCCAGAAAAATACAAAAGTTGTCTTTTTCTTCTTCCCATAAAGGAGCATTTGAAGTTGGCATTTCTGTAGAACAGTCTACAAAGGTAGATTGGATTGCAGTTCTAATAGTGGAAATAAAAGAAAACATTGGAGCTTTTTCTTAGTTTCCATAGGAATCAGCAGAATCCACAAACTAGAGAAAACGATCCTGAGCAGGCTTGTGTTGCTCCATAGATTTTTAATACTTCTAAAGAAGTTTAAAACAATTTTTTCTTTATTTTAATACTTAATAATTGTTGATCATTTTTCATTTTCATAGTTCTTGTTAATTTGGGATAAGTTAGGCAAACTTTTTGTTTATTATATGCATTTAAACTGTGAAATAAAATATCTCGATACAGTGATTTTCATAACGAGATCAAGCATGGCTAGACTCTGTTTACCAAGAGCTAGTATTTGGTTTAGCAGTAGAATAAAGATTTTCAATCTAACTTTGCAGATTGGAGACAGCATTGTCCACAAAGCCAGAGAAACATTGGAGCGTGCCATTAAACTGGTGAATGATACAAAAAAATGGGGTGCTCACGTTGTATATGGTGATACAGACAGGTAATCATAGTCTGCTTCTTAAAATGTTTTGTAGTTCTTCATGGATAGATTTTGCCTTTGTCTCAACAAGGCGAATTTATGATACTGAAAAGGGTATGTGGATCTGCTTTGGATGATGCTCACTGCCTTGCAGAATATGCAAAGGGAGTAATACTGAGTTTGCTCAGGTTTCTTTAAGCACTTTAAAGGTTTCCTGTCTTTTGAAAATTATGTGGAACAGAAAGAGCAGGGCAAATATTTTTTCAGTTGTGAATTAATACAAATCTAATTTAACAAATTATTATTTCTCTGTCTTTCTGATGCCATTTTTATTTTGGAAAATAGAATATATATAACACAGTAGGCATTGCACCTCGAGGAAGGCTCTGTTTTAAGCTTCAGAAGTGGATACAATTCAAAAGCAGCCACCAGAGCATACAAAGATGTCATTAGGCTGCCTGACATACATTTTCTCAGTCAGTCTTTCATCTAAATAATAGCCATACTCTAGGCATATCCATCTCTGTTCCACACTTGGATAATTTTTCAGCCACTGGGAAACAAAGCTTGTCTGGCTGTCCTTTCCTAGTAACTTATGAATCCAGTGACTGATTTCAGCCAGATCTGATAAAAGACTTGACATTTCAAAGATACTGAATTCATAGTGGTTTAATTAAAAAAAAATTGTTGGAGAAAGGAAGTAAAATCCTGCTGCTGCCCATAGTGGGGAAAAATGGCATACCAGAGTTCTTTGCAATTCTTTCCTGGGAAGTCCAGTTTTACAGTGCCTAGGAGCAGTCTATTCCCCGCCTCACGAGACAGTCACAGCATTCATCAGCCCTTTGGCACTCCTCATTTCATGCTGAACACTGAAGTTTCTCAGATTTTTGGCTTGTCTAGCTGAAGAAAGAGAGTACAACTCATAATAATATCCCTGCCTTGCTACCAGGAAACTATAGCTTATAATTTTCAGGAACCATGTTGAATAGATTTGCACTCATTTCCTATATCTGATTTCTTGTAGCATGTTTGTACTCTTGAAAGGAGCCACAAAGGAGCAGTCTTTTAAGATTGGTCAAGAAATTGCTGAAGCTGTAACAGCAACAAATCCCAAGCCTGTTAAACTGAAGTTTGAAAAGGTAAAAGGGAAATATTTTGCTTAAAATGTGTTGCATGCTATCAAAACAGCAACAAAACAAAGACCAAACAAAAGAAAACCCCCCAAAAAGTTGAAGATGAAATACTTCTCTGAACCTAAATGTACATAAGGATAAACAAGTCATATGCTGTGCTGTTTCTGTGGGTATATTGCAAGCTCCTTAATGCCTCAGGGACGTTTTCAGAGGAGCACTACAGTGTGAACAATAAAAAGAAATATTCCTAATTTCACATCAGTGGCTTGTTGTGCTGGCAGCATCAGGCAGTTTGAATTCCTGTCTCATGAGTTTTTTGAAATTTCTCCCTCAGTTTGGTATTGTATACCTACAATTGAATCAATGTGTTCAACTTAGCAGAGGAAATGTTCGCCATCCCCAATTCCAGTGCATTAATTACAAGCCCGATATTTATTTTTCAGCCAGCCTTGGGACACTGCAGCGTATGTCCATGTGATACATACACATGTAAAATGAAAAATCAGAAAAATCCTTCAGTAGGCTTCTGGAAGAAATACTAACCACAACAAATCTTTTATAGAAGAGTAAGGCAATATGTTACTGATTTTGCTGGAAGTTTGTCACTGTAAAGTCATTAGCAAGGTGTTCAGGTCAGTTAGCATTAGGTCAGGTGGTCTGTATATTTTCAAAGTACCATACCTGCCTCAACAAGGTCAATCAAAATTTGTAAGTCTGAAACAACCGAAACTCACTGCTCCCTCTTCCATGAGAGTCAGGAAGACATGGTGTTATCCTAGAAACACTACAAAGAAGAAATTGTTCTCCATTCTTTCGTTTGAAAGTAGACAAGGAATACTTACACAATCAAGAATGAAATAAAAGGTTGGAGGAAACAAGCAAAAGAGACTGTGACCCTAAAAATCCATTCCTGAGAAAACTGTTCTCCAAGCACAGGCACTTAAAAAGCATACTTTCTCCAAATGGAGATACTAGCAGCTTTTTGGCATTATCCTTATTAGATAAAGTTTGAAAACAGGAAGTTCTAAGCCTCTGCTTTTGCTGGGAACATTTTCTTCTGTGATGTTTAAAATGAAGTTGTCTTTATGAGAAAGAAAGATAATAGAGTTACATTAGAAATAGTAACAGGTGCAATCCAGAAAAGTAAAGGTACTTGCAACAATTTATACTGTGTGTCACTTTCCATCTGAGCTTCAGCTAAATGAAATACAAAGTGATTTGAGAATGGAACGCCACAGAAATCCCAACTTCCTCAGCCATCTTTGTAGAGTTCTTTGATCTATTTTATCAGTTGTAATGATTTAACAAAAAAAAGGGAAACAAACAAACCCCAACAAACAAACCAACAAAGCACAGTATTCCTTAGGAAACCTTTTATATTCAAAGTCACCTTCAATTCCCAACACATTCCAGACTGGGCTGTCTTCTTTCTAAACATTCCAGGTCTACTTGCCATGTGTCCTGCAAACTAAAAAGAGGTACGTGGGTTACATGTATGAAACACTGGAGCAGAAGGACCCAGTATTTGATGCAAAAGGCATAGAGACAGTCCGAAGGGACTCCTGTCCTGCTGTTTCCAAGGTAAAGTATTCATAGATTTCTTCCTGAATTAAATTATAATCTTCTGTTCTTTCATTTTATATTTGTTCTTTCTCAGAGTCCTTTGAATTGTCATAGTCTTCATGTGTTTTTCTCGTTGGAACCATTTGAAAGATAAATTGAAGGTCTTTTACAACATAAAAAGCCCTTGGCTCATGTAAGCCCTCTCAAAGACCATTCTTGATCCAGTTCACGTTAACTGGAAGTATTACTGGCTGATGAGTGAGACACACTGATCTGTCTTCCAAATAGCTTACTTACATAAATCTAGTTCAGTTAAGATTTCCTTTAAAATATGCTTTCTTACCTGTTTATTTTTAGCTGTGTATTAAGAGGTTAAAAAAAAATAGGAAATACTGTTCTTAGCCAAATTAAAAGAAATTTATGCCAGTAAAAAAGCTAACCACATAGAAGTGTTTACTAAAGTCATGGCAAAACAGTTTAGATGGCAGGGATAAATATCTTCTCTCATATTTTGGAAACTTCTGTAACTGTTGAAAAAAATCTTAGTGCTGAAGTATTTATGATGTCACGAAAGATGTGGCAAACTGAGGAAAAAAGTTGTCCAGTAATGTGCTTATGAATGTCTTTGAGTAGAAGAGATTGCAACCTGTTGTCCTGTCAATATCTGCCAAGTTCTGCTTTATCACTGGTACTTTTTCTAAGCAGTGTATTTGTATTTCCATGTAATTCACTGAATTAATTTGAGTTAATTCTTTTTTATTCAAACATACATGTTTTTCTCACCTTTCTCCTTTGGTTGTAAAGATACTTGAGTGTTCTATCAAGCTGCTATTTGAAACACGGGACATAAGTCAGATCAAGCAGTATGTTCAGAATCAGTGCATGAAGTTACTGGAAGGAAAAGCCAGCATGCAGGACTTCATCTTTGCAAAAGAGTACAGAGGGAGCTCAGCATACAAACCTGGAGCCTGTGTACCTGCTCTGGAAATCACCAGGTAATAAGATCAAGAAGTGCTAATCATAGATATTTCTTATCTTGGCCTTTGTGCTGACAGGTTATGGGTAGGACCTCATAGGTTTTTTTTTTCTTCATCTTTGTACTGACACGTTACAGGTAGCAGATTGTGGATATTTTTTCTCTTGACCTTTGTACTGTCAAGTTACAAGTAGCAGTCAGATATCTCCTTCAAATGCTGTTGAAGCAGTTGTCTCTGACTTCTGTGTGTGAAAAGAGACGGTCCTAGAAAGCGAGTTTTGTAGTCCTGGAAAGAGCCACATGTTCAAGAGGAAAGTCTTGTCAGGACACTCAAACAGTGTGTTCATTTCTGTTACTTACAAGTTTGGGTTTTGTACAAGGGCTGGAGTCTCTAAGATTACTTATCATTCACGGTTATATGTTACAAATTGTGACAGTGATATCTCTTAGTGCTGTGAAATACATTACCAGGCATAGTTTTTCATTTTTAATGAAGTACCTTACTTAATGTTTCATCCTGTTGATATCCATGATCAGTAATAGAAAAATAGACAATGTAAACTGCAACATTTTGTCACCTTGCTTAATACAAAAGATCTTCCAATTAAGTTATGCTTTTTTAATAAAATAACATTCAAGTCCAAAACTGATACCTACTTCAAATTGAATTGTCCTTTGCTTTCTGAGTAGAGGATAATTGAGTTTGAAGTAGATACCACTCTACTGAGCAAACAGTCTCAGAAAGGAAAGGACCAAAATTTTACCAGAAAGCAAATTGTACTTGAGCTCTTTTTAGTACCCGGGCTGTTCCTTATTAAAATATTTCTTTAAGGAAGTGGTAGGTAGAAAACAGTCTGCGTGCAAATCCAAGTGACCTGAAACAGACCGTGTCTTTAGGGCTTGTGTCCCAAATTCTAAAATCTAGGTCCGATCATGAGACAAATTAAAAATTAAACATTTTGGTCTTGTTCTTAATAATAGGAACTAACTCCAGTCACCTGGAGAGCAAGTAATCTAACCAGATGGGGAAGCTTACAGGCAAATGATTCAACTGCGAATTTGCCTCTGGGTGCATTCTCAAGGCTGTGTTTTGACAGGAGAATGCTTGCCTATGACCGTCGCTCTGAGCCGCGCGTCGGGGAGCGCGTGCCCTACGTCATTGTGTACGGCATGCCCGGCCTGCCCCTGATCCAGCTCGTCCGGCGGCCCCTCGAAGTGCTGCAGGACCCCAGCCTGAGGCTCAACGCCACCTACTACATCACCAAGCAGATCCTGCCCCCCTTGGCCAGGGTGTTCTCGCTCATTGGCATAGATGTCTTCAGCTGGTACCACGAGCTGCCCCGCGTGAGTGTTTTCAAACAAGCGATAGCAAGTGCAGTGCATCTGTGTGCACTTTGGCCTTGTTGTGACTTCTAGTGGAATGAGGTTGATAGGAGGCAACAGCAAAGATTACTTTGTGAAGCAGTGTTTGGTGCTCAGATATGCAGTCCTGATTCTTACATCTTCTGTGTGGGGTTTTTTTCATGTAGTAAATCTTTTTTTCAGCCAGCCTTTCTGTGCAAGGTTGATCACAGTCTGTTTCCTGACCCCTTCTGTAGTTTAAGAGAATATTTTGCCCTAGCTCTGTATTTTTAGCAGTATGTGTATGTGCACCTGTTTGGCCGTACCACCTCTCTCTATATTAGATATTGGAACTCCTGTTTTTCCAAAATGTTCTGAAGATCTTTCCTCTGTATAGAAAAGGTGGCAAGATCCCTAGCAGGAACACTTCAAAAATTTGTATCGCCAGAAATTTAAAAGCAGTAATATCCAAACATGACTTCCATAAAAGTTAAAGATGTCTTTGAGATGCAAGAAAAGAAGCATTAGTCAGCTGGATTTTAGTTTGTGATTCCCCTTAAAAAAAAGGGATGGTGAAAGACAGTGTGTCTGTGTAGTTTGGTTACTCTGCTCAGAACAGACTTCAGCAGCATAATTACACATTGCGTTCCCACTGCAATATAGCAGTATAGCTGTATTTCCCAATACAGCCTTGATTGACTTCAGTTCTTCTTCTTGTCTTCACTTTTCCAATGGCACCGTGGCAGTTCACCTTAAGTATCTCCAACCAGCTGTTCTAGAAAGGTAAAAAGAGCCCTGGCTTTCTGCAAGGCCAAGGAACAGCAAGGAAGTGACAGGGAAGCAGAGCAACAGGGAAGTGAAGGATAGCACAAAGCAAAAGGCATGCAGCAGCAGGAGTAAATGCAGAGAACAAACTTGCCAGGCTGCTGAGCCAGTGGTGGAGCCTTGTCCAAGGAAATCAGAGCACGAGCTAGTGCCATGGACCAAAGCACCATGGCAGAGCCGTGCCCAGGACTGACCAGCACAGACGCTCGAGGGCAGGCAGCATCCAGAAGGCAGCCACTGGGGCTGCAAGCCAGGGCACATGTAGATGTGAATCAGATCAGCGCCTAAAAAAGGAACAGCTGCAGGAGGCAGAGTTTCAGGTGAGATCAGGAGTTAAGCATGTGACCAAGGATTTTTCTGGTTACAGATTCCCTGTGAAACGGGTGTGGGGGAGGGCTCTGTTCAGTATATCACTTCAGGCCCAGTGCTGTGCTTTTTGGAGTACTGTGATCCACATTCATAATTTGTGTGTGAACCCATGCCCTACAGGCCATCTTGCACTCTCTTACTCTTTTGAATAAAAAAGTAGGTAATCTAGGAATAAGGCAAGCTGCTCTCTTGGAAGTTCATTATCTCTTAATTATTTTTCTTAACAGATTCAGAAGGCTGCCTCAGCTGCCCGCACTGAGCTAGAAGGATGCAAAGGCACCATCTCACAGTATTTCACGACCTTACACTGTCCCGTGTGTGATGAACTGACCCAGTATGGGATCTGTAATAAATGCAGAAGCCAGCCCCAGCATGTGGCAGTGATTCTCAACCAAGAAATCCGAGAGTTGGAGCGTAAACAAGAACAGCTGGTCCAGGTACAATTAAAGCGTTGTCAGATGTCTGTCTGCAAAGGACGGGCTGAAATTTCAAAGCAGTGTGTTACTGAATACTCCCAACAGAAATGGGAAGTATGGTGCGGGTGTTAAATGTGCTGCAGCTTGTGCTTTTCCCATTGCTGTCAAAGGCAGCACAGCAGTTGTTACTCTCCTAGGCTTTGTGGAAAACTTAGACAAAGGAGGGATCAGAACAGAAGATGATTTTCTCATTTTCTTCTGATTTTCAAGAGTACTGTATATGGTTTGTAGGTCCCATTTTGTAATGACAGAGAGCTGTGAGAGTGTAAAAGATTCACTTTCTTTGCATTAAAATAACAAATGATGTTCTAGAAACAAATGTTTGGGCCAGAAAATTTATTTATTTATATGTCTAACATGGATGTGGTTTAGCTTGGGGATTTTCTTGTTACCTTTCCTCTCAATAGGAGTTTTCCAAGCTGCTTTTTCCCCTTGAGCTAGAAGTCAATTAAGAGGGTAGCTGACTGTGATCATGAATATATTACAGCAAAGCACAGTGCCTTGCCTTGTGGAAACATATGCATACCCTCACCTAATTTTCATACCGTCATATTTTATAATTAATAAATATTTTAATTAGAACTTTTAGCAATAGCCGATGAACCATTTTAAAGACTTGTCTCAATATCAGGAATATAAATGTTCCTAAATCTGAGCATTAATTTGATAGGTTCTCATGGGGTTGCTAAAAACTCACTGTAATTCACTTCATAAATATTTCATTATTAAGGTGTGGACTTCTTGCTGTATTTTGTAATATTTGCTCTTATCTGCATTGTGAATGGCAGAAATGAGGAAATGCATGTTCTGCAGTTTTCCTGTGGTACTTTGAACCTTTTGCATTGCTCTTGTTCTGGAATAAAGCAGAACTTGGCAGACTGGTCCAGCCCCACAGAAGGATCAGTGAGTTTGATTAGAACATTTCTCTTGCCCCTGCAACACACAACAGCTCAGCAAGGCCTGCAATTCTGTCCTAGTCAGTGTTTGCTCTCTGTAAGAGCATCTGTCTTATTTTAATATGAAGGCATATATATCCTTCACAGCTTAAATTTTTAGCCCTTTGAGATAATAAACGTGCTGGAGCCAGCAGAAAACGGATATAAGACTGAGCTGTACATTATTTTAAACTGCACTCAAAAATTATGTGCTTTAGGTTAAAGCCATAGACTTCCCCCCTCAACACAGACTGAACTTAGGACATGTCTCAACTACCATTTAATTTGGTCTCCTGCGTTTAAATCAGCCACAGCCTCTTTCAGAACTAGAATAGATGTAGTTCTGAGGTTACAAAGCTGGAACCAGCTGTTTAAATCCTGTTCCTTCTGGTCACAGTTGCAGGCCAGAGGATTGGTATCCTCTGAGGTGCCACCTGCAGGACTTGGCCAGGTGGGGCTGCCCCTCTCCATCTCTTGTCAGTTAGCAGGGATTTGATGCTGATGCTGGCCTGGCATCAGCATGGAACGTGGAACGAAGAAAAAGAACTAGTCTTAAAAGCAAAGGGATACAATTTGTGATTGTTGATCAGGCTTTGCAAATGATAGGATAAACTGTGTAACATTTTAATGTTACAAAACACAGGTGTGGTTGGAAGCAAATTTCTAAGGTTTTGGAAAACTGCTGGAGGTGGCAAAACTGCTGGAAAGGTTAAAAATAAAATAGCAAAGCAGGGGCCTTTAGTTTCCTAAAGGTATCTGCCTTTGGAAAAACTGTACCTACTGCTATTTTATTCCATCAGGTACCTCATGTTAAAAGTACTTTCAAAAGCAGCATTAAAAAGTAGTTCTTTGAACAAGGTGAGCCGTGCGACTTCTGTGGCCTATGGATATCTGTGTTGGGATTGATTGACTCTGACTAGGTAAAACTCCAATTAAAGCTTTGCTTGAAACGAGTAATTTATTTCAAGTCCCTTTTCTCTGCAGAGAGTAACTGCAAGATGAGTTCTCTTCCTTCACTAGGAGACTTTTAAAGAGAGTAAGTTTATCACAAATAAAACCCACTGCCCTGCTTAAACCCAGTTAACTTATTTACCTTGTTTTTTCACCACATGCAAGTAGAACTTAATTAGCAGGATTGAAACCCAAGCTGTGGAGTCCTGCTGTTGCTCTCTGCCCAGTGCAGTGGGTGATGCTGCCAGCCACCCACCAGTGGCCACATGAGCTGTCGGGCAGCAGCCCAAGAGGCTGAAGCAGAGAAGGGAGCTGCTGTGGGGAAGAAGCTCTGTGCAGAAGGGCTGTGCCTGCTCTGACAACACGGGCTTGAGGATTTAGTAGTCCCTGGTGGTTTATGCCTCACTTGTGTAATTTAAAATAATTGTTTTGCTTTTTCTCGTGTAATCCAGATATGCAAGAACTGCACAGGCTGCTTCGATCGGCAGATCCAGTGTGTCTCCCTCAACTGTCCAGTACTTTTCAAGCTCTCCAGAGTGACCAGAGAACTGTCAAAGGCACCCTATCTCCGCCAGCTGCTTGACCAGTTTTAAATGATCTGTGTTACAGGATTCCAGGTGCTATTTTTTTTTTCTTCAGTGTTTACCACACTAAGACTCTTGTGCATGGTGCTTTTTCAATTCTCACCTAGTCCGGGATTTCCATTTTAACTGTTGGGTTTATTATCTGAAGAATAATGAACAGTTACCATAACTAAATTAAAAAAAAAAACAAACCCAACCCATTTGTTGATCTATGAATAGCTCACTTTTTAAGATGTAAAAATTTCTTCTTCCTTTCATGTTTCTAACATACTGTTTTATAATGCTGATGTTGAAATAGCTCTGTGTAACATCTTGTAAATCCATTTCCAAGTAGAAGTCAAGTTTACTTCCTGGAGGAAGGAGCACTGAAAACCTCTTGAAACGATAAAACCATTTGTGTGTGTTCTTGAACTGTCAGTATCAAGACGTGTTACTTATATATTATCCATTCACTTTATAATTTTGTCTGCGAAATATTTTGTAAATACACTTTTTTACTTTTCAAACAACTGAGTAAAATAATGTGCAATGACTTTTATACAGATAATTTTAAAGTTGGTTGGTATATCTCCTCCTAAGTTTTGCTTGATTCCAAGTAGATTGTTATTTTGATCAGACTGTGCAAGCAGTAGTACCATGTGTAGCATTTTGAAACATTTTTTAAAAATTGCTGTCTTGCTTTAGCTATTAATGGGGCATTGTGAGGAACTGTGCAAAGACATTTTTGTTACAAACCTGTGGGACTGTTGCAATACTTTAAATATAAAATTTTATTCCATTTTTGCTTGTTTTGTATAGACATTTCTATTGCTTCTAAATATGCTTAAAATATTTTCTTTCCTTACGTACTGTACAGTTAAATCTTATTTGCCACCATCTTGACAAAATGTGTATTTAGAATATTTGTATAACTGTATAAAATGGAAAAGGAATTATGTGGTCAGTGCATTGTTTTCTAAACTGGAAATCATTTTGTTTTAGAAGTTAATAATGGAAACCATATTAAAGTTGAATAAAATGATACGGTAAAAAAATTATATGGGCTTTTTTTAATATTTACCCTCAGTTTGTTTCCCTTCTCTGGCACACACAATAATGTAAAAACAAGACTGCTCAAATCAAAGTTAAGAATCCAGCTTAAACTTTGGCATCTAAAATACCAGTAGCAGTTCTTGAAGGCCTTCTCCAAACCAGAAGAGAAACATTTCCAGTTTTCCATTAGTCAAAAAAGGACAGAATTTTAAATTCAAAAGTCCAGAGGAGGTTTGAAAAATAGAACAAAACTTTATTTACATCAAGGAACCTGAGTGCCCTCTCCAGATAAGAATTTATTACAGTCAAGACACAAGTCAGTGTATTAAATGTCACGTTACTCAGTACAATATAAAATCCACACCAAGCAGAATAGAAACTATTACATATATAATAGAACATCCACAGATTGCGATGTACTTGTGCGCAAAGTAACTTTAAAAAAAAAAAATCAAGGCATAAAACTTTGCCTGGTCTTGCATTCAAGCATTGGTCATGTAGAGAATAAAAGTGCAAATGCCAGGAGTGAGTGCTTGCAGTACAGTCCAGCACTTGGCAGTGCCTCGGGATAAATGAAGTACTAAATGACACTTAGCTGCAAGAGGTTACCTTTCACACTGGAGCAGAGCACTCATCTTCAAACTATTCCTGGATTTGTGGACAAAAATAGGATTCTTATCAAATTCAGGTATCATGGATTAAAGTTCTTGTCCTCAACAGAGGGATGGCCTTTCTAGCATAAGCAGAGCAATGGTAATGTAATACAGTTACTTCAAGTAATTTCAACGCCTAACATGTAAGTACTTGAGCTTTCTAGAGGACCTGTAACTTAAAACAGATAGCACTGTAAATAGATCCTCACTTCAGCTGTACATGCCAGGAAGCAATTTACTTTGAAAGGAAATCTAAACATGGGAAAAACCAACTTTCATTGTCTGAAAACAAGCCTTGAGGAACACCAAAATCCAAGAGCAGGGAGATAAGCCTTGACCATCAAGGGTGCCTAGAATTGGTATGAGCTGGACTCATCCTTGGAAATGTCCTAGATCTTATTTTAAACTTAAATTGCTTCAAGCATTTAATTTTCAGTCAAGGGCAGCCTCTGCTATTAAAAGCAGGCTGGTTAGAGGATAAGGAGAAGACTTTCTGTCCATCTATCCCAGTTCAAGTTCAAGACCAGAACTAAGACACTGAAGGCTCTGAGTCCCCACTAAGATGACTCTAAATTTAGGTAGGTCTCCACACATCAGTGAAAGTGATTCTACAAAGATAATTCTTCAGCCTTACAAGAGAGAATTCACTGCCTTACAGCCACTGCTTTTTGGATCCTTTATTCATGGGAAAAGGCTCCTCTTACCTTGGCATTCCAGCCTGTTGCTCCATTCCTACTACACAGGCCTCTAGCTTTTAAGGAGGAAATCGGGATGAATTGAAGTTACTCACACAGGAGTTAATACAGGTGGTAAAAAAAAAAAACAACTTTGTTTTGTGCAGTATTTTTACATTTGCTGGGAAGACACTGGTCAGAAACAAATAGGTGTGCATAGATGCAGTAGATTAACTTTTAAGAGATTACAGTATATTTCCCAATGCAGCTTTGATTTAATTTTCTGGGTTTTTTTAACTACTTGATCGTGCAAACAACATAAAGTAAACTATCCATGTAAACTATCCCTGAGAACAGGCTTATGTATAGGACATTCCGATCTGGAATTTCATCAATAATTAGCATATTAATTGGGGGAGTTCAGGATCTTCCTAATGGCCTTGTATCTTTCTTTAATAATTTTCTTCTGGCAACTTTTTCTCGGGTGTGGGATAACTTTTTTATAGTGACGTCAACGCAGGTGAAGCCGGGGGGGGGGATCGCAACTCCAGCAGGGAGCTGCCACAGAACAGTTTCCGTATTTTTCATTGTGTCCTGCACCTTCTCCCTCCCCCTCCACCGGTGCAATTTGTCCTCACCCTCAGCTGACACCCCCTCTACTTTCCACACACACAAAGCAGCATGCAGGAGGAAAGATGGGAAGGGGAAAAACGGTGAAATGCAGGCTCCATTCCATCCACTCTCTGTGCCTGCCACAGGGTTTGCTTCCACGTCAAACCAGCGAAGCGCACAGGGCCACACGGACTCACTCCTGGCACCTGTGCCTAGGCCGGGACTGCGCCTGGCATTCACGAGCCTTTACCATTCTTGTAAGCAAACGGAACCCCTGTGCCACAAGTGAAACAACGCTTCATTTTCAAATGCAGGTTAGGAATTGCACTGGAAAAAGACGCCACAGAAGGAATCCATCAAAAACACAGTGGCATTTAAGTGCCAGCGTCGGAGAGGGAGGCCCTGGAACCTGGCGAGATATTAAAAAAAATTCAACTACAAGTTGGTTCCAGCTTCTTATTAACTTCTCAGAAGAAAGGAAAAAGCCATGCAAGCCTAGGTTGCACACTTGGAGGACAAGAGAGGGAACAAAAGCAGGCCTCGAAATCCAGCGAACATCTAAGAGTCTGTACTATGTTACACCTAGAGCCCTTCTGTTACTAAATGAAACCTCATAACAAGAAAAATGCTAATAAAAGTGACAAGTTAAAAACCCCAAATGAGTACATTCTGATCACACAGACTTAAAAAAACACTTAACTGATTTGGACTTCGAAGCTGACAAATTGCAAGATTACTGTTCAGAGACACATTTTGCCATTTGCTGCTACTTTTTTTTTTTTTTTTTCCTCTTACTGGAAGGGCTCCCTGGCATGGCTGCACCTGCCCAGGGCTTCTTGCTTAGCAGCAATGAACCTACACATACAAACCACGGCTCCTCTGCTAGGGAGAGTCCATCTCCATGTCATCCTCCAAAGAAATAAAACCCAAATGTCACCAGTCCAACTGGCAAGGGGCAAGTAGTCATACTGGAAAGGATTTTCTCATTCATAATTCCCTCTCCTTCTCAAATCTTCATTGTAATGCATTACCCTGTTAAAGTCTTGGCACAGGAAGCCAGAGAAGTTGCTATAACCTTAATTTAAACAACTGGCTTAAAAATACCATCTATTAAGTAATCTCTTTTACCTGAAGGGAGCCAGCAAGAAAGATGGATGGGACTTTTTACTAGAGTATGTAGTGATAGGACAAGGGGGAATGGCTTCAAAGTGAAAGAGAGTAGGTTTAGGTTAGGTATCAGGGAAAAAAATCTTTCCTGTGAGGGTGGTGAGGCACTGAAACAGGTTGCCCTGAAAAGTTGTGGGTGCTTCATCCCTGGAATCTTTCAAGGTTGGTCTGGATAGAGTTCTGAGCAACCTGATCTGGTGGAAAGTGTCCCCGCCCCGCAGTGTTGGAACTGGATGATCTTTAAAAGGCCCTTCCAATCCAAACCATTCAGAGATGACAATAATTTTATCATCTATTGCATACATTTGTTGATTTCAGTGGTAGTGCCATAATTAAAATCACAAATACTTTGGATTATTTAGATTTGTTGCCACTGTTTAGTAGGTTGGAGTTATGCATTTGAGCAGACAAACAATGACCCATTTTGTGCCTTTTCTGATAAACTGCTTTTAAATGACCCAAAGGTATGGTTTCACTCCCAAGGAATAATTTCCATTCTTTTCTTGTCTTTGCCTTAGAACCAAAAATTCCTAGTTTGTCAATTTACAGCTGCTGGGCATCACCAGAAATTATAACTGATCTAATCACACACAGCTTTCAAACACAGTAGAAACATTCCTCCTTCACAAGGTAAGAAAGTTCAGCATTACTGATAACAGATCTATCTCCTCCCTCATGAAACCATTTTGGACAAAGCACCTGAGACCTGCACCTTTCACCTACTTCAAAAAACTGAGTAGTCTGAGCAGTCCCCTTCTTTCCCTGTTATTACAGCATCTCCTCCTTGGATTCATGTCTCGCATTTAGAAAACATCTCTTACGTTTTAACAGTTTTGGCATAGCCAAACATTTATCATGTTGCCCCATTCACATCACTGAGGACCTTCCCACTCCAAGACACATCCCTGCAGACTGAAAATGAAAAATGAGAAAGGGCTGAGCAAATGAACATGCTGAGCTCTGCACCACTGTGAAAGGATTGTTGAACCACTTGACAACAGCAACAATTCAATTGCATTTCCATTAAAAAAAAGGAGTCAGCTTTGACTCTATTCACTCTTCTCCCTGTCAACATTCCCATTTTGTCTCCCAGCAAGCACTGGAGGATCGCCCAATACATTGTCCAGATGGGGCTGGAGAGAGACTTCAGCTGGAGAGTCCCCTGGTATCCTACAGGAGGTGTCTGTCAGAGAGTTTGTCAGCTGGTCATTCATTTCTATTACCTCAAAGTCTGCATCGTTCCACTCTCTCACATCCTCATCCTCCTCGTCCTCAGTAAGCCTCGAGTGTGTCAACAAGGCTTCCCGGGTCTCGCTGTCACTCACTGCTTTCAAGTCATTCTCCTGTGGAGCGTTGGCCAGTTTGTGCATCACGGGGAAGAGCAGGACTGTCATTATGGAAGTGGCAAAGGCAGCGTAGGTAATGACAGGAATGTGGTGGAACCTGCCCTGGAGATAGCCCACCACAGCAGGAATGCACATCTCGCCCAGCGCTCCGCCCACCACAAACAGAGAAGCCGTCTTTCCTTCAACCACCGTGTACTGCTCTATCCAGGAAATGCCGCTGGGGAAGACGGTGGCCATGGATGCTCCGTACACGGCAGTTCCCACCCACAGCAAGGCTCGGTAATGTGCAAAGAAGGCCAGGGCTGACGAGGAGGCAGCGGAACATACCAGACTCATCGTGATCATGGTGGCAGGGGACAGGAAAGCAGCACCCAATATTGCCGCTCCTCTGCACATGGCAAATGCGCCCCAGAAGACAGAATTCAAAGCAGCTGCTTCACCTTCCATCATCTCAGCGAAGACCATTGCATAAGTAAATACATAAGAGCCGTAAGTGACCTCTGCTCCCACATAGAACAAGAAGAATACGAACAGGAGACCAACTAGAGGCCAGTGGTATTTGGCAAGCCTGCCCTTCTGCGCAGTAGCCCTTGATCTGTCTCTAGCTGAGCTGCTCTTTGAATACAAAGCAAACAAGAAGATGGAAGTGAAAAGCGTATAGGCCCCTATGATAATATAGGACCACAGAAAATCTCCATCGTGATGGTCTTTCAGTGCTGGTGTAGTTGATGCAGCTGATGCTGTTGGCACAGACTGCAGGACAGACTGGTTTGTCTTTTCCGCCCCTGCAAGTTCTTCAGATTCAGAGCCCCCCAAGGCCAATTTAGCCAGGATTGGGGCCAAAAATGCACCACCGGCAAAACTGAAGTGCAAAGCCTGCAAGTGTGGCCCAGACTCTGATCCCCAGGTATTCAGTGTCAGTACATTGGCACCTGCAGATCAGAGAAAGATTTGTTTTAGCCCGAGACCAGATATTGTTTAAAAGAAAAGAACAACAAAACCAAACAAATCATAACTGATATTACTAATTCAATGTACAATAATGCCAGGTTTGACAAATACAATGTGCAAAACCAGCAGTTAATTGAAATTCCGCCTTTAATCCGTGTGATTACTTGAGCTTTAGGAGGATATTCACAGGAGGCAAAACCAAGAGTCACACAGTGGCTTAATCTGGCAGCAATGGACAGACGTAACTGCCAGGGGAGGTTTAGATGGGGTATTAGGAAAAATTTTTTTATGAAAACGGGTTGTTGAGCATTAGAACAGGCTGCCCAAGGAAGTTACCATCCCTGGAGGTATTTAAAAGACATGTGGATGTGGCATTAGGGACATGGTTTAGGACTGGACTCAGCAGTGCTGGGTTAAGGGTTGGACCCGATGACCTTAAGGGCATTTTCCAACCTAGGGACCCTATAATTCTATGGTTCTAATTACCCTCCTTGACAATTTGCAGCATTTTTTCAGCCTTTTTGAAAAGGGAAATTTAACTGCTTCTCCTTTCTCTAAGTATCAAAAGCAACAATGCCCAATGCTAAGAATCGGAGGCCTCATTAAATAACACCCCAGGAAAAACAACAATTCACTTGCTTCTGATGGGCTGGGCCCACCCCACTGTGTTCAAATGACTTTCCAGAAACAGAAGGGTTTACATCAGTACCACTGCAAACACCAACCTACAACACCTTTAGATCAACAATAATGGTAGGAAATGAGATCTCTGAGACGTGTTTTGAAGTAGTCCCTCAGAAGAATGCGGGAAAACAAAACTATGAAATTCCTGTGCTGCAGTACAGCAGCCCTTGTCACTCAGCACTCTAGCAAATCAATTCAGCTTTGCTTTACTGCCTTGCTGTGAGTTTCTTCTGCTACTCCTGCTCATCATGGGAAGGCCCCCTGTCTCTGAGGTCTGATCCAAGCAGTACACCCACTGAAGGTATTTTTACCATTGGCTGGCAAGATTTTCCCATACAAAGCATTTTTAAACCAAGTGCCATGTATAACCATCTTACCAGAGGCAGCAAATACAGCTCTGCACTCAGTTTATTTAACATGATCTGTGCCATGCAAAACCACTCTGGATCCTGTGCCGTGCTGCTTTCACATCTTAGCAGAGCTCCTTCAAACCCCACAGAATTAAGGCAAGCAGTTCCCATGTGCAGCCGTCATTCCTCTGTGTTGCCAAGCAGCCAAGCCACCATAGCCAGGCCCTGGCTGGGATGCTTCCAGAGCTGTTTGGATGGCTAAGCTAACCCATGAGTCAGCTCTTTGTCAGATATAACCCTGTCCTGAAGGATTAACCAGCTCCAGTAGTACCATGCTTCTTAGTAAGCATCCCCAGGCTCCTGCAGTGGAGCAGCAGAGCCAGCACACGCTGCTGGGACATTGCTGGAGAGGTGCCAGGGGTGGCTGCCTGGTGTTGCTTCACCACCACGTGCTACAGCAATGCCAGAACTCTCTGCTAACTGATGTACTTCTGGGCAGTTCCTTATCTCTGCATGCAAGTATGTCAGCATTTCCCAGTCATCTCTAAGCTTGCCCAAACCCTGCACTGTGGTCTTGCCTCCTGATACAAACTGCCTGCTAAAGCCAGCTCTCCCTAACCCACTGTGTCTAAGCTGTGCCCAGGGGACTCATTTCTGTGGGAGGTCATTTTTCATACCTCCAATACAACTGACCTTTCTGACCACACCTATACTTGCTCTGCAACTTCACCAACACATCTCAGGATAATAGAATCATTATGCTGGAAAAGATCCCCGAGATCATCTTCCTCCAATAATAAGCCTCTGCTGAGAAGCTGCGTTTGAACAGTTTTCCAGCAAAAGTGCTGGGTTTGGGGGCATTTTGCCTGGGCCATTTGCAGTATGTACATGCCACAGACTTAGAATGCGGGGGACCGAACAAATTTGTATTCCCAGCCACCTAAGCATGGCTGGCAAAGGTGGAAAATATCCCTTAATTCAGGGAGGTGGGCACCATGGTGATGTGAACTCCCAGCTGCTACTGAGCCAGCTGCAGGTGAACAACTCTGCCAACAGCAGCTGTAAGAATCTCAAACAGCAGGGCTTTGCTCAGGACTAGCTTAGGCCCAGCTGACAATAAAGAACCCTATCCTGACCAGCTTCCAGTAAATGAGTAATTTAAAGAAGACATTACTTAAAGAGCACAGGGCACTTCCTTTATGCCTGTAATGGCCCACTGAAATGCAAACTGATCTCCAGGAAGCAAGAGATACCCCATTCCACAACCCCTAAAGGAAGGCCTGTCACACACACACACACACACACAAACACTGGAAGCCTCAGGACCAGATTAATCCAAGAATCATAGCCAGGTAAAACAGCTCCCCTCTTCTAATTCAAGATGTATCACAAGAAAAAACAGCAATTGTTTTGGTTTGCTTGAAGTTTCCGATTATTTTGGTGAAAGAACTGTCGGACGACAGGGTCCCTTACCTGTGTCCAGAATTCCCATGGAACCTCCAATAACTGACATCAAGACTGTTAATAGCAGGGATGTCTTACACCAGGGTATCACACAGAGACCAGCCGTTGTTCCAAGCATGGATAAGGCTGGAAAGATTGGAAAACAAAACAAGAAACTCACATACTACAGTTTCCATTTAAATAACATAGAAGACCAAGAAATACAAATAAATTAATGATTATTAAAGTTACAGATAATCCTAATAAGTGATGCAATGCAAATACCTCAATCTGTGGTTAGCAGTAGCAGCTAGAAAGTTCAACTGATCATTTTTTAGTTGGAAAAAAAATGGAATTTCATCAGTATATAAATCCTGCATGACAAACAACTTTGGCTAAAGCAAAGAGAGCAGCAGCTCCTGCTAGGACACTAAGAAGTCTTCTGATTTAAAAGTGTGACTTCACCGTGAAACCAGTAAAACACAGGTTTGAACAGTGTCAAGCCTGTCCTCCGAGAACGGCACAACATTTAATTTCGCTCCATTTTTAAGAGAACCCAAATAACTAAGCTCTTAAAAATCCTATAAAGTAATTGTACCTTGTCCACCAAGTGATCTCTATATAAAGACACTGACTTTTATTTATATTCTTTTCCCACATGAGAGATGTATTCCAAGGGATTTCTGGAATTTTAGACAGAACTACAGAATTTCTCATAAATAAATTTAGCAGCAACTCATTAACTGTATCCGCTTTGCCATTATTGGCTGCACTTACAACATGCCATTTCAAAAAATATTTTTAGCAGATGGAAATTGTTTTTATTACCATTTGGGAGGAAGTTCAGCAGTTCAATTCTATGCTTATAATTGCTTCCATAATAAAACCACCTGCAATTAATATCTTGAACAGACAGCATTAGGTTCTTAGAAACCAGAACTTAGAACTTGTAGCAGTTCAGCTGTCTCTATTATAATTATTCAAATCAATACATGATCATAGATGCAGCAGATCATCAATGGGGGCTGGCATAATTAAGAATTTAGGGTGATTCCAAAAAAACCCCAGCAACTATGTCCAGAACCCCAAAGTCCTACCAAGATACTTGGAATACATGCCTCAAAACATTTTTGAAGGTGTGCATACTGAGCTGCATGAAGAAAATACTAGAGATGGGGAATAATAAGTACAGCTCCTCAGGTGCCCCACTCAGACCTGAAAAATAACTTCTCAGCAAAGGCTCAGTTATCCACTTCAGCTCCATGCCTGATGATTAGCGCTTAAAAATTTCCTTGACAAACACAGATGATGCTTCCCATTTTTCCTCTGTATGGAGTTTTTCTCTATAGAATTCCAGCAGTTGAAAGATGGGAGGTAAAGCTATACAAGCCAAACTCTTTTACAGGCAGCCCTGAGATGATAAAAATGAGAACAAGTTAAGTAGCTCAAATTGTGGTCTTGCCATAAGCACTACCAAAACAGAAAGGATAAGGAGATCCATCCTTTCCTGGGCATTTTTGAAAGACAGCTATCCTCAGGAAAAGAGGGAAATACTAAACTATTTGAAGTTAACGTGCATTTCTACAGGTGTGCGCACTGATTCCATTACAGAAGGCAAAGTCTGTCAGGTGCACAAGGGGGCTAAAGGAAACCCACTCCACAAGTGCAACTACTAGCAAAGGAAAGGGGATCTTATCTGAACTGACCATATGATTACAGCACGGTCCTTAAGGGAGGCACAGTTCCCTGAACTAAGGAGAAGAATAGCGAGCCCTAGTGTACATTTCAATCCCTAATTTTTAGAGCACAAAGGCACTGGGAAGTAAAAAAGACAGGGCTTCCACTATTTTAGGTGTGTTCTGAGAATCTCTGCGGGAATAAGACACAAACACAACCCTAAAAGGAGCCACTCCTTTCTGAGTGTGGCTCCTGGCACCCTGATGGCTGAGCAGCCTTACTCTGCCTGGACAAAGCCGGTCCTGTGCTCCTACAGGAGCAAGTTTCCACAAGTCCAGAAAACTGTTTAAATCATCAACCGTAGTTCCTGGAGTTTAAATGTTCCCACCGTTGCAGACAGTAATTAACATGTCCTACTTTAAATAAGTTAAGATTTGACTACAGCCCTCCAGTCAAAAGCCACAGACTTTCGTACAGCACACGAGGATGATGGTGACTGATGAGTGTTAAGTAAGGGAAGGGGAGGCTCCCTCCCGAGAAATGCGTGACCGCTGGAGGTTTCTGCTGCTCACAGGGCAGCCAAAACGCAGCTTCCTGTTCCACGCGTTGTAGTGGCACTATAGAAGCCTGTTATGTTCCGAGAGCGCCGACACCGTGCACATTACTTGATGCAAACTACAAAAAGCCCAGCTGTACTTTCCAGCGCAGGCCCAAGGCTGCATTTGGTCAATCCGTGCGGGTTCTGTCAGTCCAGCCCCAGCTGCCGCCGCGGATGTGCCCGGCGGGCCCAGGCCCGTGGCAGCGGGAGCAGCGCCCGGCACACGCGGGGCCACCAGTCGGGCAGGGCGGAGCACGGCGGCAGCACAACCGCGGGCACCGGGGGAACAGCAGCACATCCCGCGGACCCCCCGTTCCCGGGGCCCGGCAGCGCCCCGGGAAGGCGACACAGCTCCCTCGGGGGCGGCGCTCGCCGCGGAGAGGCAGCAGTTGCCCCGCACAGGGTCCGGCGGGGCGGCACTCACCGAGCAGCAGCGTGGCGTTCATGCAATCGAAGAGCACCCCGCCGACCACCGAGCCGCCCAGGAAGCCCAGGGAGCGGCCCACGAAGATGTAGTACATGTCGCTGACGTTCTTGCCGACATTGGCGGCCAGGTTGGGGAACGTGGGACCCAGCACCGCGATGCTCAACCCCTGCAGGGCAGAGTGCGGGGTCACCGCGCCGCTCCCGGGGAAGGGTCCGCACTGCTCCCCGCCGCGCCGGGGCCGCCCTCGCTCACTCATTCACTCACCAGCCCCAGGAAGGAGGCGCAGAGCGCCCCGGTGATGCACCAGCGCAGCACGGCCCCGTCCGCGCCTCGCCCGCCGGCCGCCGCCTCCTCGGGCTCGCCCTCCTCGGGCTCGATGAAGCGGACGCGCAGNGGGGAGCGGCGGCGGCGCCGCGTCCTCCCCCGCCGGGGGCTCCTGCCGGCAGCGGGGCTCGGCGCCGGGCAGCGACATGCCGGGCAGCTGGCACCGCGCACCGCTTCCAGGCTCGCGTCACAGGGCCGCAGGAAGCGCCCTTATAAACCTGCATTGGTTAGTTTATTTCTTTTTAATCTGAGTTATCACTCAAACTGCAATTGACCTTTCAAACAACCGATCATAAAAGGTCTTTGTCTTCCACCTGAACTGTGTGCTATGTCACGCTGATAAAGCTTCTCAAGAGAGCGAGCTGCTGGGGCAGCTCAGGACAGGTATTAAAACATGCCTGGTATTAAAAGTTTTAAGTATTAGAACTATATAAATTCCTGCCACGCACGTGGAGCAGCTCACAGACTCACGTCTCAGTGCGTGCTCCCAGTCTGGCACGGAGGTGCTGCTCCCTGGTAGAAAGGCGCGGAGTTTCACCGGACTCGGTACGTTTCAGTGTCGCAAACAACTCAAAAGGTAGTTCCAAACTGCACTGCTCTGTTTGGCGAGTTGTTCCTAACAAGTAGATACTGGGATATAACATTGCATGGACAGTGAGCAACCCATTCCCGTTTCTCCTGGCACTGGCAAGCATGTTACCTTCCCGTTCGGGACACCCGGGGTGAACGGGGGCATAAAAAAAAAAATTTAAAAAAAAAAAAAATTTAAAAAAAAGTACCTGCTTGCTACAAGTAACACTGCCAGAATGTTTAAACCTGATCGATCCCACATTCCTACCTTTGCAAGAGCGCAGAGTTTGAACCATGAGGTATCTGCAGAACACCGCTGAGCTTCTGTTCCTACGTTCAGCAGTAGAGAAAATTCCAGATACAATAATTTCAACTATAAGATAATAGTAGTCACACAGAAGTCAAACCACATTTCTAGAGGTTAGTATTTTGCCTTGTTATAAAAGCAAGTTGAAAAAGGCACAGCAGTATTTGAAATGCTTTTCCCAGGCTTCTCCTCACTGTTGTTGTACACACTTACAAAGAAGCTTTGTACATTGAGTGCATACAAACGGCAAAAGCAACCAGGCACTTATAAAGGTTTTGGGCATCCTTTTCAAATTCTAATTTGAACTACAGGCAGCCTCGAGAGTAACCTCAGGTGAAAAGGGACTATTTCATCGGTATCATCAGATACGTTTATTAAAGAAAATAAATATTTGGTCCTACTACAAAAGAAAGGTGAATTAATTCCTGGGACTTACTGAAGCTGTCAATGAGGAATCACTTCATGCTTCATACCACTAAGGTAAGTCAAAGGGAAATTGGTAGCAGGCCAGTAAACGATTAAAGGTCCCACTAAATTACACTGGCAGTTCATGAAGGAAAATCAGAATTCTTTCAAAACACCATTCAAGCTTATTTTATCAGTTTCCCTCCCTCCCTCAATTTTCCTTTTGCCTTTTGTGAATGCAACTGCTTCTGCAAGTTTGATATTAAGCCCCAGAATGGAAAACAGAGAAGTTAATTTTTTCAGAAACAAGCACCTCGGTAGCTTAGGTTTTTAAATCATTAGTCATAAAATGGGTTGTCAGTGCAATCAGAATGAAATGGGTTGCACCATATAGTAATGTAGGAGCAAATGTAAGGGGGACATTTCAGTCAGACCACAGTGGCAATAAAAACTGTAAAGACTTTTATACAAAAGTCTACACATTAGATTCAATAATTATCAGAATACAACAAAATTACATTTCAAAATGACAAGTTTTACACAAGAGTAAGACTAAAAATGATGCATGCAGTAACAAATGGGGCACTTAAGAACTACCATCTTTATTCTGAATAATTTGAGACTGATCACAGTTACTTTAGCACCATAAAGAACATTAAACAGTACTTTCTTACCCTTCTAACAAAGCAGAACTTGAAAGACTGGAGTTAAGGCTAGCAAAACGTGTACCCTTTAATATCAAAAACAACATACAAAATATGACATCTATAAAGATAATTAAACATGTCAGTGTTGTCAATATTAACGAACATTTTAGTAAAAAAATCACTCTAACCTTACCACATGCACTTCCAAAATGTTACAGCTGTTGACACAAGATATATATAGACTAGAGGGCACACTGAACATATGCCAAAGTTTATACGACTAGAAATTCACTGGCTGGCTGGAAACTCTACTGGTGCTGTGCTTTTCAACAGGGAGGCACTCAGAGAAAGGGATCACTTTTTCCTCAGCCATCGCTCACATTTCAGAACTACTCCTCCTGTAGTGAGATGCAGAATGCTTGCGCATGCCTTGGTGAAAATACGTTGTATTTATAGATACACACACGCTCTTAATAGCAGTCAAGATCTGGTGTATTAAATGACAGCACCACGTAGGACTGGAAATTTCATACTGCCATTTTAAGTGGACCTTTTTCTACTCATTTTCTTCTGAAGATTTACCCTGAGAACATTCAATGAAAAAACGATTACTGTTCTTGTATCCTAAAACAGAATGTCTGGTGAAAGTACTCTATGAACTGTTCTCAAGAGAGGGATATATCAGTGATTTAAGGGTCTTCTTGAATTAAGCTACTATTTTAATTTTAGAATCTACCCTCAACAATATTAAGGCTAGCATGATTTGGGTCATCAAAATAGGATTTCAGCAGGTTTCCCATGAACAGGTTTGCACTCCTAAAAATAAATTGTTACAAAATCTTATTTGCATTCATTCAGTTATTCAGCCCTTTTCTCCACTTAAATATTTTTTTTAAATAAATTTACTAAATAGTTGCTATATGTGTAGGGGTTTTAATGTTTTCATTTGTTTGGGGATTTATTTGTTTGGGTTCTTTTAAAATAGTCATCTAACCTCATTTTAAAACCTCGGGGCATACAGAATCTAGTATCTCTCTCAAGTTTCTCAGTGGTTGGTCAGCCTCAGCACAAACAATCTGAGCTTGTTTTTCATCTTACCTAGCTTTAGGACACAAACACCTAATGCTTTTGTCCAGAAAAGAGCATTTGCTACTGGGCATTTCCCCCAGACACCAGCTAACAGAAAAGATGCTAATAGAGTTCTTAAACAGTAATTTAATTTATCTCCTCTGAAAAGCCTTTCCAATTTTAGCATTGTTGCAAAACAAGCACTGCATCAGAAATGGGTTTGTTATTCCAACACCATCACACCAGCAGAGCTTCCTTCCCCCTGAATTCTGCTTCCCTCTCATCCAACATTCTACTCACTAGCTGGTTTTACCATAAAAATCACCCCTAAACAATTAGTCATTGTACCCTCCTCATGGAAGTCATGGTTTTTGCAGGTTTTTGTTTGTTGGTTTGAGGATTTTCATAAATTTTATGCAAATATGAGAGTTTGGATTTTTATTTTTTTTAAACAGCATGGCAAAAATTAATCTATACTATTGATATACCATTTCCATGTCATTTATAAATCTTTACAACAATTATTGTATATATTCTCCCAGATAATTTAGAAATGCAGAGCAGCAAGTTGGAAAGATAACATAATTACACCAAGACACCTAGTCACAATCATCTCAAATTGCACCAGTGATAAAAAAAGCAGCAGCTATGTTTTTGGTATAAAACTCAGGGCTAAAAACACGTGAAATGCAAGATCTATGATGAACACTAATTTTTTATAACAGAACAACAGGAAACAAGAGTCTTTTACCACACTTAGCCAACAACACCTTCTGCATTGCCCAAATGGAAAATAATACTGAATATCACATTCTACAGCAACACTCCAGACAAGAGCAGCATTGGCTGTCAGCATCACTTTTGTAATGAAGGCAGTAATTTTAATTGACACTACTATGCATATTTTAATGACATTTTTAGAAGTACTTAAAATGTGCCAAAGCCCAAGTCCCAGTGAACATGAAGGGACCTCAGTTTTCCAGACTGGCTTTTTTCCCCCACCTCCAAGTCCCTCAACATATGTCTCTAACATTTTAATATTCAATCCTTTTAGACCTGACTCATGCAAAATAGGAATTGAAATTCTGCCATATATATATAAAAGAGCCTGAGTTTTGGTCTATAATAATTAGAACGCTTTGCATGATTATATTTAAAGAACTTCTGTCAGTTGCTAGATGTAAACATTAAATGCAATAGTATTGCTGTTTTTTATGGGTTTTCTGAGCAATTTACTACAACACTGGAAAAAGAAGAATGAAAATAGAAAAGATAATAAAGGCTATCATAAAAAAAAAACTGACAAAACAAACAGTATGCCTCCATGGCTTGTGTAAAGAACAGTTACTAATTAAAAAAGCACTTAAATATACATTTTGTCCAGATCACATTTAGTTTACTCTTTGCTATGAAGTTTTAAATGAGGCAACAAAAATTATTGGTATTAAATGGACCTGAAATAAAGAATGATTAAGTATTCCAGTGACTGCTGAATCATATCCACAGATAAGCAATGTGCTTAGAAGTGTTTTATGATAAACTGAAAAGCAGTGTTTTCATCTCAAAGTATTATGCTTTTAAACATTTTTTAGAAAAAGAGGTTACTTGCTTGACACACAGTGCATAATACCTAAGAATACATAAGCAATGAGGCCATTTGTTTAGGATGTTAAGCAAGAAATAGGACATGAAAAGACATTTCTTTATATTTGAGTAAAATATGGAGCCATACAATCGACAGGAAATTGAGCACAGCTATAAAGATCTGTAATAAACCTGCATGTTCACTTAGTGCAAAAATTTTTAATTGTTGAATGTTGTTTTAATAGCTTGTGTATATTTCCACATTAAAAACAACTTGGTATTGCACTTAGAATGTATCCTTTAAAGCTGTCTTGGTTTTACAAACAAAGAAAAAAAGAAATCTCAACAAGTACAACAGAATAATTTGAAATTTAGTCTAATTCACAATACTGTTCCAAATAATTAGTCAGCACAGTTTCAAAACTACCCACTACTCTGAGGTTTGGCTGAAAAAAAATTTATACACATACATCTTAAGGGTATTGCCTTCACCAAATAATAATAATAATAATATTAATAATCTATTATTCAGCAGCTTAACTTCTGAACGTGTTTGCATTTGGAGCTTGGTTTGCACATATTCAAAACCTGAGCCCATCAAAAATGCCATCCTTAATGTTCTTTGGGCTACTGTGAAAGGTGAATGCAAACACAAATGAGTGTTTCAACAGTTGTATAATAATTTAGCTTTCTAATGAAACAATCATTTCAGCAAAAGGATGCATATTTGTTTTCATGGTAGAGAATTATAAAAGACTGTAAACAGCATGATAAACTTCAAAAAAACAGATCAGTCGTAAGAGCTACTACATTATCCAGTATAAACACCTAGGGGTGTGCCTACAGAGGATGCATTATAGACATCATTGAAGAATCCCAGGTCAGTGAAGGAAAAACAGCTTTCACATTTCCAGAAATCAGTCCTGATGGATTAGAAAAATATTCTCTTCACACACAGAATCACTACACACGTACACACGTAATCTACAAAACTTCAAATAGCTTGAAAATGTGGCCTGAAATCAAATTCAAAGACTTATCAAAAACGTTCAATGGTATAAAAGATTCTTGTAGCAGTTTTGTAATTTGAGCAATAGTTCAATACTTCAGTATCATATAATATCTTCAGCCAAAAAGTAGAAATCTAGCTTCAGTAGGAGGAGGTCAGGATGGTACAGGGAAAAGAGAAAGGCATCAAAAGCCAGAATCCAGTTCTTTGACTGGCTTTTCTGTCATGTCTGACACCAAAGCACTTTCATTTTCCAGCATTTTCTCAGTAGTTTCTCCATCAATAGGTTTTGATCTCTCTTTCAACTTCTGCCGTTCGTGGACCCAAGGGATCAAACACAAAATAGCTCCTCCAATGAGGGGAGGGACTCCAGCCAGGTAAAATGCCACGTCATAGGTGCCAAGCTTATCCCGCAGCAAACCTGGAAAGGCAGAAAGTTACCACTCATAAATAAAGGCGCCTCAAGAATCTACAAAAAACAGTTCATGGCTTTGGGTTCAGAAACCCAGGAGCTGGCACAGATTATAATCATTAGAACCTGACAGCCCAACAGAAGTGTACATGAAGGTAGAAAGGTATTCCAGAGTTCACTGGGTGCAGTAATGAAGAGCTCAGTATATCACCCCTTGAGCAATTAAAAACTGCTTAACTACCATCCACTAAAAACGTGCACCATCTTTCCTATTTGAAAGTTGTCTGTTTGAACTTCTCCAGCATCTGTATCTTGCCATCACTTGGAGAAATTCTCCCTCCTTTTGGTAACAGTTACCTTTGATCAATATGCCCATTCTTCTAATCCTAGATATACTCCACATATTGCATTCCTTGTGGCCTCTTATTAAAAAGTGTGCTTTCCAATAATTCACTCTAATTGCTCTCTCCAAATTCCTCCCATTAGTCAAATTCTATTTAAGTATTAATAGCTGTGACAGTAGGAAGCAGATCAGGAAGTACCAAGTCTGTGCTGTTCTAGCATTAATATTTTGTCCTTTAAAATGCTACATAGTTCAATTACATCACCAAACCTCAGGGTAAATTACCACTGAAAATCATCAGTGGTGAAGAATACAGCTTTAGCTATTTCTACCTCCCAAGAACTTCCAGGTTTTCATCTTCAAAACCTGTACTTTGTCAGTCTCCCACCAAAGGATGAATAAAGCCAGCATTACTACTTATGAGGAGCAATTAAAGTGACTGGAGCCTTTATCCTCACAATGGTTTTAACATGAGCAAATTTTGGAAGCCAGTTAATTTTCAGATTTTAATTTGGAGGCCCTCTGTACTTATACAAAATGGAAAATGTCAGATCCTAAGTCCAACTGGAAACCTATCTATCTTTCTTTTGAAGAATGTTTTCCACCTGCATAACAACAAAAAAGACTGAGCAAACTTTGAAGAGTGCAGTAAATTAATAACCCACGAGCAGCAGGTAAATTTCCTGTATCATCTCAAGCACACACAGAGAAAACTTCTGATGTCAAAGCTCTGCACGTGATGACGCAATGGGAAACACGGCCAAAAAGTCATGCAAGCATAGAAACACATTTACAGCTATAAACCCTGCCTACACTCACCTGCAATGGGTGGACCAACTGTCATAGGCACTGACATGAGTCCAAGCAAGAATCCGATGGCCTGGGAGACATCCTGAGCCCCGACGAGCTCGAAGGCAATAGGAGCCATAATGCAAATGAAGCAGCCATCAAACAGGCCCATGAAGAGACAGACAGCAACGAGAGCTCCAAAGACATTGCACAATGGAATCATCATGGACATCAGCCCAATAAAAAAGAATGAGGCCACCTAAACATGAACAAGGAGAAAAATATAAAAATGCATTGCATCAAATTTGTAAATCATAAGGGACCAGATAGACTTCCCTGCATTTGCAGTGAATTAGATTGCCTGCCTGTATTTACTTTAAAATAATCAGTCTCCATGGATTACCACCGTCAGAAGTTACATATTAAGATAAAACAAACATATAACTCATGATAGGCAAAGAAATTCCAGTACCCACTTTGCAAGCTTTGAAAATGCAATTATAATCCACTATCCTACAGTGAATGTATCGGGTCATTTCTCATGCACAAATACTTATTGAGAAGTAAGTCACAGAAATATTAAAAGTTTAAGATATCTGGAATACTGTGATTAGACTCCTCACTGTTGTAAGTAAAAATTTCAGTACTATGAGTGGTTATTTCAGGGTGCTTACATTCAAGAAGTGAAAACATTAAATTTTTCCATTAAAAAAAAAGTATGTAATCGTGATACATACATGTATCCTAAAAATATCCTGATGTAGTCATGCATACTTACAAAGATTTTTTTTATTATAATCTTAGATTATTCATTTGTTTTAGATTTAAGGAATAAGACTGTCTTTTAGCAAAATGAAGCAGAATTAAAAAGAAAACACAAGCAGTAACAGTTTTGCCTATGCACCGTGCATATGTAAGCACTGGAAACCAATGCTCCACCTAACTACAATAAAACATCAAGGAATCTAAATTTATCCATGACAACAAATACTCTGGCAGAACAGTAATTCTTCCCTAAGGATTTTTGATTTCCATACTGCAGTGCAGACAATCCCCACTAGATGCCTCCCTTGCTATTCATTTTAAGAGACCAAATGGAGAACAACCTCGTGGTTGCCAATATGAAAGTGAACTAAAGCTTTTCCAAAATCCCACACTAACACTGCTAGTTTCTTAAAAAAAAAAAAAAAAAATGTTTATAAGCATGGAGGGAAAGAAGTGTATGAAGTGTATCTCCTCCTTCATCTCCAAGCTTCAGCATTTCTGGAAGCTGGGACTCTTTCTGCAAAATCTCCTCGACTAATCACGTCTCGTACTGCCATGGCTATACCCCTGTGTACTATACACAGAACATACTTGATGCCAAATTAATGCCTGTCAGAGATCAAAAGATCCAAAATCCTTAATACAGAAACTTGGCTTGATTTTTTCCCCCTATCTAGGGAAAACCATTATGAAATCATAATCTGGGATAAAACAGAGAAAGCAGAATCTAGAGAATCCCCAAAGGTTCTCACACACATGCTAATGAACAGTAATTTCTTTCATTCCCAGCTGAGAACAGCCAGCAGGAAATTGACATTTTCTTAGCACCAAAAACAAAAATCAGAGATTCATAAACTTTGCACTAAAGGCTCCTAGTATCAAAACCCATATACTGAGTTTCCTAGAATTTTGAAAACTTCTCAAATTTGAATCTCCAATCAGTTAATTCTACTTACTTATTAATAGTACCCAAAACCAAATGCTTCGGAATCCACAGTTTGGAAGGAATACAGAAACAATGAAGACTTACCTGTAAATAAATTTTTTTTGCACCAGGAATATAATCTGCAACTCTGCCAAAGATCAATCTGCCAACTCCTGAAGTAATGCCCAGACACAGCAGAAGCACTTCTTCTGGCACACTGTTACCAAATCTCTCTTTAACATGATTCATCTGTTTAAAAAGAGAAAATAAATTTGCTTTAGAATTAAAGAGACAGACCTTGGAAAACTTGAGTCAAAAGAAGTCATCTGTCAATCTCAGGCTTATAAACTCAGCTACAAATGGTCATCTGACTTACTCTGCTTTTATAGATTATTAAAATGCAGTATTTAGTGCGACACAATAAAAACAATCTGGAATGTGTTGTTGCTTTATCCACAATTAATGAACTTAATTCTGGGAAACAAGAAGACTCTGTCTAATAATAAGAATAATTAAAAAAAAAAGGTAAAGATAACTTAGAAGCATTGTCTCCAACCACTGTTAATTTACTAGTGATAGATTCAAAGTAACACAGGGGCCACAAGCTTGTTACCAAGCTTGCAACATAGCTCAGGGCAGGAAAAAGAGGCAGAGAGCTGGAGACTAGACAGCGCAAGTAGAAGAGGCCCCCCAGAATGTCTCATCCCTACATCCATGATGTCCCGGGCCAAGGAGGACGAGGGGCAGAAGCCAGCTGCAGTGCCAAACACAACAGCAAGCACTCCCACGAGAGGGTGCAGCTACAGCAGCAATGAACAACAGGGCAGAATGGAAGAATCATTTGTCAGCCACTTCAGCCTGAAGATCTAAAGCAGCTGGGGTCGATGGTCCTGACAGCAGACCATTGACTACAACAGGATGAACTGACAGTGTCAGTAATTCCGCCTTTTCAAGTCATGGTAAATACACACACACACACATATATACATATATATATCTCAGCCAACTGGCTTGATGGATTTGGATTTTTTTTAATATTGTCTCTACTTCCACAGTGTTTTTTGATTGTGGTTTTTACTGTGGGTTTTTCGGGGGGGGGAGGGGTGTCTTTTTTTAATCATCCCCAAATTCCAGAAAATTATCCACAAGAGATTTTTTTGCACTATTGCTTTTTGGAACGTGCTTGGCAATACCACATATGCCAAAGTGGGCATTAGAAGATGTAGAAATCATTTGCACAGTCCTGCAATCTCTGTGTTCATAAGTAGTTCTGAACAAGAAAAGTGAAACAAGTAAAAACAAGTAGAAGTTCAGAGATGTGAAACAGCAAACAGAAGAATTTTAAGTGAAAAGGTAGTAAGAACATTTGAGGGACAAGGTAACCATAGGCTGATACCACTTCAAACCAGAGAACCCTTAATTTCTTAGCTATAAAATGAAAAAGTTCCATTTTAGTAAATACTTCTAGAGCAAAATAGTCCTAATTCTTTTCTGGCCAGAATGTTACTATACAAGCAGAGCCCTTTTTTCCAACAGAAAATAGGACTTGCTGAGTAAAAGCCATTTTCTTAAGTATAAAATCTGTTGGGGTTTTTTTACATGTCACAGAAAGCCTATTTTAATTTGTCCAATGTAACTGATTTTGAAAGAACGAAAAAAAACCAAGGGGGTTTATTCTAAAGAAAAACTTCTAACTTAAATTAAATACAGGTGCTTGCACTGTTTTCTCCTTTGCTTTGTGAGACACATTTGGGAACAGAATCTGATGCAATTTTTCATCTGAAATGACATTTAAACATAAAAGATAAGCTGTTCTCCTTTTTCCCTTTCTGCTGAAAGTGAGAAAAGGAAAAGCTGACAGTTTTCCCACCCCTACCTTTATGTGCCAGTCAACACCTGCTGGCCCAGCTGGCAAGAGAAGCCAAGGTGTTCTTTGCAATTTTTGTCACCTGTTTCACTTCCAGGTTTCTGTAGCCTCTAGATTGTTTAATTAGCAGGCCTGATCCATCCACTCCCTGGAGGCTTTTCAAGAGGCAAGATAAAGCTCTGTATCTAGATAACTATTAACCCTGCACCTGCAACTGAGTAACTGGATTTCTCAAAGCAGCACAGGAGGTGAAATGCTGCCACTCTGATCAAAGAGGGAAAATACTGATTCAATTAACTCCCTAAGCAAGAAAATAACCACCACTATAATAATATCTAATTTAGATATTAAAATATCTAAATTAGGTGTTGGTTTGTTTTGTGGGGTTTTTGTTTTGGTTTGGTTTTGGGAGGGGTTATTTTGGGGGGTTTTTTTGCTTCCACTACTCTTAACTACACCATAACCTTAAAGAAAGCTTCCAACTAGATATAAGGAGAATTTTTCCCCATCAGGAAGGCAGTGGCATAGGCCGTCCAGAGAGCTTGTTCAGTCTCCTTCCTTGGAGGTTTTTCAGGACCAAGTACACAAAGCAACCTGAGCAACCTGGCCTGATCTCTCAGAGCTGATGCTCAGATCCTAAACAGCATATTCAATCTTCAGTGACACAGCCACTAAGTAAGCTGCAAGCAGCAGATGTAAGCTGTATTAACTGTCTGAAAATACCGTGTCTGAACATACAGTGATTCAAGACCAATTCAGTACTGTAAGTGTAACTCTAGCTTAAATATATTCATAAGTAGCTCAAACAAGATTCAGATTTCAACAGTTTTTTACCTGTTAGAACTACTCAAAAATTCTACAATGAGAAATTGCTCATGAACATTCTCAGGCATTAATGCTCTCCTCATTGCAGAACTGTACAGAATTATACAATTCTTCAGGCATTGTCTAGAGCAGCCAAATGGGGACCCAGACACAAAAAGGCCCAAAGCATTTCAATGTGTGTTCTGCCTGTTCTCAGTAATGTAGCTGCTCCTTCACTCAGGGCTGTGTGCATGCTGAATTGCAGGTCTAATTTTTCCAATGTAGAGAAGACCTGGTTAGCTCAGGCAAAATTACAGTCTGGGGTAGCACAGCCTCTTCATTATTTAAAAATATCATTTACCCTTGTACAATCCAGTTTTCCAAATAAAGATATGTAGACAGTGGAGACCAGAACTCAGTGCATCCCTGGCCATCAGCATTCTCCTTTATACCTGTGCTGCCTACTATCAGGGTGACACACACAGATCTTGTTGTCCAAATTCTCATTACTGTTAGAATGAGACTAGAAGAAATACCAGCCACTTGGTAGCGGCTGGAATACTTTCTGATATACAGTTTTTGTTGACTTCTCTCCAACCAGCCAAGACACAGGTTTTGCTCATCCTTTCACTGCACACACATTTCAGCTACATTCACACATTGAATCAAAGACATCAATCTGAGCAAAGCTGTAGCTCCTTTTTTCCAAACACAAAGAACCTGAATCTGAAAGAAGTGATTATGAACTAGTAAGAAGTAATTCTGTCAACCACTTTCTTCCCAGCTATATTGCATTTTGGGGATTCCCAATCAAGGAAAGCTTTAGAAGGCTAAATGCAATAGTCTCCCTGACCAAAAGAGATGGCCAACAGCAACATATAACCTAGGAAACAGCACATTAAAACCACCATTTTCTTCAATTACTGATGCAAGTCCTACTGTCGGACACTTTCACTGAAAACAAGCATAGGGATAAAAGGAAATGCTTAGAGAGTACTGCTGGTACCATTTGTATACTAGAAATATTATTTACTGCTCCAAATAAAGTTTTCTGAAAGAGCTGAGGGGGTGTAGAAGCTTAGAAGATAAGGGGGCTCATGTGCATGTCTCCAACACTGATAGCCAGACAGCTCTGGAGCCAACCAAGGATTGCTGGCAATAACATACTGTGAAAAAGAACAAACTGTGTGTGTGGCTGGAGAAGAAGGCCATACAAAGGTAGGGCAGCACTTTTCTAGGACAAACGTCCTTGTTCTGGCTCCTGGAGATAAGCGTAACAGAATGGTGCAGGCACAGGAATGAGGTCGAGAAACCAGTATGGATTGTAGGGTGGAATCAGGATCAAAGAGCCCTGAAACCCCCCGAACACATTTCCAGGAAAGTCTACAAGATCAGACTGTGCATAACTCTCACTTTCTATGCAATTTATCTCCAGGCCAGAGAGAAGTAGCCCCACCAAGTCCAGGGGGCACCCTGGACCTCCCATCAGCTGGATCAACACCGTAGCCAGGACTGGCGATCTTCTTCTTTGCAGTGAACTGTCCTGGGTGATTGAAAGTTTCAGAAAGTGCTAAAAAGCAGAACATAAAGTACCTGTGGATAAGTCACTGTTTATTCTACAACATATGGACTCACCACAAAAATGGGGGGTAAGGAAGGTGAGAAACAGAAAAAGAAACTTGATTGCCAGCAAGCTTTATAATACTGGGCACCAGGAAGATCATTTAAGGCAAATACACCTCTAGTCCAGGCTCCACCAAAGACACTTTTCCTGGCAAGCAAAAAATGAGCAAACAGAGCCAGAAACTCCTGCACTTCAACAGAAAATATGACCTTCATGTTAAGAGACAGGAATAGCATTGGTAACACCTAAGCTGGATCAATTTTTAAGGGAGTGCCAATATCCTGAGATAATTTCTATGTAATATTACTATAGCTAAGTGCCTTCACATGACAAATATTTCAAATAATTCCTGCTTACACACTTGCCCCCACAGTGGTAATACCTTTTTTAATCTTTTTTCAATTTAAACTCTGTAAAGAACAAGGAGAAAAAATAAACAAGGTGATTCACTACATGCCAATAAGGAAATTTTCCCTTATTCCACTGAGTAAAGCAGATTAAACTGAATAATTCATACATAATGAACAGAACTATTTTTAAACATCTAACAGGTAACATCACAAACTAAGGACCAACACAGATTTGTGGGGGAAAAAGGAAAACAAACAACCCTAATTTCTCTAACTTCTATTATATGATAGGTAGCAAACCTTACCTACAGAGGGAAGGGCAGGTGTAACAAATCTTGACTATGGTCAGCATTTAGGAATTCTCTTAAACATAATTCTTATGAGCCAGTTTAGCATAAATGTCTAATATAAGAATAATAAAATATAATAATAAATCAATTCAGGACATGACATGACCTTTACATACTGCTCAGTAACAGTAAGGCCTCAGCTGATTTTTTTAATGTCCTGTTTTGTTCCTTACCCATCATTACATGGACCATGTGTACAGAATCTAAAAGAAAGACCTCACAACAAACAAATTTGATAAGCATGACTTATGAATAAATATTTTTTAAAATAATTATTTTAAAAGTTCCTACACCAAAGTTAGCTAGTACTCAAAAAAATCCTAAATAAATTGGATTAAGTACTAGCATACCTCCAAGTCTTATTTTCTATGATTCCCAAAGGGATTTGTTGGATGCCTTAGAATAGTTACAGATACATACTTACTAAGTGTTACAACCTAAAAACCCTTAACTTAGGTCTAGCTTGGTAAAACTCTCCTGCACATTTGGTTAAAAGGAAACTCATGACTGAAGAAAGCAATTTTCTAACATCACCACTTATACTGCACTTGTAAAAACTTCGGTCATTCTTTCAAATCCTTGTGGCATTTACTAATGTAATAAAATGTTATCAGTTTACAACTTATGTAATTAAACCCCAGCACATCATATGATATGCGATGATTAAGAAATTATGGACTATCAAAGCAATGGATTAGGATATCATGTACAGATACTGTACAATGCTACTGCCATGTCCTAAGAGAGGCTGACATCCTTGCTCAACAACAGCATCTGTGCTACTTATGTCACATCTCTCAAAATTAGACTCTTCAAACCACAGGACCTAGGTAAGTAAAAGCTAAACAGATTCTCAAACCCCTGTTCCACCACCACAGAATTCCCAGGGCATCCATAGCACTTCAGTATTAGCGATCTACTTGTGGACATGGTCATCATCCCCTCAGCTTTCACAAACCTGAGCAAAGCACCTGACTCATTCTACTGGCAATAGAAGAAAGCTCTCAATTGTCTCAATTCTTCAAGGCAGTCTTAAATACACTGCCATGTATCTACTGGATTAGGTAGAGAAATTGAGAAATTGAATCTAATAGTCAAATTTTCATTGAAAGCCTAAGGAAAAGATGACAATGATAGTCTCTCCTTACAGAGATACAGTCCTTACTCAGGATACATACATTTATGCTCCTTTTTTTTCCCCTGCCTGGAGCAATCCAAAACCACTTCTCCCTTTTCTAGGAAATACTCTACTCAGTAGTAATGAAAAATTTAACTCGATCATCAGAAAAGTACCTGAAAAATAGCTCAGAGCTTGACACTTACTACAGTCAAATATAAAAAGCTGGGTTCTGAGATCTCCTCAATGGAAGATTCAAAACACATGGTGAGATATTCACAAATCTGAACAGAACTTAAAAAAAACAGAGAGGTTTTCCATACAGCTCTTCCTGGAGCAGGAACTGGACACAAGAGGTGGTCTGTATATGAGTGAAGGAATTTAGCAATGAGTGTTTGTTACTTTTTATGAAGACAGAGGGGCAAAACCAGCTGTGATCTCAGGCTTCTGAGCTCATGAAGAGTTTGAAGCGTTCAGTTCAAGTCAAGATGTTTTAAGCATCCAAAGACAGGATTTTGAGTTTACCATTAAAATAGCATTAAAATGAGAAAAAAAAAAAACACCAGATAACACACTTTGCTTTTTACTCTGAGTTTGAACTATACACTCCATCTGCTATCAAAATAGTTTGTACTATGCCAGAGCACATGAGGTAGTATGCTGTTAGAGACAAAGGAAATCACAATGAAACAGACCTCCTTTCAACCTGCTATTGCACAGTCCTAAGGAAGAATGCTTTGCACTTACCCTTCAGGGTCACCACATAGTTTATACTTAAGCACACCTGCTACCTAGTTTTGGGGTTTTTTTTCATTCCATTTACTTTTGCTTCTAAAAAAAACCCAGAAAACTTTTGGTTTATTCTTTTTTGTTTCTGTTCTTTCTGTACCTATATTATTTGTCTTGAGCACTTACTTGAAAAACATATCTAAAATATGCTTTCAATAGCAGTTACAAGTATAAAGTAGGAAATAATTTATTTCTTTTCCCACCACCACCCCCAACGTCCAAAGTGGACGATCTAACCAGAATAATGTTGACTTCCAGGTCAACATTAAGGAATACTGGAAAATAAATGGGTGCACAGGATAATGAGAGAAATAGGAAAATAGAAGTGGGATAAAGGGGGAAAAATTCACTAACCTGGGCAGTCAAACTGCAGCAGATGTTGAGATCTGAAGGGAGATAAATGCAAAGATTAGAAAAGCAAGTAAAGCATGGGGAGCCACTGAAGAATTTGGGTCTCAGAGATATCTGCTTAATAATTACATCAGACCTTTACAAAACCAGTGTCTTGTTAGTCTTCCGTTGCAGAAAGAAATATGATAGATTAAGTGGATGAGAAAGGTAATAGTGCTAAAACTGACAGCTATACCTAGTTTTAGCATTTTTAGAATACCTACAGTATAGAGAAATCTGTTTGACACACAGTTACAGTTAAGCACTGGACATAATTTAGAAGATACTTTCCTACCATTACAAGACTAACAGCAGATTCTGGGAAATAAAAGACGTGGTAGACTTCAGACAAACTACTGATACAGGAGATCTGAAGAAATGAAGAGGTTTCTTGGACAGCAGCCCAAAAAAGCAAGTGAACGGAGTGATGGAGGCTGGTTTTTTTCAGCTTGAATAAAAAAAAAATATATCCAGACACACCATTGGATATTCAGAATTATTTTACACAACATTCTAAAAATAGCAAATTTATGACATAATACAAGTGGTTCCCAAAACAGACAGTACTTACCTTACAAGAACTGGTGTGTTATTGCCTTTCAAGATGTGCTATGTGTATGCACTTTACTGTGGATATGCAGACTTTGTATGTTAAAGTTTAGAGATTTTTGGTTACTAGAGTCCTTAGAGTATATATTGGACTCTTCACCATGCTCTGCCCTCAGACAGAGGAAAACATTTATCTCTGTGCTTCCGTTTGTCTCCACTGTGGAACCCAGGGGCATAAGAATTAAAGGGAGGAGAGAGGTGTAGGATTAGAACTTTACACACAATGCAAAACCTGAACAGCTTCACATATTGCAAGGTAAATCCTTTCTACTGTGGCTCCTTGGGCAAGTCTCCCACTGCAGAGAACACAGACCTGCTGTCAGTGGACAAGGGCAGAAGCTAAAACACTCATTTCTCAAATGAGGAGATGTAATTTAGACATGTCACATCTAACAACATTTAGGGAACACAACATCAGTGTGTTCTCCCCTCAGGAGAGGCTTGAAGAGTTACAGAAATATTTTTAAGAAATATTATGGATGATAATTAGGGTCTTGTTGGGCAGAACATCATACGCTGCAGGGAGATTAATCCTGACTATCATAGCTTATTCCAGTACGGCAGCTCAGATCTGCCTGAACAATCTTAGGTGGTTTCTATACCTCCTTTATTTTTTCCAGAACAATTCTTCTTAATGACCCAAAGCTTTTGCCTGGAGAGGGTGCAATTTACAAGTGGAAAATGTCAATTTTTCTTAATAGGCAGAATAGATAGACTATTTTGTCCTGAATAAGTTCCAGAAACTTCCAGAGTATACAGAAGTAAATACAACTTTCAAATTACATAGCAAGAATTTCAGACAAGTTCCTATGATAGCTGTAACTACAGAGGATCTCACAAGAACTTGGCTCTTCATTTCTCCAAGCTGATTGCACAAGATAACAGTTTTTCTTGGCACATATTTTAGGGGCAAAGGTTCAAACACACTGAATTTGCACAGCAGAATCTGATCTCTTATTAACAAAAACAAGGCACATCACTGATAGAGCAAGATATGGGCAGAGACAAACCAAAATAGGTGGCTCATAAAGAACAGAGCTGAAGGCCAAGTCATCCTCAAGGCTCAGTTTAAAAAGGTATTTCAAGGTGATAAAGTAGTTGTAGAATAGTTAAATCACACAAAAGACACAGAACTTACACTACAGATCAGAAGGTGGGGGGAGGAATCAAACTGGACAAAAAAAGTCGGCATCAGCTCTAATCCATATCAGCAAATCCTCCTGTTAATTATCATGTTTCTAAAGTGAAAAAGACTACTTTTCTTATCTAAAGAGCAGGAACAAAATGGATGTTCCAGCAAAAGACAGAAAACATAGACAAGCAGACAGCACTATCTTTTTGTCCAAGGACAGACAATGTGGCCATAGCACTAGACTCAGCAACTTCAAAGTGACAAACACAAGATTTGGAGACAGACACAGCCACCCAGAGGACAGACTAATATTTATCCAAGTTGTCTGATTTTGTGATGCAGCCAAGAAAATGAGTTTGTTTATATGCATGAAAAAGTTCCTTTGACTAACATGTACTCTACAGCAACTCTAACCAGCTTCATGACTCTCCCATGAATAAAATTGCTTGGAAGCATCTTTACTTTCCATTCGGAGATGCATTTTCTTTTCCAAGAATCTTAGAGCAGAGTCCAAAGTGATGCTTGGTTTCTCAGCAGAAGTATCTATGTTTTTTTCCCCTAAGCATTAGGTCTGCAATCTCACTGTTCTCTGGAGGTCTAGATGAGTTTATTCCTGGCACGTGCAGATTTCAGAGAAGCAATGAGGCATTGAATTTCAACATCTATCTATGGAGGACATGAAATCCAGGACTTATTTGCCTGCCAAGACAGATTCTCCCAAGAAAGTTGTTGGAAAAAATGGTCAGACACAAATCATTTTTTCATCTCTTAAACATGAAGCAAACAGAGAACACCTACACTCCACATAGCTACTGCTACCCAAAAATCCCTACATATCCAAGTACATACCCATTGTGGAATATGAGCATGGATGAACATCAAAAGGAAAAGCCAGATTTACACAGTAAATTAAGAAATGGGCTGCAAAGCAATGTGGGTACTGAAATCTTTTTCCTGAGCTACTCCGAAGTTTTACCACGACAGCCAGTGTCATGGTAATTTCCACACTGCATATCAATTAATGGGTAGCTTTGTATACAAGCCTGCGGCCATATTTAAACCATAAGCCTAATTTTCAAATATATCTAGTCATTCTTTAGGAGTATTTTCTTCATAACAAATATTTAAACTTAGAAAGATAAACTTTATCAAGACACATTTTTATTGTACTATCTACCATCCAGTTGCTTTTTTAGAAAGTAGAACACATAAATATGTGCACTTTTTTTCCAACTACTTGGTTGTTAAATTCAAGTTTTTCATCCTGCAAGGTGTCAAATACTATAAATAAGGCAGGACCTGTCATTAGCAAGAGGCACTTAATAAAAGTAACTGTTAAATCAAACCATGCTTGTGAACACCCCAAGACAAATTACTACAGGACTGAAACACTGCACTGAAAGTATTAAGACAATATTATCAGTCCTAGTAGTATTCCTCATAGTGACTGAATATTGCTACATCAAAATAACACAATACTAGGCCCCTTTCTGTAAGTGTGTCATAATTAATAATTTCCTAAATTCATACTGAAACCTGGTAACAACTTTAGTCACTGCTTAGAGAAGACTAGGCAGTGACAACATCCATTTTAAGCAGTATTTCTTTTCACCCTGCTAAATAAAGCACAAAAAGCAACCGCATCTGGTACGCTACCGAGCATGTGACCTTGTATCAAATTTTAACAGAAATGACCTAACAAGCTCCTAAGAATTAAGGATGCATGATCCTGATTGAGTAAATTTTTTTTTCAGGGTAAGAGAACAACACTAAGCCCTTAACATCAGACTGAAAAACAGAAGTTCTCTATTTATTGTCAAAACAAGCACAGGACACGTGGCACAGAGACTAGGTATACTTTCTTTCAAATATACTTCATTTCCTTGTGAGATAGCCCTTACTAAAAACACTTGGGAAGAGCATTTTCCACTAATTCTACAGATTGCTGTTATGAATTGACAATTTAAACCAAAACAGACTAAGCAAGGATTTTACTTGTCTGTCTGCCTATTTTAGAGAGGCACCAAAAAGAAAAAATCTCAATCACTAGTTTGGACTGGTTTTAAAATTGAGAGAATAGCCACCATTTGATTTAGTAGTACTATGACTTACCAGTTTGTTCTTCAACAATCTCAATTAATGCTGAAAGTCTATAATAAATTTAAGTAAAAACTTATTTATAGTCTTTATCTCAACTCAATTCCCAAGTTACATGTAATGGAACACCTATTAATGGAATCTGACACCAATTAAACTGGGATAAGAAAAGCTGTCCCTTTTGGTTCTTCCCTGCAAGAGCCAAAAAGAATCTGATGCCTGATACCTACCACTCAGGATTCAAGTAAAGGAGCTGGCAAGAGTTACTAGTTCCTATCTAGCATGCCATATAATCAATTTTGCATTTAATTTTAATTAGAGCCTACTTAATGAGCAGGTTATTTGGTTTTCACAGCTTTTACTCCACATAGCAAATATGGTGCAAAGAGTTAAATTGCAAAGACTTGGCTAATTCTGCTATTTCAAAGCCCAAAAGAGTTTTTACTTTTTTTTTTTTTTTTTCTTTTCTACAGAGGTCACAGCATGTAGTCTCCTTTCCAAAAGGCTTCAGAAAACGCAAGAGGCATGAACAGAGACCAGGGGATGGCACAGAAGCACACAGAGACGCTGGCTGGGACCTTAGGAGCTCCTGAGCAGTGCCAGGCTGGCAGTCAGTGACTCCAGAGAGTGACTCCAGCACACCCAGCCCGCAGCCCCCACAGGCTGGGGGGTGACACACAAGGACCCCAACCTGCAGAGTCTGTGCCACCTGTGCTCCATTACATGGTCAAAAGCAGCCATTCTGGCAGAAGCTGTCTTTCCAGGTGGGAAAAATGGGACCTGGGCAGCACAGGTACCAGGTCAGAGAGCATGACATTCACTATGTAAGTATTTTTTTCTTAGGGCACTTGTAACCAGCATCCCTACCTAGCAGTGTGGCTGCTCTCAGCCACCCCTAACACAGGGAAAAATTCAAGAATTTTAACATAACAAAAGCTATCACTTGTCTAAGGATCATATCCCTTTCCCAGTATTCTATAGTAATACAACAAGCAATGAAGCAATAGTAACTTTCATTTTCAAAAGCTGAGGAAAGTAGTCTCCAGTTTGGTAGATGTACCAGTAAAAAACCTTATTTTTTCTTACAGCCTTTGACTTATTTATAAGTACATACTTCCATGTACTTCTGGAAGAACACAAAGTATGACTTTTTTTATCAAAAGCAGACAAAACTAGGATAAAAAACATCCAGAGCTGCCTACTTGAGCTGAAGTATCTGTGTTGAAGGGCACAATCCATGCTATATCTTCATAAACACTGATTTATTCACTTTCTCAAATACAGATCCACAGGGACTTTTAAGTAAAATTGATTATTTAGATACAAGTAAATTAAAATGAAAACTTGTGCGTTTCAGGTTAGGGTTTTGACAAGAACTATTCAGTCTAAGTTTTACCAAGAGCTGAAGCTTCCCTGTTCAAAAGGGGCATACAAAGCATGTGTCTACCATTGAAGATTTTATATTATAAACACTTAAGCATCATGGTTTCTCTGAAACTCTGAGCAAAAGGAGTATCTTCATATGATTTTAAGGTATTCTTTAAAATATTAGCTTTTAACAGTATACTGGAATAAGTTTTACCGTGTTATCAAACACTATATTAGAAACAGCCTTGACCAAATTATTTTCCTATACTAGAGATCTATTACATAGGCAGAATTTGTGCCAATCCGATGGGGGGAAAGCACTCCACAGGAGTGAGAGCGTCCTATAAAAAGTCTATTATTATAATGTTATCTAGTATAACATAGTATAATTTAAGGGGCTCTGTTCTCTACAAGCCAACTAGCTGCTTTAGTCTGATTTATAAACAGGAAGCAGCAATACAAGCATCTTTAAAAAAATCACAAGCTCTTTGTTCAATAAATATATTTAGAAGTTCTTTGCTCCTGCTTGTATAGCCTTATTCTTCAGTTCTCTGCAAGGGTTAAGAACCACTTATGACTTATCCAATAGTTTACTCTAGAACACTTGACTCCTACTCCTCTAAAGTTGATTTTATTTTAAAGCATCTCTACAAAGCTTATGGGGAAATAGCATAAGATGTCATCTGGATTGTATAGTCCTTTGAAATAGATTAACTTGAAGTGTTATACAATAAGATCTACATGATTAGAAACGAAGTTACAAGAATTAACCATTAATAAAAGTCAGTTTACAGCTGCTCAAAAACACACTAGCCCCCAACATAAGGTAATTTTAAAAATAAATATCTGATGCAGAGTCAGTAATCTAACCAATTATCAGAAAGCAGTGACAACCACCTGTTATATTGCATAAAAAACAGCTTTTAAGGCATTGGAGATTTTTTGACAGAAGTAAAGATATTATCATTAATCTCAGTGTTCTATCACTGGTGAATAATTAATATTAAAATGACCTTTCTGTTTTCATACTGAGTTCTACTAGCCCATGCTCTATCAAACTCTTAATACGAGGCTATGTAATGGTCTCAAAGCAGCATCTCATTGGAGATTGTGGGCTTTTTCCCCAGCTTTCCCTTGTAAGCCTTTTGGTTTATACCACTTCAGTTTAGAGAGCAACACCAGCAAGCTGTCCAAGAGTAATTCACCATTTAAGCAATGCAATGTGTGTCAGCCAGCCTGACACAAATGCATGCATCTCCAAGTTGCACCTAAATTTCTTAGCTTAGGAGTGTACTACAGGAAAAAAAAAAAAAAACCAACCAACCCAAACAAACAAACAACAACCACAAAAAAAAACCAAACTGCAACACCCCAACAAAACAGCTAGGGAAACAACTGTAGTACAAGTAGAGGAAATGGCTAACTGACATCTTCCCCATCACCAGAAGCTAAAGCTCTGTCAGCTGCTGTAGACAGCAGTAAAGCACAGCTCACCTGGCAGCAGGGAGGGACTGGGTAAGAGGAGCAGTTATATTAATGCTATGCTAATAAAATACAAGGGTGAAGTTTGAGAGACAGAAAAATCCAGGCATTTTGCTTTTAATAAACCTGAAAAATGGTGAATACAATAGATCCTAAAAATTGACACTTTAACATACCTCAATACCAAGGAACAAAACCTGCACTTCCAACATGTTTCCCGTTATTTACTCCTTTCACACTTCCTCTAAAACACACAAGAGTCATTGGCAACATATGCAGCTGAGTAACAACATAAAGAATTCTCGAACAAAGATTTTAACTCGCTTAACTAATACTTCTGATGAAAGCACTCTTTTAATAAGAAACACTCAAATTAATTTTGTGTTTCTCCCCAACAGAACTTTCAGTTTAAATCTGGCTTCCTATCACCAATTGCTTTCTAAATCAGTAACACAAAGGCAGGCAAGAATGTATAGCTTCAAACACATCACACGTAGGTAGAAATGTGCGCTTACCAAGTGAACATAAGGCACAAAGTATCCAAAAAGTGCAGCTGGGATCCCAAAAGCCCAGATTCGGTAACTGAGAACTTTGAAAACGGAGAAATTGCAAATCTTTTTCGCAGGAGGTAATTTGAATTTTCCCTTCTTTTCTCCCTCCTTGTCTTTGGTGTTGGGAACAACAGGTTTGTATGTAAATCCAGCCAGGAACAGAACAAACATAAGGATGCAGAGGACCCGCAAGGTGTTGTACAAGTCGACAGAGTCGATCAGGACCCTCAGGAGGAAGGGCAGTGACACCGTGAACAAGCTGCTGCCTGCGGTGACAATGCCATTCACCAGCCCAAGGCGCTTCTTGAAGTAGTGCCCGAGAATGACCAGGGATGGCTGGTAGGCAAATGAGCAGCCACAGGCAAACAGGATCCCATAGGTGAAATACAGAGGTTCAATGGTGCTGTACCAAAAGAAAAGAACAAACCATTAGCGTTTTGTAAGGCAGGGGATGCTCATTCACCTGGAAGTGACAACAAAACTGTTTCACAATCAATCAACATAACTCACTACTGTAAATAAGAGTTTGTATATACTTAGAGTTGAATAGCACAGTATCAGCTTAATTCACTAACTATTCTATCTTCTTCCGCTGCAAAATTTCATAGATTTCACTGAGCAGGTTATAAAAGAAAAATTACATTCAATTATAATTACATCAGATAGTGTGGCTAAAAAAAGTTCTTAAAATCACTGTCAGGGCAAATTAGCCAAATCTGAGTTCAAGCATTGCTGGATTTTTGGATTTTTTTCCAAGGAAAATGGTACTGTTTTGATTTACACATTTCTTGACTGTGCTAGCAATTCAAATGTAACATGGAACTCTCCTCATGAACCCAGAAAAATCAGATAAACAGTTTGTTATGAAAACAAAGTAACAAACATGGCAAAGATCATTAAGACTGAAAAATAAAATATTTAAATACTGAAAAAAATTTGTAATGTAATATATTAATAAAACATAAACTCTTTGAATAATAATTTTTTAGACAAGTATCTCCTCTTGAATAAATATTTTAAATTCAGTGTTTTGATACATATATTGAATATGCTAAAGAACTAAAAGAAGTTGTTAATAAGGAATGAAATATCTCATAGTAAGGCAGATCTTCATCATAAAGTTCACCATTATTACCATTCACTCTACAACTGAAATAAAGCAGAGCCATTGTAATTGGTCACAAGCATGTGACATCAATAAAAAGGACTTGTGCAAGAAATGTTAAAGGTATGAAGTAACAACATCAGTATAATTAATTAAACTAGTGCTGTAGTATTAGTTAGTGAAAGACAACATTTTTTTAACATTTAGATGGAGGCAGGGTACAAGAAATTTTTAAATGAGTTTTCTGAGGTGGCACATGAGACTTGATACAATATTTTTAATGCTATGTTTACAATGAACCCTCACCTCTCTTTTATCAGTTAACACCTGCATTTAAAGGACTTCTGGAAAACAGTTCATCTTTTTAACTTTTTTTTAAGGAGCATGAATGCTTTATGTAGTGCTTTTCATCACAGGATGCAACCTATCAGCACCCCTCTGTAAAAAATAGATTCCACAAACTTCCTATGCAATTAAAGAACTTCTTAGAAAATAGTATTTGACTAGCAAAGGTCTGACTCCTGGAGCTCTCTGGTTCTCTGTATTATAGTGAAAAATAATCATTTATGTAACATAATATTGTCACTTTCTATATTAAACTATCAATTTCTGAAACTGATGATAACACAACATAAGCCAGCAGTAACAACATAAGGGGGAAAAACTTATTACCTTTATTAATGGAAAATAACCAGGAAAAATAAAACCAGAAGTTACAAAATGAGAGGTGCAACATCATACAGTGAAGACTGTGAATTTTTGCTTCCATATGTAAATTCACTCAAAGAGTCTGCAGCGCAATATGCATATTAAAATATTGTCCTGTATTATAAACACTTACATCTCAATTTCCTAAGACATAAAATTTATATTAAGAAATTAATGCAATACAAAAACAGTAGATCATAGTAACATTTGTCTGCTTTATGGTATTTTACTTCTAGAACACTGACTTCTGTATCTGAACTACACTCCTTTAATGAACTGATAATATCACAGGCATAAATCATTTTAGCATGAGTAACATAATGAAACACCAAGTATGCACATCAACTTGGCATGTACTCTTACAATTATTCACCTCTCAAAGTGCTCTTCAAAGTTTAGTTAAGCTGAAATATTTTTAAAGGCTTTACAAAACAACTTGTTCTTGGCATGTCTCTTCTGTGCCCTTGTTCCACTGGGTATCAGACAAACACAAGAATGATCTTTATCTAATGACAAGGGTGGTTTAGTATTAATCATTCAACATACTACTAAGAAGCAAGGAGGAAGAAAGACTTTTCCAAGATACATCTTTTAGTCTTTACCTCACATTTAGTAAGAATCTTCTTAAAACATATCAAGAAGTGGGAGTTTTGTTTGTTTGCTTAATAACATGAATTAAACCAAATATTTGCACCAGGATTAACCATTCAGATCACAGCAGCTCACATCCATCTGGTTCAGAGTACAAGCACAGAAAAGACATTTTCACAAGCTTTTTGCCTGTATAAATACATTTGCACCCATGTGGAAAGCTCTTCTGAATGTAGCTTGATTGTTCCTATACTTACTCTGCTAAGGCTGGGGGGATAAATTAATCTAAGAACTGAAGGTAACTGGATTACCTCTCTGCTACTTTTTACACCCTACCTTCACTAACCAATTTATGGTGGTGACTAAACTAAGTAAATTTCCTGTTTCCTCATCTTCTATAGGATACATCCAACAAACCAGTCGCTCTTGAATTTTTAAAGATTTACTCTGCAAAAGTTACATACAAATCAAAAAGTTAAAAGCAACATACAAATTAATTGTAAACTNTCGTTTTTATCACCATGAAAACTGTTTCAAAAGAAAATCAAGGGGACAGGGCAGGAAGGGAAGACAACAACAATGTTTACATACTTGTTAAAATACAATATACATCAAACATATAAGGTTATCCTGGACAATACTGTTGATCTTATAGCACTAGTCTTGCTGTTGACATATTTATACATAATGGTTCCTGTTAAAAACGGATTCTTGTTCTTATTTATAAAGATTATATTTTTAAAAATACTTTTTAAGTTGAAAGTTCACATGTCAGTTTGAAAGACAAAACCAAACCAAATTAAAACAAGTTTTCTACAGATAATATGAAGTAGCCCTGTTTACCCCTTCTGTTGATTAGATCAGCATCACAACACTAAAAAATGGATAAAATACTTTGAAAATTATGAATTTAAGTTTTCTTACCTCACAAAAGAACTCGAAAGGAGTCCAACAAGCCCTACTGCAGCTCCAATAACAGCTACTTTTCGACAGCCGAACAGGTCTGTGAATATGCTGACTATTGGGGAACAGAAGAAGACCATTCCCATAGAAAGAGAGCTCACCCATGCTGCAAAACAG
>WBMY01011691.1:95193-134621 GCA_013397315.1 Donacobius atricapilla | reverse complement strand
CTATTACTTCTACCTTTTCTTTTTTAATAAACACAGAGACATTTCTCTAGTAACTAACCTAATATTCAAACTGATGCCTAGGTCATTAAAGATACCTTCAAGGCTCCATACCCATTCTGACATCAGTTAGTTCATATCACTTGATTTAATGCTAGACCTAAATGACTTTAAATAGGTACATTTGCTGAAAAAAGATTAATAATTTTTTAACTTCACTACTAAATGTAGATCATACTGAACATCAATAATAAGTAATCAACAATAGACTTTTATACTATAACATACACATTAGGAGTGTGATTTTACTTTATACTAAACAAACTTGAGTTAGTAAAACCACTTCCATATATAATGGGAAAATTTCACTACTTGTGATACTGCTCCAGCTTTACAGACATTGTGAAAACTGTACTTGGTTTATTAGACATTAAGATTCGATTCAGGTGAGTCCACTATAGTTTCAGCCACAAGTGGGTTTTTTTAACACAGCTAATAGTTACAACTAATATGTCTGATATACATAGCAACATATAGTCAAAATGTCCCTGACTTTATCGGGGAAAAAAATGATCTTAACAGGAAGTGGGAAAAGCTGCTAATTCAACCTTAATTGGAAAAGATATTTTAGCTTCATTTCAAATTGTACAGAAGATAGAATAACTCTTTCAACCTGAAACAGTTTAAAATCTGTGTAACTGGAATTTTGTTTAGAATATCTTTTCTAAAGACACAGTTAGATAAACAATTGTAATTCAGGGATGAAGGCCAATAAAATTATCTGGAAAAGTGTATAACCACAAGACTAAATGAAGTATATTTGCAAGTAGATCTACCACTACACCAAGGCTTGGGAGATGTGTTCTTGAAGTGCCAATGAGCCCTACGCATCAACTAAGACCTCATTGTGCAAGGCACTAAAGGCAGAAAAAGAAACCAACAAGCAAAAACTTGTTTCTTACAAGAGTTTACAATGTAAATGAAAGACAGTAGAATAGATGGCTGGAGAAAACCAGAAATGTGTAAAAGAAACAAAACCTTGATTTTAGGACAAACAATGCTCTCAACAAACCATGGCCTAACTGTTTGGAGAAGGGAGGGAGGGAGGGATATGTGTTACTGGGATTTTTTGATCATGTGATAAAATAAGAGTTTCAAGGCACAATCTAAACATTTATGGCCATATGGCTACTTTTATGGCCATTTCCTGCATAGAACTCCCCCATGTATGACAGCCCTGCCAGCCTTGCGCCTCTGCAGCAAAAACTCAAGCTGGGTATGAAGGGACAGCACAAGAGACTAGGAAGAACAAAGACCCCGTGACAGTGTCTGAACAGCAAAGGTCTGGTCTTTCTCTGAAGTTGAGGAATGCTCAAGTGCACCTTGGGAGTGGCAGGACATAACTCCTCTGAGATCTGCCCCCTATTACAGCCTAGATGGCTACTGATGGGACAAGACATTATATAAACCGCAGTCTATAAGCAGGAGTCTGAGGGAGGAGATGCTCTCATACAGCCTGGAGACCAGCCAGTTATAAAGCTTCTAAGAAGTCCAACTTCTACAAGACTCCTCATCATTTTACATATATTTCCCAGAGTGACCCTGCAGTTTTACTGTCCAAGGGACAAACACCAGGGGACAAAGTATCCATTTCAGCCTGTCACCCTTCCAAATAAATGGTGGCTACACCAACATGAACAGTCCTCAGTACCTCTGCGTGATTTGTGGGGCAGCACTAAGAATCAGAGTCCCCCTCCTGCAAGGCCAAGAGGCAGCTAAGTCTTGAGAAGCAGCCATCACAAGTTTCATGTGGTATGAAAGTACCAAGGAATGGCTGAAACTCCTGTCACTCTTCCTGCCCAGGTACAATAAGATACAAAGGCAACAGACAAATGACAAGTCCACAAGAGACAACTGGCTTTGAAAATCCAATCTCACATGGACCCTATTCATGGAGACAAAATAGGCAAAGAAAGCAGGCATCTGACATTGAGCTTAAGTGGCTTGCATAAAATAACAGACTAAATTACTCCAGAGCTACAGGCTGTGATTTTATTACCATTCTCCTTAGTGAAGTCAAGGTTAACAGTGTTCTTTAATGACTTATACAGGTAATAAAATAATTGGAATATTAAAGGCTGAAGTGAAGACATTCAGCTCAAATTAAACTAACAACATGTTCATTTTTGTCTCTTTGTGCTTCCAGGTACTCATGAAAAAAATAGGCCTTTTTATCACTTGTTTCTCTCTTCTTATTACAATAATAACAGAGCAGAGCCTAAAAGAAAAGGTTTCCACTGGTTTTCAACACAACAGACAGTTAAGATAAATGATGATGCCTTATCTGAAGCATTTCAGAATGGGATGGTCAGGTGGGAGTAAGTCCCACTGAAGAAGTGGGAGCCCATGCTGTACCACTTAGCTACCTAATGAACACCAGAGCCCTTTAAATGACCGCTTCAGGTTAGTAAGTTGCTCTAATTAGCCAACAGAACTGTAATTTAGAGATGTGGTTGGCATGTCTTGTATGAACAGCTTTATTATTTATTGAAAAAATATTCTTGAAGTTAAATTTCACATGTGTGCATAGATCGAGAAAACATACTGACTTCTTCCTTTGTGAAGAAACCTAGCACCAAAAATAAACAGAACAGTACATGAGTAAACCTTTAAATGCCCTAAGGCAAATAATTCTTGCTGTGATCTTCATTCTATGAAGAAATTTGTGGCTTTAAAATACATTCAATAGATTCAGGTAATTTTCAATCTCACTTTAAGTAAGTTTTCAAGCACCCTTACACTTTCCCATTCAGTATGAAAAATATATATTGAATTGTCTTCCACATTTTTTCCAACAGATATTACAACTGTCCTAAGTAATACAAAAAACTACAAATGCAGCTTGCCAGAAAACAGAGAGCTTTCTAAAGTAGTTATTACATACTAATTAAAATTATTTCACCTCCAGGCTACTGGCTGCTTTCCTGGCACAAGCTGGCCATATTCAAGAGCTGCTACCTCAGATACTAACACAGCACCTAATTGCTACATATAACTGCATTCATATTCATACACAAAACATTTTGATTGCTACAGAAGAAAACCTAATCCTACTTTAAGGACTTCAACATTCCTTAAGGTACTGGAAATTAAGTATTAGCTCCTCAAAACATGTCATTTTTTGTAGATGTAACAATTCCCAAGCTTCCCTAGAAGATGGAAAAGTAGTCAACCTTAAGATAAAAGAATCAGACCAGAGAGCAGCTGTACTTAAGTCTGTTTGTTCAGTGACACTGAAACACATAATGGACTAAAAAACTCTAAACTTTATTAAAACTAAAATTATTCCAACATGAAAGTCACAGCTACATGTTCTTTTCTGATCAGGTCACTGAAAATCTGAACATTATTCTGATATTTCATTAATTATTTCCTCTGTTCAAAAGCCTATAGCAATGCAACTGTACCACATACTCCAAAACTATGCTGCTGTTCTACCAAAACTCTAAAAAAAATTATTATTTTCAATAGTGTCTTTACTATAAATATAGTATCTAATATCTGAGCACTCTCAGAATTATTCCCATTGCCAGTTAGATTACACAATACATATTTATCTGCCAAATTATGAGCCAAGCTATTAAATATTTTAGTTCATTTTTTAGAGTCAAGCACTAGGATTTACAGGACAACAAAAAAGAAAAATTATTATCACGTTCCATTAGAATGCTTTATCGTGCACAAATTTAAATAAAGGCTACTCATCTGAAACATTCTTCTTTAAAATTAAACTTTTCTAAGCATTACAATAAAGAACTTAGTAGTTTTATCCTTAAGTGTCTTTCAAATTGTTGGCTCAACACAGTAGTAACACCCTTCATTCTTTAACAAGCTTCAAGAATTTTTTTTTTTTTTTTAATATTTTCCCTTGAGATTGTTCTGGTTGAGAAAGGGAACAAAATGCTACTGTCTAGAAGACAAACAATATGAGGCAAGAAAAATAAAGGCACTTAGTAACTTCTAAAAGCTCAATAAGCTTGAATAATATTTAGCTTTCACTAAGTTATTAGTTACGATTTATGCAAGAATAAGGAAGCCTGTATGTAGTCTCCAGCCTCAAACCATTAACAGCAGAGAGACTTTGTAAGCCTATTATTATTTGTTTTTCTTTATACATAAATTTGGACATTACTTCTTTTTCCACTGTATTTTTCAATATTCTGGCAATTTCTCCTTCCTGAACTGCCAAGCTTCCCTGGAACACTGGTGTATTTTCAGCATCCACAATTTCTTACAGCAAAAAATTCCATAATTTAACTATGGAATGGGTAAAGGACCCATACTTCTAGTATGGCCAGTTATACACATGGATATTCTCTTCAGCAAAGCAGAAGATTGGCTTCCATAAAAAGATTTGTTATGAGAACAGTTTGGGAATTTGAGAGATCCTGTTCTGGAGGAAACCAAAGTGGTTCTTGAAAGTTATTTCTGGAAATAATTTGCTTGTCTCCAGCTAGTATTATTAATTCCTTGCCTACATAATCACATTTACATGGCATTTAATTTTTAAAATAACAAAATTATTGCAATGCCGTGTAGATCAAAGACTGATTTAGCCCAGTAGCCTGTTTCTGACCACCACAAAGTACTTAGACAAAGAACTCTGGAAGAAGGGCTAGCATCCTGCTTTTTTCCCTGGCTACGTCCTCCCAACATCCAGCACTAAGCAGCTTAGAAACCGTCTAAGCAGAATGTTGCACCTAACCATTTAACCAGAACATTTCGTTCCATCAGTATTACTTTGGCTTCTCTGCTTTGGTTGTAAGCAGTTACAGAACAAGCTCAGGCGCCAGCACCACCTTTAAAATAACTCCCCTTGGCTTTGAACTTACTCATATTTAATTCTTCCACTATAAGAAACATGAATTAATCAACTCTGCTGCGGTTCCTCCTGAAACCCATGATTTTATATGCCTTAATCAGATCTGTTCATACTAATTTCTTCTCCAAAATGAAGCAACTTTTTGATTCAGTCTGTCTTTGTACAGAAGATGTACTTTGCCCCTTTATATTGAGTTTGAGCACATCCCACTGTTTCTGAGACCATGTAGCCAGAACTGCATGCACCATTTAATAATAAGCTTCTGTGCTAACAACTTATTTTCCAGTCTCTATGTTCTATTATTCTTCCCTCTTGTTCCCCTCTTTTTGTTCTTTATGTATTGCAGCGGCTTCAGAGTAAATATGTTTAGAAAACTATCCATGACCTTATTTTCCTACAAATGCTAATGATATCTGAAGGTGTAGATGCCTTTTTCTTACCACTTATTTGGATTACATTTCTCCTCATGAGACTTGTACATAAACTGAATTTAATCTGCCATATTAATCACTCAGCAATAACAGAAGAACACAGCAAGTCTATTGGTCAGCCACCAACACACTCCTGTCTGAGGACACACTACAGAGTTTGAATTTGTTCAGCATGCAGAAAACAAGCAACTCAAAATTAATCTAAACAGTACCTCTAGGTATCAAACAGGTGATTATTACAGATATAAAGCTAGGTCCTTCGCAGTGGGGCACAGCAATGGGACAAAAACCCAACTGAAACTGCATCAAAGGATATCCCAATTAGATGTCATGAAAATTTCTCACCATAAAGGTAGTCAAACTTTAGAAAGTGTGAGCCAAAAACATTGTGAAAATTCCTTCCTTGGATATATTTAAAACTTGACTGGACAACACTGAACAACCTGATCTAATTCAGAGGTTCAATGTATTTTAACTTGGCTGGTTTTGAGTGAAGGGTGTCAGACCAGAGAGCCTCCTCCAACTCAAGCTATTCCACATAATTTATGGAACAGTACTGTTCTAAACCCCTGCTGCTTGAAAAACTGGATTCTGAAGATCATGTTAAACATCACCAGCTTTTCAGAATTAAAAAAAAAAAAAAGCTTGGCAATATGAACTCCGTCAGGTAAATAAAAAAAAACCAACAAAACAAAACAACTGAGCCATGAGATTAAAACCATCTTTCCCCCTAAGAATGGGAAGGAGCTGAGGATATCCTTGAATTCTAAACCAAATAGATTCTAACAAGTAGATTTTATGAGACCTATTATTAAAATTAGAGATGTGAAATTCATTGCTTAGAACTACTGAATTTTTTCATCTGTATTGTTTTATTCTTGTTGCCTGTGCCCAGAATCACTGGGTTATCCTTTGGCTAAGGCACTCAAGATACATCCTTTTATCCTTTATTGTTTTTTTTTTTTTCCTCCAGAGAAAGCTAGCAATTTCCAGAAGAGGGAATTGCTCAGGAGATGTTAGTTACCTAAAAGATCAACACAACCATTAGACCCAACAAATATTCCAATATCCTCCCATGTCCTCTGAGAGCCTCTGTAGGTCAGCCTCCCAGAAATCGCCGCCCCATTTTTATCTAACCTATCACTACCCAAAGACAACATCAAACACCTTGTGCTACATGCTTTGCTTACACCCGCCTGTGAAAATTGTTTCAGAACCTGCTCAGTAACTTCTCATGAATTGTGAGGAATTTCATTAGTCATGGGTGCAAAAGGGAGAGCAACTGGTTTCCACACTGCCGCTCCTATGACTGAGTAATCCACAGATCCCAGAAGAGTATGTCAGTGGAAAAGGAAAGCAGATGTTAAAATGCACATACAGGCACACTTAGAATCCCTACTGTCAAAAAAGTGCACTGCTTCTTCTATCCAAAAGAGAACTGCTGATCCCATTAGAGAAAGTATGTGTTTAAGCACTAAAAATAAACTTATGACATAATGCTGCTACAGGAAGTATCCTATACTCTGAACTCAGGTTACATGACTACAGCTTTCAGTTTGCTTACTTTCCCGTGTTTAGTTTGCAGATGTCCGAGCTAGGCTCTCTATTAAAGCAATACTATTAAAAAAAAAAAAAAAAATTCTAATTTCAATTAAAATTCTGAAATACTTTGGGCAAAGATAATTTAGCACAAGGAAGTACCAGTCTCTTTTGGACACCGAGGCTATCTTGAACATGCTTTGGAAATCAGAAGTAACTGTAGAGGATCTAATCAGATTTCCAAAACACACTCAGAGATCATGGTTAACCCATGAAGACTTATGAACCAGGAACTGGTGGAAGTACCCAACAGGAATACAAGACAAAAGGGGGTTTCACCCCAATACTCTTTTACTGTCCCTGAGGAAAAAAAAACATTAATTGAATAACCTTATTACTGAAAAATACTGCTTGTCATGATGTATCCGAATCCAATAACTAAATACGAGGCACTGAATCCCTGTAAAGAAACATTTGAACAGACACCTTGTTTCCATATCACAAAGCATGAAAGCACCACCTCTGCTTTCAGCAAACTCGAGATCATAATCAGTCAGTTTGAATTAGTTTATTCTGAATGAAAGACTGAACTCCCAGATTTTGCCAATAGCTGTAGGTTTTCCTGTGCTTCTGTATAGCATCTCTTCAGTGTATTGCCTCTCAACTGTCCAAAACGCTACCTCGAACCTAACGCAAGAAGGTGGAAAGAAGCATAAACTTGCCAATGTGTTGTAACATTGTTGTACAAGCAAGGTGAGCTTGTACCTCTGAAAAACAAAACCAAACACTCTGTCAAGTCAAAACATAGGCTTATTTCTTTCAAGGCTTTTTACACAATATTCTCTCACATGACGTGTGACAGATACACCAAGTGCCAGAAGAGAATCACACATATCCCTAATACAGTGAGCCTCCCCAAGCTTGCCATTTACCAGAATTGGACTAGACTCATTTCACCCTCTGCCTTCATAAGTAATGACAACACAAGACCAGAATTTCTACTGAGATAACTCCTTGTGTGCATAAGCAGCAGGAAAGCAGAACAATGGGGGGGAAAAAAAAAAGTATTCATATACTGAAAAAACATCCTACACCACTGCAACTAGCCAATTATTTAACTACTATCTGATTCACACCTGCTGTATTAACAGAAGCTCAGGCTGAGTGTTGTAGCCTTTTTTTTCGCTTGTTGGTTTCCCCTTTAACAAAACAGATAGTAATGGTGAACACAAAGTAAGTACCATGAGAAGCTATCACAGAATTTTCTTCAAAGAGAGGAAAAAATATAAACCCGAAACAGTTAAAGATGTACTTATAGGCCAACAACTCTTACTACTAGAGAGACTGCAACTCTTCTACATATTTTAAAAAGCTAGAGGAAAATAAACAATTGCTTAAGTTAGTAGAAGCTGAAACAAAAGCTCAAAAGTGTAGTGTTAGACAAAATATTGCTGCTAGAGATTTTAAGTGTTAAGCCTTCAGGAACCTTTAAAGGAAGGCTGAAGTAAATCATTAACAGAAAAACACGTGCATCTGGATTTCATAGCAAACTGAACTTGACCTTTGACACTTAAAGTCTGGAAATGCTCTGGTAGGAAGAATAAACAAGGAACAAATCAATAAGAAATGGCTGTAACCACTTGTTTTTCCATTTAGGAGTCATACAAGAATGTTTTCTGCTGACTGAGACTCTTTTCAAAGCACAATGTAATCACATTTTTAACTAACAGCCTAAAAAATTGAGCTCCAGAACTGATTCCCAGGCATGTTTTTATCTTCCCTCCCCTCAAATTAGCACTGGTTTGTTTATTCTTTTTTTTCCCCTTAATTCCAAACAGTTGAAGGCCAAGAATCATGTTCTGTTTTGATTCAGGATCAGTAATTTTCTGCATAAGGAAGTACTAGCTATTAACTTCAAAGATGACACACTGATTTTCCAGAAAGATTTAATCCTAACTCTTCTCCCAACCAACAGTTGCGTACATTCCAAACGTATCTGCAACCAAACATTATACAATGGTCTAATGTTTTAGAGCTATGGCATAGATTAGACCTCAAGATTCAAATTCCTAAATTCTTAATGGAGTTATCAGTCTTTTTTCCCCTCACCTCAGTTGCACTTGGGCGAGATCTGCAAATCAAGATTGCATTTTAATTGACACAGGCATTCATTTCACTTCGACAGTGTCAGACGTCCTTGTGAGACCATGAAGATAAAAGCAGCACGATAAAGAAATCTTACTTTACAATTACATCTGATATGCTATTTAAAGTTCAGGAGCATAGACTGCCACCAAGCAACTCACAAACTAACCCTAACTTTTCACAGTAAAAGATCCTTCTGAACCTATCAGGATTGGCTAAAAGACCCCATCACATGCCAGTAACTTCAGTTTGACAGATTCTAACAGCTTTTCTTCCCTGATTACATCGACATATTCCTTTCATGTTCTGTACGTCCCTACAAAATAATCAAACTTAAGGTTTTTAATTCCTACCCTTAAGGCACAAACTGTTATCTAAAAGATATTCCTATGTTACAAACCACCCTTTCCCACTCTCCGCACCAAAGCGGTCATCATTCAATAGGCATTTTAAGCAAGGGACAGGCTAGTTACCATAGAGGAAAAGGTAGCCTAACCAACCTCTATTAAGCATGCCAAATAAAACAGGCAAATAAGTGATTTTAGGGCAAATCATTTAGATGCTCCAAAAAGTAGGTATTTTTCAAGGCAAGATCTGATTACTTGCATCTGCTTCAGAGGGGAATCTGTATGTGCACAGAAACAACAGTGCCTATTTTGCAACATGACTCTACAAACCAAAAACCAGACAAATGTTCAGAGCCACGTGCCTGCATTTAATAATACAAGTACAAACACTGAACTATACAGCAAATTTCTGTCTTTGGCATTGCAACACTATTTTGTGCTGTAGTTACGTGGAAAGATACATTTGACTTTAAAGCAAGGAATCTTCAGGTAAAGTGAGGTGACAATTAACAAGTTTGGCATGTATCCTTCATAAAGAATGCTTTCTTGTTTTTCCACATCATTTCATCAGTCCTATCACAAATACAATGCCAAGTGGATATAGAAGTCCAAAACTGGATTATGTTTTAAGCAACACTAAGAGTTGGATGTTGTTTTCACAGGCTGAAGAAAAAAAATGGAACTTCCATGCATTTAATTTTCTTTTACCCATATCTCCTACTCTCTTCCCTTCAAGTAAAGAAAACTGAAGTCAAACAATAGGAACATTTTAAGCTTTTGGACAGCAAACAAATGAACTAAAGTATCCTCACTTTCAGAGGATCAATAGTGAGAGGAAATCATTTGCATGGAAAGCTTGATAAGAGCAGACAGCATGTGTGATGGAATAAATCTTTATGTCAGCGTGTGCCCTTGATATCAATTACACTTACATGCACTCTAACCCTTGCAACCAAGTGAACCAGCCACTGCAACTCTTGACCTTGCTCTTCTCTCTTATCCCCATACAAAATTTTCAAGTCTACCAATATGACTCAAGGAGACAATAAACTATTTCTCATTAACCTAATGTCCAGATACCCAGGCAGTTATCTATGTGACTTCCAGCAATCCAAATGGCCAGGTTGCCATTCATCTAGAAAATCTGAACAAATTGCTACACTGCACACACAGAGTATTTTTATCTCAGCTAAAGCAGCTGGATGTGACTTGCTGCATAGGTCAGCCTGACAGATACAGGACATGTGCAATACAACTTGTTGAGGTACTCAGCAGATTTGGAGTTCACATCTGCATATTTTTAGTTATTATGAACAACAAAGGATTTTGAGTGGAGTCTTAACACTGCAAATATCACAGGTTGCAGTTATAATCTGGATGATGTTTACAGTTAGTAAAGTACAAATTTTTTTAAACATAATACTTCCTGATTAGCTGTTGAATCAAGACTCCTTCCCCCAAGATAGAACATATGGTCCAAACCCTATTTTTGGCAAGATCCTAAACTCAAATCAACGGGCAGGAATTTGGGAAAGCCACTTTTTATCCATCTTTAATGTTTGTTTTTCCTTCCAAGGAAGGTGGAGGAGAAAAGAAAGGAGTTTGGATGCCTGCTGCTGAGAAAGATGGCATGAATTGAGCACCTACCAGAGAGGGACTTATTCTTATAATGCCAGCATGCCCTGAGGCTCCAAGTTATTTCTATTTCTAAACATGCCACTTTCTCCTATATAAAAACAAGCCACAGACCAGAAATGGTTTCTCAGAACAGCGGTTCTCAAACTTGCTTCCCAGGAAGGAGCTGCAGCAGTAGTTGCACCCCACACTCCCAGGGCTGGCAATGCTTTCCTGGTGTCCAGAACGATTATTTCTGGCTTAAAGAACTGATCCCCTAAAATGCTATGGAGTTCCCTGGGCATCCAGTCGTGGCATTAGGGGAATTAGAACTACATGATCTTTAAGCTCCCTTCCAAACCAAACTATGCTACGGTTCTCTGATAAAAATGTTTCGGGGTTTGTTTTTTTCCCTTAGGAAACACTACTGAGAAACATGAAAACACACTCCCTAAATAGTATTTTAAAGGAGCCCCATACTTATTTAAAGTTAATAATCTAGAGATGAGAATTTGAATTTGTGGTGGATTAATCTTGGTTAGACACCAGGTACCTACTAAGCCATTCTATGATTCCCCTCCTCAGCTCAGCACAAAAGAGAGAAAATAACTAAAGGTTCATGGGTTGAGATCAAAGACAGGGAGATCAGTCACCAATTACTGTCATAGGCAAAACAGGCTAAACTTAGGGAAATTAGTTTAATTTGTTACCAATCAAATCAAATTAGAGTAATGAGAAATAAAATTTAATCCTGAAGTACACATTCCTCTTCTTCCTGGGCTCAATTTCATTCCCAAATTGCCTACCTCCTTCCTTCAGTGGCACAGGGGTACAGAGAGTGGAAGTTGTGAAGAGTTTATCACATGTTCTCTCTGCTGCTCCTTCCTCCTCACATTCATCCCCTGTTCCAGCATGGGGTCCCTTCCACAGGGGACAGTCCTCCACTAACCTCTCCAGTACGAGCTATTCCCACAGGCAGTAGTTCTTCCTGAACTGCTGCACAGACCCCTTCTGTGGGGTGCAGACCTTCAGGGACAGGCTGCTCCACTGTGGGTCCCCCATGGGGTCACAGCAAACTTGCTACAGCATGTGTTCCCTCTCTCATTGGGTCCACAGGTTCATCCATGTCACTGAGTTTATCCAAACCCAATTTCAACTCAGTTTTTCATAGCCATTCTCACACAACTTCCTTATTTCGCACACAGCACCAGGTACTTCCATAGCAAAACACAGCAATTTAACTTTAAAATACAAATAAATGGGCAAGTAATTGAGCTACTTGATCATTGTCTTAATATTTTTAAATTACAATATTTCTTTTGAGTTAAAACTCTTTCCTTGAGATAAGGCACAGATTTTATTCTACAACATTTTTCACATATATAAGTCCTCTTTAGCACTACAGGTTCTGTCCTTTATTGGATAGTATTATTTTCCAAAAATTATATATTAAGACATCAAATAAGCTCTCAAAATACTGAGTATTCTTACAAAGTAAGTACTGTGTTAAGTTTTTATCTAGATAAAATCCCATCAAAGATAAAGGAGTAATAAAACCTATATACCCTAGATAAAAAATAAAAAGTGTGTACAAACAATCGTAACTGGAATAAATTTGTTCCTTGAGTCAAGAAGCACATCTTCCTATTCCAATAATACTGGTTCTACATTACTTGTTCTTTGACTCTGCATTCACCTACTAGCAATTCTTTACCAAAACTGTGGTTAAAAAAACACAAAGACTCCACAACACACACCAGTGTAACTTTTTGTTAGGATTACAACCTTCTGAAGATTGTTTCAAAGAAAAAAATAGCTTTGCTTGATAATGATCATGCTATCTTAGTATAAAACCAATGTTTTTACTGACTATTTTGCTGTATTCTGGAAAAATATCAGAAGTCCAAAGCTCTTATTTATAAAATAAGTAGGTAAAACAGCACAAAACTGAGCCAATCATACTGCTGGTTCTTTTCCTCCCCTTTTTTCACCAATGCCTTTAGCTCTTCAAGCTTCTGGATGCCTGTTTTAAAAAGACTCTTTGTACCCACCAGAAGCAAACAAACAGGCACACAGAGTCCAATATATATATACATATATTTAAGTCCTGGATTAAAACATTGTTTATTCCTTCCTTAATGGAAGCTGGGTTTGGGTTAAGGTTTTTTTTAAGAGAAGCTATAAAATTTAGTCAAGCAATCAGTTGTGTCCTTCAAATACCTGATGGGAATTGAAAGATCTTAGGAAGTTTCAATGCCCTACGCCTTAACTGTTCTCCAGAAAAACTTTTTACTTGTTGAAAAGAAGCCTAAAAACACTACTCTTCCTAAAAAACAGTAGCCTTGCTTAAACTGGGCAAATATGAAATACTTTCTTGCAATGACACAGCCATTTTTGTTCTGTCAAAAGCAAGAACTGGTATATAAACAGATCAGATTATTTTTCCAGTTACAAAATGCATACTAGTACACTACAGAATAGTATAACAGTTATCACAAAAGAGAAACTCCCAATTATTTCTGCTGAAGGCTCAATCTCCATCCAATAACATTTCACTCTGATTTCTCAGAATCTCTGCATTTTATATATATTCTGTTTTATCAGCTTGCTACCTAAGCAGTAAGTGGCTCAGCTACCACCACCATTTCTACAACCATGTTTACTTTAGTGCTATTTCCAGAACTCTATCAATAAAGGAATTACATCAAAAAATTTCCACCTATGCAGTTTAACTCCATATGTGTAAGTGAACCGTTATTCCCTAGTTCTGGTTTTAGGGGAAGAGAAATAGTAAAAATAACATTAAGCTTAACAAAAGTGCTATTACAACAATAACTTTCACTAGATAATGTGTGAACAGTTTGATTAATATTAATAATGTGTATACAATATATACATCCACATTTCATACAAAACAGCCATATTAAATATACTGGGATTTTTGTCCCTCAAAGTATAAAAGTTTCACACTTAGAATGATCTAAAAAGCTCAAGACATAGGGCTGCTCTCACCAACCACAAAATTACAGGTACTGAGAGAAGAAAAGGGCAGAAAAAGCAACAGAACAAGGAAAAGGGCTGTTAAGTGTATTACATGCGAGATCCTGAACAAAGTTTTTGCTTTCTGCTGCTCATGGAGTACAACCTACTGAGCCTGGCCAAGGGCTGCTGCCAGCACCACAAGAGACCGTAGGAGGTTGTGTCTTCTGCTGAGCTCCTGCTGCTCAGTGCCGGGTTATACAGTACAAGATTGGCTGCAATAGGGGCACTGAGAGGCAGTGCCACGATGGGGAGCCCAGAGCACATCCTGCCCTGGCTTCCCATGCCAGGAGTCCTCATCCCTAACAGGTCCAGCCTGTCTCTCTACACCTCAAGGAGCACCGGGGTGAAGGCAGGCAGGAACCCAAGCCACAGGCCCACAAGAGGGAACACCCTAGCCTGTTCTGCCTGATCTGTCCCAGGAGAGCGTGAGCCCCCATGTCCAGGTGTGACACCCACCAGGACGAGTTAGTCTATGCCAGGGCACTTTCAGAACTGAGAGAGTACTGACCTGGCTCATGGGACACATTGAGGGAAAAGCATTCCAGGATCACACTGTTAACTTAGTAGACATTTACAGGAGGAACCAGGGAGATATTTAGGGGTTTCGGGGAGGAACGTGTGGAAAAATAAGAATTATGAGAGGGTCCAAAGCGCTGCCCACATGTAAGCAGTTTGCTGGCTGGTATGGTTGCCTCACCATGCCCTGGCCCTGATCAGCACAGCCTGTCTGCTTGCTAAATTCCCATTTAAATTTCTGGTCAGCACATAAACTTCTCCTGGTTCATATCTGAGTGTCTGAAACCAGCACCTGAAGGGATCCACATTGCAAACATGTATACATATATTATAAATACAGATACACACACATAGTCACACTACCAGAATTCCATTCTGTTCAGCTACAAGAGGAGAGTAGGATGACACCAGTAGTGCTGTGTTCATGTGAATGTTGCTATTTAAATGCCTGTCAGTTCATTTGTGTGGCCATCTGTGCACACATGTGTACATGTGGTGTGCACATGCACTCTGTGTGAGGGTGCCCACCGGAAATATTTTCTGCCTCAGTACTGGCGAGACCAGGAATACAAAGCTGCAGCAGCTTCACTGCTCTTGGGATGTCAGATCTTGCCTGAGATTTTCCCAAACGCCCAGAATCAAAGAATAAAAACTGATAGCTCTACTTAAAATACACTGGTCCTCCCCTTCTGGCCCAAGCTTGTACTTTCAGCAAGTTGCACCTGTCACACAAGAACAATTAGTTCTTTCTTACACCAGTCCATGAAAAACTAGTGACACAGCAAAGTTCAGTAGAGCTGGCTAAAAAGGACATTTCCAATTCGGAAAGTCCAGTTTTAATCCCATCATTTTAACAAAGGAGTTTTCATGCACACAGTCCACTTGGCAACAGGTTTGTCCTCCTGAAGAGCCACTGTAGCACTTACTTCCAGCTACTACAGAGTTAACTGAGATGACATCAGGAGCGCTAAGTTGGATCAAGGGTTAAGAAGGCATTGCAGTTGCACTAAAATCCCCCTGGAGATGTCCCTGGTCAGGTAAATTCACAAGTAGCTTTTATACTTATAAAAAGAGCATTATTCCACCATAACGAAAACCTCTGGGAAGCTCTGCACTTCCTCCCAAAGACCAGCACAGCCTAACAGCTGCTAGGAGAAAACACTTTCCTTTGCAGCAACTGGAATACAAGTTAGGGAGCTCAGCAGCTGTTCTACATTTCCACGAAGTCCAAAAAACCTAACAAAACAAAACCAGAAAAACCTCACCCACACCACCCAAAGCAAAACAACCCCACCACACAAACCCACCACCCTCAGACTTCCAAGCCTGATCCTTAAACAGATACACAGAAATTTGTTGCACATAGCTTGACCTTGATAGCATAACAATGTAAACTAGCAGTAGGTAAACGTAATCAAACAACATGAATTATTAGCATGCCTGCTCATGAGTAGTGTTGGAGAATTTTCAAGTAAGGCTGCAAACAAAAGTATCAGTCCAACAGACTGGCACAAGTAATTAACTATTGGGAGTGCAGACAGCAAAAGAACAGTGCCTATTTTTTAATTATTCTAAAATTATTGAAAACGAAACCATGGCAGGCATGTTTCTTTAGCTAAAGTGTTTCAAAGAAAAGCTGTTGACACTCAGTATCCCCTAGTCAGCCCAAAGAAAACAAAGAATCAAAAGGCCGGGTCGGTTTCAATTCAACGCGCAGACGGGAGCGCAGAAGCCCTGCGGCTTGCGCTTTATTTAGTAAAAAAGCACGGGGTGCCAAAGGATGAAATCAACAGTAATGTGAGGACCCCTTGGCAGTTCAAACCTGGTAACAACCACCCCATCAGTTCACTAGGAATCCATCTCCAGAAGAAGGTGGCTGCTCTTCAGAGAGCTTCTTTAAGGAAAACAAGAGAAGCTTTACTGTACAGGGAATGCATACTCAGACCACGAGAGGAAGCGAATATGGAGCCTGAAACTAAGGAATTGCCAAGGGTTGAGCAGGTTTGTAGGATCTGAGAATGGGTAACTCTGCAGGTATGAACAAGACAGGAGCAGCAATACCAAAACCAAGCAAAGCATTAAGCTGATCAGCTCCAACGCTAAAGCTAGTGTGGCACCAGAGTCTTGTGTTTCCTTTAGTACCAGCAAGGTAGAAAAAGCAAGAAAAGGGGAAGAAGGAAAACTAGGCAGATTTCTTGGATGACAGGACAGGACCAAAAAGATTTTAACAAACTGAAGCCCCATACAAGAATGTGTAGGTGAAGTAGCTACCCAAACAAAAAGGAAGTAATTTTAATAACAATTCAGGCAATAGGTCTGAAGAGCATATATTTAATAGTTTAAGAGGTAGTAACAGATGAGAAACTGCTATTGTGAAACAGAGGCATGTGTTCTTTCCCTTTTTGTACAAAGCAGAGACATTAATGCAGAGACATGGAAATATTAAGACTGATGTGATTGGACAATGAATGGGAATGCCTGGGTGTGGAAACGCCAGAAGGAGTAGCAGGAGAAAACAACAGCACATGTTGATCGCACGTAGATAAGCAGATCAAAGATCACAGTACATCTACATATCTGCTCCTCAAAATACCCGAGTCAGTAAAACAAGGACCACATTTACACTACAGCAGGGGACAAACTACAGGTTAGGTCATTGAGAGATAATGGCGGGAAGATGAACAACACGATTGAAGCTATAAGGCAGGCACAAGGGAGACAAGAGACTGAATAAATTCTAATCTAAGTAATGACTCAGGGGTGGAACAGGATTAAGAGATCCTCTCCACTACGATCTCCTATAGGGTAAAAAGTCCAAGTTCCACACATAATTATTGACCTAAGAAAAACTCAGCAGACATGAGGATTTTGACAGGAATCTCCCATCACTCATTGCATTGGGAGGATTTCTAGCAAGACCACTTCAACACACGTTCGGTCTGCTCGCCCAATAGCAGGTACTGAACATGTGGGTAGGACTGTGTGCATGTGCAGGGGCAAGAGTTGGTTAGGTTTGGTGTGAGTTTTGTCGGTTTGTTTTAATTTAAAAAACTGCCTCTCCATCTTCTAAGGGCTGACAGTGAACTTCGCTTCAACATTATCCGTTGTTCAAATGGGAGGAGATGAACGGGACAGGTAAGGGGTATACTGTATTATGTGCAGTAATACATAAAAAACGTATACTGTATTAATGAAGGAAACAGTCCAGAACTTCAATCACCCTATCACTCAGGCATTAAGGAATCACACATACTCGGTTTAATACAGACTATTTTATGTCCAACTCAACATTTCCCACTATTTGACTGAGGAAATTTCATTTTCCTGGATTTCACTGCAGGAGAAATTCCTGATTTTCTAAATAGCATATAACACTAGCTTATTGTGAAATAAAACCTGATGCAGCAATTTAAATGCCAAGCCACTCCAAATTTAATCTTATTTTAAAGCTCCAATTTAATTAATTCTCTCCCTGGGTATTCCTGGTTTATGAACATCACAATTTAAAGACCAATTCAGATAATTCCACATACCAAAAAAATTAGGTTGTATTTTAATACGTTCTTAGACAGTAAGTTACATGTGGTATCTGACATTAAACCAGACAATGAAATGTCACATCACTTGCATCCTTCAGTCATTTCTTAGAATTCCTTACCCAACCCAATGACATGAGCAAAAAGTAAGAGCTGATAAGAAGGCAGTGAAAACAACAAAGTAAATCTTGTTAAAAAACAAAGGGAAAGTAATTAGGAACAAAAATTTGATCTAATAAATTATTCTGCATGAATAATGATCAGCTTGTCAAAATTCATACTGTTCATTCATGAAGCTCACAGCTTGAAACAGGACGGATATTTCAGGTCAAGAATGAGGTTCTTTGGCAAAAACTACACAAAGAAGTTTGCACAACTCCCGCCAACATCATGCTTAGCTTGAGGCAATGCTTTTACTTTCAGGAGCTCTGAAGTGAATCCATTAAAAATAAAAACAAACAAACAAACACCAACACACTTAACATAGTTACTAAGGGATTCTGGTAGTGCTATCAGTTTGCTACTCATAAGAATATCACAGACTTCATATGAGAAATTACAGAAACTTGAAAATAAAAAGACCCAAAGCAATAATGTTATTTTTATATGTTTCTCTTGCCTTCATAAATGCAACTAGGGACAGCTCCTTAGAAGACAGAGGACAAATTCACTCAAGTTGCTCATATTGAAGATGGCTACTGTCAAACTGGGTCATTCCTGCTTTTCAAAAGCCTGCAAGGAACAAGGCATGAAAGTCTCAATCAATCTTTCTCTCTTACCCCTCACCCCTGGTCAGCAAGTATCTTCACATAACCTTGCCAAGGCAAACAGATGATGCCATACACTGCAGGGTTGCTGAACATAAATAGTAGGTTTCGTGACAATCAGAACTAAATATTTGCTAGGTGCAAGTTGGTGGAAGCTTCAAGACCACTATCCTTTTCATGGCCTTAACACGGCCACATAAAAGAAAAGTATTACTTTTAAAAAATACGGAGATAGAAAAAAACCCCTTTTTTTCTTGTTTTAGGGGAAAAGACCCCAGCATTTCCATGTCGCAACGATAAAACTAGGAATTGTTTTTAAAACTACCCCTCAAGAAGAACAAAGCCTCTTCAGTACATAATTACAATTTATATTTTTAAGTATGTTTTCTGCATTTTGCTAAGAAACTAGAATAAAACTTAGAAGTGAGAATTTCATTATTTTTACAAGGTTTATTTCTTTCTAAAGGAGTACTGTTCTCCGTCTAATTTTTATTCTAGAAACCACTAAAACAAAACAGAAGTAGTTGTTCACCACAATGAGGTCATCACCTCTGATACAATACCTCTTCAAAGTGGCTGAATATCATGAACTTTTGCACATCTAAAAGCAGTTTTAAATACTTATCATTCATCAAGCAAGCGATTCGATTAAACTTCTTTTGAAAAAAGGATTAAAGAAAAACAGTGTTTAGATATAATCACTTATCAAGAATTATCTGGATATGCTAAAGTAACATGCCATTCAAAGTATGTTTAACGATGGAACTTCTAGCAGCTATCAACAAAGGGCTCATCCATCACAAAAGATTCTTAGAAAAACAAAGTTTCCTTTTGATAAGAGAAAAGCCCTCGGAGGTATGAATGAAGTAGGGTAAAGAAACGATGAGACCTCAAATTAGCATAGAGAGAGCAGGTACCAGCAACATCCAGAAGGAATCCATTTTGAGTCCCTTGCTGTTTGGCAATATCAACTAATCACCTGGAAAACAGAGAAGGGGTGAAGAGACAAAATTCCACGTCTTAAAACACAAGGTGTTTCAGGTGACTGCAGCTGAAAGGTGTTTTTTTGTTTACTTGGCTTTATTGTGTATTTTGGGGTTGGTTTTTTTTTTAGAGAGAATATATATAGATGATTCGATACAGAAATTTACTTTTTAAGTTCTCATCAAACAAAAATGGGACGGGACTCACAAAACTATAAGAAAGCACATTTAGAACACAGGGAAGCCTGGGTTATGTTAAGACAAAAAATTTTAACTGTGCAACCTTTACAACTGAGCATTCTGAAGTCCACAGGCATTAAATGCAATTGATGTCAGTTGGACTTGAGCCTCTCCAAGTTCAAAAGTCACAGACTGACCATGAGGAAGAAGGTGCATAACAGGAAAAATTACTTTTTAAGCTTCGTAAGCATCAATTACTAGTAATTACTAAACATCAGTTACTGGATACAGAACACTGTCTTAGATCAATTTCCAGTGCAAATCTCTTACTAAGCATTAAAGACATACAGCTGGTTTTATTAGAGATAACACATATTAAAAAACACTTCACGTGTACCAACTTGTATCACACTGGAAGAAGTGACGGATATGCTGAAGGTCAGGGATGCCATGTGCAAGGCCCTCAACGTGCTGAGAAAAGGGACAACAGCAGACAGAAGGAATTCAGAGGCAGATGTAAAGTCCTGCACCTGGGATGAAAGAACAGGAGCCAGTACAGACTGCAGGTCAATTGCTTAGACAGCAGATTCACAGAAGACACGTGAGACCTCGTGGACTCCAGCTGAACGTGAGCCAGCAGTGTGCCCTTCAGCAATAAAAGCTGACTGCACTCCAAGTTGCATCAGCAGGAGCATTACCAGCAGGCTGAGGGACATGGGCGTTCCATTTTCAGGAGGCTGTATCTGGAGCTGGTCTCAGTTTTCTGCACCCCAGAGCAAGAGACAGACATTGATATATTGGACCGAGAGCAGGAGAGGGCCACCAAGGTGACTGAGGGCTGAAGTACCTAATGTTGGAGGGAAGACTGGCAGATTTGGGGGTCTTCAGCCTCATGAAAAGTTTTGGGAGGCACAAGGAGTGCAGATCTTACTGAAATCTACAGTTACCTAAATGCAGTGAAAACGTATCTACACTGCTCAAAGGTGCACAGCTATAACACAAGAGGCAGAAAAAGGAATATGGGATCTCTATCCAACCTCAATCGGACAAAGGCCCCAAGTAATCTGATCTGACTGAACTTGCCCTGAACAGGAGACCCAGAGATCCTACCCAGCCTATCAGTAATACAGACACCACAGCTAGAAGAGTTTTCGTAAGTTTTCATTATTTCCTCTAAAATCCACTGCCAGCGCGCTTGAAAGATCATAAATCTTCCTTACAAATCAACAGGAGGATCCATGCAAAGCACAGCATTACAAATTGAGGCCTCAGAATATTTTTATGCAATGACTTTCTTTTCTCCATAGCTACCAAACACAAGGAAGAAGATACAATAGAAATAACAAGTAACCACATTTTTTGATAAATTAAACATTCCTTAGTTTACCCTAGAGGTTTGTTCCCAAGTAGCTCAAGTTTATAACAGTAAATAAAATATCAATTTTAATAATGAAATTGCTGCCAGAAAATTACAGAATCTAATACATATTTCTGTGAGTAGCTCCCAATTCTCCTTGGGACAGTTCTCATACCACTGAAGACATTACTTTAGAAGACAAAAGTTGAATTCAATTATTCAAAAACCTTTATAATCAAGTGTAGCACCAAGTGAGTTTCTTTTCTCAAGCACAGTCATGCCAGTGAGCCCAATGACACCCTGTGACTACTCATTAGTCATAGCAACACAAATCCCATTTTAAAAAAGCAGTAAATTGCAGGATAAATACAGCCAGGGATGTATGCAATAAGTTGTGAGCAAATTAAAGCCACCACTGGCTCTTATTATGCCATGTTCTTGGCTTGCATTCAAAAGTTCGGGATGGAAGTTGTATCGAGGCAGGCGTTGCTCCCTTCTCCCGGGTAGGAAGTCATAGGACAAGAGAAAATGGCCTCAAGTTGTACCAGGAAAGGACATTGTGAACTGCATGTTAGGAAAAGTTTATTCCCCAAAAGGGTGGTCAGGCACTGAGAATAAGCTGCCCAGGAGAGTGGTAGAATCATCATCCCTGTAAGTGTGGATATGGCATTTGGGGACACAGTTTAATGATGAACTTAACAGTGCTGGGTTACTCATTGGGCTCAATCGTAGAAGTCTACTCCAACCTTAATGGTTCTGTGCCTGCACAATGTGTGTACCAATTCTTTTGCATATGCTAACTTCTTCATAAAATTCAGAATTTGAACCATCTGGGTTTAAGAATCAACTTTCAAGTGCTCAAGAAAGGTATAAAGCAATTCTAATTAACTCTAAATTAGGAAAAAAAAAAAAGGCATTGGGAAATACCAAATCAAGGAAGTCTACTACTAGCAGTAGTCCAGGAAACTCAAAGATAACAGTAGGGGGAAAAAGTAACATTCTTTTCAATTTATTCTGCTTTTTATATGCTGTGCACAGTGTTATATTCCTGACCACCAAAAAATACCAAGAATAAACCATTTTCTTGTTTGCACAACTGCATTTGTGAAGATCCATAAGTTTGAAATAACATACTTCTGTATTTTGTACCAATCTATTCAAAGACTTTTTGGATAAATGTAATTCTAATAACCCTAATATTTTCACTGTCAAAATTAAATTCTGCAATGACAAATACATACAATATTAACTTTTTTCCAATAATAGACATATTTTCACTGTGTGCAGTTTTTATTAAAATTTTAAAAAGCACTGGGGCTATGCTGTGGCAGAAACAAATCTGCAAACAGTATGTTGGGTTTGATCCTACATTTGTACTTTCCCGAAAGTGTGTGTCTGCATCCAGAAACAGAAGCCCCTGAGTGCAAAAGGAAATGCTGTTTCCTTCTTGCGTGTTGAAAATAAAATATGTATTTGCAGCAAGTACCTGTGACAGTACACAGCTTTTACACTTCCACTGTTACCAACCCGTGGATGATACCAGGACATTGACTGGAGGGAGGGCTCTGAAGCCTCCATGCCTACTCTGAATACAAGTCAAACACAACTTACAGGGATCACAGTTTGTCCCTACAGAATATCAGTAATAGCATCTTTATATGACAAGTCTGCTATATCCTGGTATTTTGACAGTAGTTAAAATAAACGGAAGGAGAATAAATAAAGCTCACTTTTTTAAGCTGAGGAAGTTTCAAGCAGAGATTCCACAATAAAGAGACTGTCTACAGGACAGAAGTGCAGTTCTCATTGACAGGCAGAAACATATTGCATGAAACAATTACTTCCAATCAGAGTACTTAATCCGAGTTAACCCAGGGTATTGTTATCACTTTGCCAGAATCCCTGTGGAGTTTTGATCAAACATGTAACGTATTAAACATTATAATAAACAGTATCAAAAAATCTGAATTACTATATACTGTTATTTGTAAAGACCAGATACAGAACAGGAATTTGACAGACAAATACAGATTTTTGTAGCCTCAAAAATATGCATTGAGTGCCCATAGCAACAATCTACAGAGACAGAAAATGCCCACAAGGACAGAAAGATCCAGGAACCTATAAAGCACTCCAAGGTATCCTGCAAAACAAGGGTGTTGAAAATCAGTAAACAGGCATTTTATTCTACAGGGAAAATTTTTACATGTATTTGGGGCTGGCTTGATTATCTAGCTATTTTTTGTGCTCTGAATGTTTCCAGATATATGTGTGGGGGGAGGAAGTCTGCTCCCAGACGCAGTAGAAGACTCCAGTGAGGTCAATACCACCAAGCAGGAACTATGAATGATGACTCCTAACACCTCCTTCATGCTGCTCTCCAAAGGCAAAGGAGTAGGACCAACAGTCTAAAGCAACATGACTTTCAAATACAATACCCTAAAGACATAAATCACAAGGCCACGCAGTTATGAAGAACTCAGAAAGAATTTTGGACACTAACCTAAATCATGGCAAAAGAAGGAGAATAAGAAAACCTGATGAAATTTTACAGCGTAGACTGTCTAGAGCTAAAAAGCACACGCCTTTCTCTATGTCCAAATCAGAAGACCATCCCAAAATGACAGTTACTTCAAACCCAAAATGGTTTGGCCATTCAAAACAGCAGTACATACTGGATCTTATTGCACATACCTCTTACCGCTGTACTGCCAGAAACACTGACAAACTTCAGTTGACAAATAATAGTAAAACTCATAAGAGTGTCCCACTTTTGGCTGGGACTAAACTACAACAAGGGGAAGAAATAATATTTATCTCCACTGCATATATTTCTACATTGCGAAGTTCAACTGCAATAGTTAGGAATAAAAGACTGAAAGCTCAGCTGCTGTTCATTTGTGGTTAACCTTTTTTTAATAGTTCACTAGTTCTGACAGCTCCATAAACTTACAAAACTAATTTCTTTAAGAGCTAAGATCTCCTGCTCAGCAAGTAATTACCCCAAGATTAGTGTCTGGTAATTCATTTATTCTCTTCAATGAGCAGAAATAATAGGAATTGGGTTTCTGTGACTTTAAGCAACTCATGCTCAGTTACCACCAGATGCTCAAAGTCATCACAATGAATCAGAGCAGGAAAATACATTAATTGGATTAAGTGTTGCTTCTACATTTCCCTCTTTCCAGTCGAAAGTTGAGAATATCTTACCTCATTTAATGTAAGGAATGTAGAAATAAGTGTAATAAGAGTAGTAAAACTATTAAAATAACAGAAGAGTATTTCCATTTTCCTGCATCACCTCTGGTTTGACAGCTCAGAAAAGCAGACAGCTGCTAACAGAAACTGTAGAAACCAGTGCCTCATCTTGGCAATTCTCATCAGTAAAATATCAAGAGCTGATGCACACAGGAACTCAGACCTGACAATTTGTTGCTGAAGATCAACAGCACAGCAAAGTCTCGAGATTAATTGTCTAGATAACATTCTTAAGGGGAAAAAGGAACCATTTCAGAGAGGAAAAACACTAAAATATTCTTCAAGCCATTTTCTAACAGAGCAGCACTGACCTTTCCAGATACTGCCCATATACAGAAAAATAACTGTTAGGAAAAGAAGGAAGTTGCTTTTTATTTCCATGCAGATACCCAGCAGTGCCACTGGTTGCCTACATCTGTTTAAGCCAAAACCAGCCAGCATGCTATTCCAAACTATTTTCATAGCAACTAGTCTATTTCCAGAGAAAGTGAAAGAATTACAGAACAAAACAAAAACAAACCAGTCAAAAAAAAAAACAACAAACCCACACACAGCCCCTCCAACACAAAAAAGGTAGAATATTCAAGTTAAATAAACTATAAAAACAAAATAAAACCATTTTCATATATAGAATATATTGAGCATATATAAAAGTGAGCACCAATGGGATCATAATCAGGTTTTTTTTACATAAAGAGATCAGCAAACAATATCTAGGCTTTCAGATTCAATTATTCCATTGTTTTATTTAGCCTCTAATACCAACATAAATTAAAAGTAACTCAAGTTTTTTGTTACAGCTCAATAGCTTCAAGTTTTAACTGCTGCAAGGTCTTCTTAAGTAGTTTCCTTAGAATAAGAAAAAACATTACCAGAATGATTCCATTTGTATTTGGATATACCCACTTAAGTACTAGTTAGATGATTTACCTATTTGACAACTTCTGCCTAAAAAATTCCCAAATTTCATTTACAAGTATTTGGTTATCCTCCTGAGATGTAATTAACACACAAAAAAAAGCCTCAAATAGCCTATTAGCCCAGCCAACACTTAAAAAAAAAATTGAATGGCAGGTACCAACTGGTATCTCTCAGATACTTTGGCAAAGCATTAGGTTCTGCCATGACAAATTTCAGAGAAGCAATGCACTGCTTCAGAGAGGAAGCAATTTGCAGTTTCCAGCTTCTACCAAATGAGGGACTCAGCATGAATCCCCTCTCCCAGAGACAGGACATAACTGGCTGGCACTGGCCGGTATCTATGTATGCCAGCAGCTCTATAACCTTGCCAAGACCAAAACTGGAAACAAAGATGAAAGGGCATTGGGGGTGGGGAGGACACACCAAGCAGCTCTTCTTGCCTCCAAGAACAAGCTTAACAATTCTACCAGTGGTGGTTGGTAAACTACTTAAATTTTCTGGATGTTTTCACACTGACTTTTTTATTCTTCTTTGTAGCCTAACTTTGCTCATCAAGAAACCATTGGCCTCAATCATACCTGGAAAAGTTGCCTATAACTACCTCATATTTGGAAACAGCTGAAATTGTTCCAGCACCAATAATTACAGTCTAACTGCTGGGAATTATGTAAATGAATTTAAGCATTCCAAATACAAGATGAATTTGGCTTTCCAGAATCATTAAAAAGTGTTGGCCATTAAGTCAGCATCAGCCTGTTTTCCATATGCCATGAAGTAAATTCTAGAGCAATTAGAAGCTGAAGATCATACAACATCACATGGAAAACTCATCAGCAAATAGAGCTAAATTACTGACTACATACCAAATCAGAGCATCAAAGACTTCCACAGGGCATTGCTTTCTGTATCGATCCTATCAGGCTCTGATAAACCTTCAAAAGAAAGATAACTTTGGCAATAACCACCTAAATATCCAACTGACCAGGTTTGTAAATGTGACCTCTAAGCAGCATGGACTGGTGTGCATGTCATTGCAGACACTGTTAGAGCAAAGACCACAGAGACGTACCACATGCTTATAAGGATATGACAGTGCTTTTTGGTGTGCTACAGGACACCTGGAGTTGGATTTGACTTCCATGTGAAAGCACCTGAGTGAGGATGCCTGAGTGAGTGAGGAGCCAAAGCTCCCTAGAGGTAGTGGAGATGTAGTCAGCACAGCTTGGGTTAACAGCAGAATTTCAGCTCATCCTAAAGTTAAAAGCTGGCATCTGCCCAGCTGAGTAACTCTCCACAAACCACTGAATGTACTAAACAGACCTCCATCTACTATAATCTGCCAGTTGAATTCCACACCTTGCCAGTTTTCTCCAGGTCCAACACCATTCTTGCATATTTTACATCACTGCCTGAAAATGACACCCAACAAACCAGTGCAGCAAAATAAACAAGCAGAGCAAAGCTAAAGGAAAAAAAACAAAAACAATGAAAGCACAACAAACATTACTGGTGCAGTGTGATGCCAAGCATCACTGAATGACTGGCACCAGTGCCATTCAGGAAGACTGCATCTCACCTCAGTATATATCATGCCTTTCAGAACCCTCCAGCCACCACATTTGCTTCAGCACTCCCATAGTGACCCAGATAAAAACAGGAAAAAAGGTAAGGGAGGGGAACAACTATATATAGTTTACCCATTTATTATTTTAACAGATGCCAGATATAACTACTGAGGGCAAAAATGTAACTATAATATTTGAAACCCTCCTTAAATTGGAGACAAGCATATGAACAGACCAGCTCTAAAAGCCTGTCTTCTACCACAAAACATTTGTGATACCCTTGTCTTACAGTAAACTGAAATTCACTACTTACAGAATTTCACAGATGCTATGCCCATCTAAGCTACGCCAATTTCACACAGGAAAATGCTTTACAATTATGAAATTACTTCATAAAAAATGGAGACATAGCTAAAGAAAAAAAGTAACTGCCAAAGCAAACAAGCAAACAACAATGCCAACAAAGCATAGCTGTAATCAGAAGCTGTACAAGTCAGTTTGGAAGGCAAGCACCTAAATGAACAAACAAATAAATGTGTGTGGATGCGGCATTCTCAATGAAGGGTGGCTTAACAAGATGTCCCACTTTTAAAATAAGTAGACACCTTTGATCACTTCTTCACCAGCCTAATAAGTGGATGCTCTTTTTTCCTTCCTCTGCATTTACTCTAGCCCTGAACTCCACTCATTTCAACTATCTTTGTGTAAACAGTGCTAAGCCATTCTTTAACTACCTCTTAGTCTCCCACTAAACATTCATGTACTTGCCCAAATTGTTAATCCCACAACTAAACTGATGTCTGTTTCACACAAAGCTACACTCAACACTTCACTAAAAGGTTGGCCACCTCAGGCACTTATTCAAGAAAAAAGGATTTCATTCATTATGTAATTTCACACTTGGTGGCAAGATTACCTTAAAATTAATTTACCACTCACAAGCTATGAGTTTTGCACAAAAGATAGGTGGTAGTTCCGGCAATAATGACATTGAGAGCTGGAGAGAAAAGGTTAGTTCATGGCCCCTGTGATTTTTCTGTCATAAAACTGAAAGTTCATAAAGGAGAACTCATAAACTGAAAGGCAAATCATATCCTGGGGTGCATCAGGCACAGCATTGCCAGCCAGGCAAGAGACGGGATTGTCCCGCTCTGCTCTGCACTCAGGCAGCCTACCTCAAGCGCTGGGGGCAGCTTCAAGTGCAGTGATATAAGAAGGGTATAAAGTGTTAAGAGAGCATCCAGAGGAAGGCCATAAAGATGGTGGAGAGTCTAAAGGGGAAACCCCATATGAGAACAGACCGAGGTCACTTTGGTCATCCTGGAGGAGACTGAGGGAAGACCTCATGGCAGTCTACAACTTCCTCACAAGGGGAAGAGGAGGGGCAGACAGGGATCTCTCCTCTCTGGTGCCCAGTGACAGGACCCAAGGGAATGGTCAGAAGCTGTGCCAGGGGAGGATTAGGCTGGATATTAGGAAAAGGTTCTTCACCCAGAGGGTAGCTGGGCACTGGAACCACTCCCCAGGGAAGTCACAGAACCAAGGCTGACACAGCTCAAGAAGCATTTGGACAATACTCTCAAGCACATGGTGACTGTTGAGGTCACTTTGTTCACCTTACTGTTACCCATTTCTAAGTATGACCACTCCTAACTATCTTTTGGAGTCCACTGAGCCTCTCCTACTTCACATTTTAGTTTAACACACAAAAGAAAAGCAGTAAACGGGTTTTAAGCCAAGGAACCAAGTTGTGGTATCTTAGTCACAGAAATTATTCTCTTTCAAAAAGCCAAATAAGTGTGTTGAAGAGGAATTCCAGAACAATTCATGGAGCACTCTATAGATCTCTGTAAAAGATCAAGAAAAAGCAGAGCCCTAACCCTCTTTTGTTAAAGCAATGTCTTGATAAAAATAATGAAAGTCTTCTCATTTTAAGAATAATGTTCATACCATCTCCATCTTCTACACAATATACTGACCAGCAATCCCTAAGGCTGAGATCCTATCCCAATGAACTAGTGCTCCGCTTCCAGAGAATTCACACTGCTTATAAACAGCAAGCTGTGAGCAATGCTAAGATTTATCACCTTCAAAAAATAACATAATTTCAATATGAAAACTTGCTACAAGCTATCCTTTCCACTCCGATCCTTAACTTGAAACCTAGAGGAATGCTGGCCCTTATGAACCCACATCCTTTTTTTGTTTGGGACTCCAGAACAACCACACTGGTCCAAATGGAGGCAGTTTAAAAGACATGATAAAATTTTTCACCTGGGTTTAAGTTTATTGTTTATAGCATCTCTCTTACCTACTCTGATCAAGAAAATACACATGGAATACTGATAAGTGGGATACCACATAAAACAGAAAAGAAATCTCAATTGCTCAGAGGCAGTATCCCGAAGAACAAGCAGCAGACTAGTTTGTAGATATCCGCCTTTCTCAACTTGTATTTTCCCAATACAAGTATCCTTAATAAATACAGCTAAATTATTTATGAAATATTTTAAAATATTTTGACCAATTGCTGAAACATTGATATTTTCAGATAAAAAAGCTATTAACACAGCGTACTGTTGTTGGCACAGACGTCAATGCAGTCACTGAACATAACATACATTAAGTTAAAAACCTTAAACCATATATACAAAAGATCAATACTGCAGCATGAGGTTGCATAAATTGCATGCAACATACTATTTTCTTTGCCTATTATCAGAAAAAGCAAATAAAAGTCAGAACACTAGAGCTGGGCCATGCTGAGTAAACTACTGACTGCATACAAAGACTAACATTGTCCATACCATTTTTTGTGCAGTTCTATTCCAGCCTTCCCACTAATTTACCAAATTCTGTCCCAGTTTCCCCCACGTACCTTCAAGAGTCAGTGATTTCACTGCATGAAACTAAATATTCATTAAACTGCTGCACTATGAACAAAATACTTTGATATGTACAGAGGTGTAAAAAGCTGATAATGCTTCATGCTTCAATTTGTAAAAAATGGGGTTACTCTGATAGGATTAGAAAATACATCCCAGGCTTGCACATTTAAGCTTCCAGAAAACTTTCTAGTGTTGATTTAATTTTCTAGATCACTGCCAGTACCCAGCTGTGGCAGAAATTATAAATTGAGAGTTCTAATTTCTTTCAAGTCTGGAATGCAACGCTGGGTTTTGAAGAGCCTAAGCTACATAAACATTTCAAAGGTAAGAAATTACTTGAAGTTATGAAAGAACAAAGGGCAACTTCAAGTTCCCTTTTGTGTGCCAAAATCATAAAAGCTTTCTTTAAAGTACATACCTTCAGTTTTGTCACACACATGACAACTTAATTCAATGAACTCAAAGGACCACAGGCAGTATTTTCACAGATTAATAGAAGGAGAACCCAAAAGTTATCATATAAATTGTATACTCAAGGTTCAAAAAAATATTATCTAGCCATACTAAATCAACTTTCTGATAAGGCTGTTACTCTGAACCATAACACATACCACTGTCATGTCCAAAATATGCACCACAGTTCAGGCTCTCAACTTCAATCTCACATGGTTTGAGGTTAACAGCATCTTTAGGTAAAGTACCACCACCACACCTTCTTTTCTCTCAAAAAAACAAACAGCAATGGCGAGAAGCAGATGTCATCAGCCAGTTCCAACCACTTTGAAACTGCTACAGTATGCACCACACTGGAACACCCTGACAACAAGCAGACTCAGTCTGACCTGTGGAACCCATTGAGATTGTTCCAATCCCAGCATGTTCAGTTACAACACCAGGTTGAGTTACTGTCCTAGAAAGCCCTAGCTGTGTAGCCCAAGCACATTTAGTGCTTCCAACTCTTTGGACAAGAGCTAAATGCCTCCTTGGACCAACCAAATCCGTTTGTTTTACGCTGATGTCCTTGCTGCTCAACTGCTCACTCTATACGTGGTTTAGCTGCCATCCAGACTCTAATCTAGAGCAGACTAAGCAGCTCCTTAAGAGACACATGGCTAGTACATGCCTGGGTACAGAAACCAAACAAGGCAAAGTCACAGAAGTCAGTCCAAGGACAACAGACGGGTTTAGAGTGCTGATACAAGAGACAGCACAGACAAAAGACTCCAAACATACAGCCCATCTCACCACTCACTCAGGATCATTTGGTAATAAATATTAACCTTCTCTTTTCCTCTTGAATTCTTTGACTCTTGAGCTTTCAATGCAATATAGGAAGTGCTGAAACTAGGACATCTCAAATTCGAACAATCTCTTTTGATGTTGTAGTTAAGTAAAGTGGGGATCTTTGGGTTTTTCTTTCTTCAAAACAAACTTTCTTACCTGGTACCCAAGAACACTGTTCCAAATTTCATATAATGAACTTGCCACTAAGAAAGCTATGTTTTGGTCCAAAAGAAAGGACTGCTCATTCACTCTAGACTGCAAAAGCTTAAAGATCACACTTTATTTAGAACATTATATCATAGTGTTTTATCCTTGCTCAGTTACACCACTCATAAAATACAGCTCAAACTATATGGTACCAATATCAGCATACTTCTTGACAATAAAGTCATAACACTTATTTTATTTCCTTAATGCATTTCCTATTCGCAATATTTTTATTGAAGCATCTTGAAAAAATGGCTAAAATCCAGTTTAGGAGCCAGAAGACAATCTTTAATGCACATTTTACAAATCATTTCCAAGAGGACAACAGCTAGAGACTAAGAGAATTAAATTAATAGTTAACATGTTTTGAATTACTTATTATTCCTCCAATCTATGTTCTTAAATATGCAAAAGAAGAAAAAAAACTATTGGGTAATTGGAAGATACACATAAAGTACAGCTCTGCTGAACAAAGCACACTGCAGAAGATAACCAGAAGATTGCACTACTTCCGCTTACTCAGACTGGAAGTTGTAAAACAATTTTCTTGTTGCCTTTTTGCTAAGTACAAGTCCCTACCATCGAAGTCACACCATGTTCTGTGGGATTGTAGACATGCTGCTGATAACAAAGAGGTTGGGCTCAACATCCCAGTAATCCCTTCCTGTGTGTGGGAACGAACTAGCACTGATCATTTTTAAATTGGTCCCATCCTTACTAAAGGGCTGCTATTAACTTAGCTATTAGAACCAGTCATTCCTATCCAGTTCCCACGAAAATTAAAAGGAAATAACAGAGCTGCTGTTATTGTAATAAATTAGATTTCTGAAATGAAAACAGATAGTGTAAGATCACAAGGGAATATTTTCTCAGAATTATCCTTTCTGCACATATTTGCAGACGGTTGAACTGCAGTGATCCAAGGCTGCACAGTTTGTTCACAAAATAAAAAAATAAAAAAAAGTCTGTGGAAGCTGTAAGAAAGAACCTATATCATTCCTTCACACAAGGACTATTTTAAAACCAAGCAGTTATATTACCAGTGCTACATTAGCTTGGATGCAAATAATCATCTCCTTCCCTGGAGTTCACAGAGCAGAAGCAATTTCAAATTGGGTAATTGCTGAGCATTATAAATGAATGTTTATTGAAAATCCTTATTTTCCTTAGCAACACACAGCAGTATAAGTTAGAATTTTCCAAATATTTTTTGCATTTCAAAGCATGATCTTTGATGTGTAGAATTCTATTAAAAGAGGCAGCAAGCACTCAGACGCTGAAGGAGGTGTGTGCTGGTGGAGTATTTATGTTACTAGGCGAAGGAAATGTGGGAGGGGGTCAGCACAATGCACAACACTGGAAGTGACAATGGATTGATTTTACCTTCTCTGGACCTTTAAGTGTCAAAAGCCTGAAACACCAACAATGCCAAAGGTGGAGCAGGCAGTCTGATTCCTACTGTGAATCCAGGAAAGAGCTGCAAAGATAAGGGAACTGGAGCCTGTGACACACAATGAGAGGCTGAGAGAGGTGATGTTGGTTAGGTTCAAGCAGGAAAGGCTGCAGGGGGCAATCTTAGCATGCACAAATACCCTGTGAGAGGATGTGAAGAAACTGAGCCAAACTCTTCTCAGTGATATTCTGACAAGAAGCAATGGACACAAATTGAAATAGAGAAAAATTCATTTAAAGGTAAGAAAGATCTTCCTTGCTCACAGTAGTCAAACATTGGCACTTCGGAGGCTGTGGCATGTCCATCCTTGCAGATGATCAAAGCCCAACTGGGCAAGGTCCTTAGATGTCTGTTCTAGTAGACATTGCTCCAAGTATAAGCTACAGTTTGTTGTTATCTCAAATTAACTCAAAGTGGCTAAAAGAGTAAATGGACATACAGACATATTATACTCTCATAGTTTAAAAACAGCCTGCTACATTGCTTCATACTAGATTAGTAACCCAATAATAGAGAGATCAATAACATTTAAACTTCAGGATGGCCTTCACTAACATTCCTTTAGGAGGCTAAAGAAATCATGACAAAAGAGACTAAACATTATTCAGAAAACTGAAAATGTCTAGAGGCAAGCAGACTGTGTTGAAAGATGAAATCATGTTTATGGATAGGCAAACACTAAGCACAGGTACATCTTGCTAAGTCTAAGAAAAAGGCTTATTAATAAACATACACATTTTGCTAACTTCCCCTTTAGATAGCAGTTATTTCAGGCAACTCAAAAAATGAGGAAGGGATCTGAGAAACCTCAAAGAATGGTAGCCAAAAAATGGATGAGTAAAATGGCATTGAACAGACTACAGTTACCAACTAAACGAAAGAAAGTTGAAGAGCAAGGAGTAATGCATACTAGAAAACTTCAAAGTCAACTAAGCTTCACTGACTGCAGGTACTGCTAATAAGCAGCAAGAAAAACATTATGTTATGTATATAATGCAAAATAGACAGCACAATGTCATCACAGTACATCACTCATGCCAGAAAACAGCAAAGCCTCATTTGTAATGTGACACAGTACTTTTCCTCTTTACATTACAGAAAGATAGAGCAACAGAGACATTGACAAAGAAATAACATTGGGAGTATGAAAGGTATTTCACATGCAACAAAACTATCACAAATAGAGTGCAGTAAAACTTAGTATTTCAGTGGATTTGTATGAAGGAGATTTTAGAGGATATAGTTTTGTCTGACAGGCAGCACACCAGAGCTCATAACTTGAAGCATGTGGATTTAATGCAGAGTGGTGACAACAGCCAATCATCTTTAGAATTCTACAGGGATGTTTCATCACTATGAAATTCAAGTACTGCCTCTAAAGAAACCCACAAAAATTAACTGGTAACTAGCTTTCAGATGTATTAGGAGGATTATTCTCCCTAACAAAGCTGTTTGCTGCAAGTTAACCTGCAGTTGGAACAGGAAGGATCTAATCAATGTGAAATTCAATATAAGAAAAAAGAAAAACAAACCCACGAAAGGACAACCTAAGTAATGACTCTGCAGAATAGTTAACAAGAATACAAGAGAAATACTTCAGAGGCATAAAGACACTGCATGTGTGTATGCATAAACAGTAGTGGTATTAATCATTTTGGTCTAAGAAAAGACAGCATACTACAGAAATTGCCTTCAACTTCCCAGTTTGACCCAGTCATCATATCAGCTACTCCAGAAACTTCATTTACATAGGTATTTATAATCATAAAGCCAGGTCAAAGGAGTACAAAAATTACTGCAGCTGAATAAAATGAATCACTACTTATATATCAGGCTAGTTTTCAGGTTAGAACTCACTGTTGGTTCCCCACTCTGGTTTCAGTAGCCACACAAACATGAGAAGGAAAGCAGACAACAGTAGCACTGATATTCATGTGCACTGTATAAGCAATTCCATTGTTTCCTTGTTCATTTTTTGTTCAAACCTGATGTCCAGCTTCTTGTGGAACTACATCCTCCACTGCAATGTAATCCTTATTGACCAAGGTGTTATACAGTAGTACACTTCCTTGCACCTCACACAAATTATACTTGTGTACTCTGATAACTTCTGTGTTCTGTGTTCCAAATTTGACTTACTACTTCTTAAAAAGAAAAGTCAGTTGCTCTCTGATAAGCCACGTGAGACAGGTCCAGCATGCCAAGGTTCCCAATTTACTGGATACAGCAGCCCATAGATTTAGAAACATAAGTGTGGTTCTGAAGGACAGTTATACAACGTGGACTTGAATTACATCAAAATTGCTGATGGTCTTTATCTCTGGAGGAAAACTCAGGAAGATACCAAAAGATTCAAGGAAAGAGTAAAGGAAAACTTCAAACTGTCCTGTGAAATTATCCATTGTAGATCTTTGTAGTCATTCAACATTATCTTCTTAGTATCTGAATCACAGCCTGAATGTGAAAGTAAAAATCAGAACTCTCCTCCCTGCCCTATCAAACTCTCAGCAATCCAGGTCCAAGAGTCCTGATGGTGTTGAGTCAGCCAATCAATCATCCTGATATCCAGATCGTCACCAAAGGCTGCACCTTAGAGAGCCAAGCCCAGAGGCATGCAAGCACACCGATAACCAGTCCAGGCAAGGTGAGGTGGTGTCTTCTAGGAACACTGGCGAACAGAGCAAACACGTGGATGCTGAACTCTAATAGCAATACATACTCCCTGTGCAGCTGATACCTGTACACACAGGTGTACTTAATACTTGTACATGAGAGAATCATCCAGTAGAGTTACAGAACCAGCATTGCAAATCACAGAACATGGAGCAATTAAAGTAGTGGAACTAGTAATTTCATCTGACTTTTTTTAAAATGAAACCTACCATTTTTATCTCTGTTGCCACTAGTATTATAGTATTTATTTGCCTTTTGAAAACAAGTATGGGTACATAGGCATGTAAACACCTATATAACAGAGGCACCTATCAAGGGAGCAAAACATGGGACTAGGTGGGGCTCACAAATCTCTGACATAACAATGGGACTGGCTCAGTGCTCCTCATCCCCATGTGATAACTCCAACAGGGAAAATAACCAAGTGCTCTTCCTGCCAGACCCTGGACTGATCTGGACCAAATCCTTTCCCTTCAAGGGTGATCAGACTACAATTGCATCTGAACACTAGAGGCCAACTAGGTCTGCCCTATTTCCAAGGACCATGAGCCTCCTGTATTCCATTGCCATTGTTTTTTTCCACTCAACTTGTTCCTCAAACACAATGAACCATAAACAACGGACAGAGTAGTTTCCTGAGACTTCAGGCACACCTTTCTATAAGTTTTATACTTACACTTGAGGCTTTTCCTCTTCTGGAGTTGTGAATCAATTAGTTTTTGAACAAAAAACTACAAGGAAACAATGGAATTGCTTATATAGTGCACCACAGAAGCAAAGAAATGAGTTTTTTGCTAATATAAATACCAAAATACTGTGTACTAGTTATATTCATTTTTTTTCATAAAAAGGTGTTCCTTGAAGGAATTTTGCACCCTCTATGACCCACAAGTTTTTCCATTAATAAGCCAGCAACAATATTAATTATAGTTCTTGATCTCATTTATCCAGTGCTGATGCTGCATGTTGTAAACAGCCTTGCTGCCTTGCCCATACTTTTGGTTCTTTACACTCCTGATCTGCTAGGCAGAGTTACTTCTTGACTACATCTTCCTCCATTCTGCCTCCTCCCTTTTTGCCTTTCACGCTGATAAACACCCACCCAACTAATAACACGAACAAAAATAGCATAGACTATGATATTTAGTGCCCTCCCATTTTGCCTTGCATGGGCTTTTAAGATATTACAAGATGTTATTAAGAGATACCAAAGGCAGCTTTTATTATAACCTACTTAATTCCTCTTTTCAGGAAAAACACCAGGCAAGAGACAACTACTGACTGGTCTCAAAAGAGCAGGCACACAAAAACTTCTGGCAACACATGTGCTCTTGGCAATTGCTAAGTAATCCAGTAGGAAAAAAAAAAAAAAAAAAAAAAACAAACCAAAAAAAAAAAAACCACAGTACACCAACAACGAAACCCACAGACCTGAATTCTTTGGTACTGTGGATCAACTGCAAAATTCCACAGACACCTGGGGTCCTGAAAGAAATTATCTGGAATACTCACGCCTCTTAAAACATCAGCATTTCAGATATTAGAGAAATCTTTTTTTTTTTCCAGAAGGATTAGACTGTTAAACTTTGCTTTCCAAAGCAAAGCCCCACAGCAAGAAAACTTTCATTACAAATTCCAGTTTTCCAATTCCTTAAACTTGATTAACTCAGTTACCACTGCCAGTTTTGCGTTCCAATCAGTCAAAACACAAGAGACTCAGCAGATTAAGTATCTGAATCAATACCATGGGAATGATCAAGCTAGACTTTTCTCTAACACTAAAATCATAGTGACTTTTCCCTTCCAGTATCCCAACTCAAAGGACTTTCAGGCATTAAAAGGAAAGGAACGTTTTTTTCTGCTGTACTTTTGCTTACAGGAGACTTCTTGTATTTGCAGTCCTTCTTCACATGCACACAAGTCATCTAGTCAAGGCAGCTATCTTGCAGTACTTCCCCCAATTTGAACCCATTTGGATTAAAAAAAAAAAAAGAAAAATTAGCGTCTTCCATATTACCCAAACCAGAATACATCTGATAAAGCAAAACAAAGTGCAGCTGTAGCTTTTTTTCCCCCTTAAATCACTTTAAAAGCAATACAGGAGGTGCTGGCTGCATCCAGGACTTGGAACTCTTCCTGCTCTTCTAAGCAGGATGCGAAACAACTAGGCTCTAAAGCCAGGTTCCATTTTTTACCCCAGCTCTTTTCTGCAATTGGGCAAATTTTCAAAAACATGAATGTAGCATGCCCACAATCTCGCCTCACTTAAGACACCAGTGGTACAATTACCCTTCTGGAAGGTAGGAGATAATTCCAGTCTTTCTCTTGTTCATTATTTTGACTACTGCACTACTACCTAAAGACCTTTTTTATTTTTGAGGTATAATACAACAATTTTTAACTGTTTTCAACTGTTAAAAATTTAACAGTTTTCAACTGTTACTACTGAACCAGATACTCAGAAATAGCAATTTTTACACTTCTGCACAATGAACAAGCAGAGTATCAGCCACCCATTTGCTTATGCATTTCTGACTGGCCAGGGGCTCCCAGGTCAGTATGCAAATGTTCACAGCACGTTCTTTGAATCTCATTCTTGTCCTCTCCAGGCTAAGAAACCTAGGCACTTATTTCTGGATGTATATTTCCCTTCTGAGGAATAGGCACTGCTCAACCTGACATGCAGCTGTAGCTTCCCATTTTCCTAGCTCAAGAACACTGGGGAATACACCTTGTATATCACTACAAACTGCTCAAATGTTGGAGAGAACATCACTTAATGCTACAACCACAGCTTTTCAGCTTTCCTACTTCAGTCTAAACACCTGCCCTGGTTTTCCACTTCAGACAAAAATAGTAAGCTGCAGGAGGAAAATTAACTTCTTTGCCTTAACATCTCAACTTTAGGCCCACTTACAGATGTATTAAAGAAGACATAAATTTCAAAGGTCTGTAACCCACTCTGTACTGAAAAAGTTTTCTAGAAAGCTTACAACTCTGCAAGGCTAGACTTCTTTTCAAGAAAGGAACAAAAACTAAAAGACGGTGTTTATTTTTCAGTATTCCATTTTAATAATTTAACACAATGTATCCTTTATGTAAATCAACTTTATTATTTACTCTAATATAATTTTAATTCTGTTCCTTGATTTCAATTGTTGTTATTCCAAGAACCAAAACCTGCATTTCCTCAACTTACTAAGTCAGAGCACAAGACACTTTCCACAGAAAACTTACATAAAGTAAAACAGAATGTATACTTACCTTTTACCTAATTGTATCTTACGTGTCCAAAGTGCTCTAGATCAATAACATGTATGCGTACTGTTAATGTCTTTAAAGTTTAGTAAATATCATTAACTTCACTGGTGAGTTTTGTGACACTGGTTGCAGCACTAAACCTGCACAAAATGCTGGGTTTGGCAACTGTCAAGCCCATTCTTGACATATTTTAAGTGTCACTATACCCCAATCTTAAATTAATCATTTAGACTAACCTTTAGGCTAACGGGGGCAGGGGAATAAAGGTTCCTGCGACCAGAAGTGTGCATTGTAAGCCACGATGCACGACAGCGGATGCCTAAAGATCCAGCTGCGGAAGAAGCGAGAGCACACCTGCTCCTCTCCCGCAGCTTCTCCCCCGATCCCGCAGCAGGTCGCTGCCCGGGGGGCAGCGCGCAGCCTCGCAGGGAGCCGAGGGGAGCTGCCTTTCCCCTCGGGGGTATTCCCGAGCGCCCCAGCAGGCTGCGGCCCGCCCCGGCCCGGCCCTCCGGAGGGGTCTGGCTCCTGCGGCCCCGGGGCTCGGACCCTGGCGGCCGGAGCAGCGCCGCCGGCAGCGAGAGC
>WBMY01011691.1:60134-94740 GCA_013397315.1 Donacobius atricapilla | reverse complement strand
CCCTGGCCCCGCTCCCGGGCCCTGCCCGCTCCCCACGAGGCAGGGCAGCTGCGCCCGGCGGTGTCCCGCCCGAGCTGGGCGAGGGGGAAAACGCTCAAACTTCCGCCCCGGCCGTTTTCAAACAACAACGAAATTCAGAGAAGCCGCCCCAAAGCGCACAGCCCCCGCGCCCACGCTGGCGGTGGTAGCCGGCTCTCGACCCTGCCCGGCGCTCGCTGGCCTCTGCGGAGTCCGACGCCCACCTCCTCCTCCCCGAGGGCAGGGCTGCCAGCCCCGGCTCGGAGGCGCCCAGCCCCAGGGCCCTCGGGGCATCCGCTGTCCTCCGGGACAGCTGTCCGCCTCCCCTGGGGACACCCAATGCCGCGGGAGACCGTGCGGGAAACCGCTTCTGCCCAGTTGTCTTTCCTGCTTTTTAACAAAGAGAAAGTACTTGCTCCTGCACGACTCTTGACATGTTTCCCATTTGCACTGAGGCATCAAGTCTTGACCTTTCCTCCCCACAGCCAGGGAAGTGAGAGGATAGGGAAAGCGCGGGTCAGGAGTGTTAAATGATAAGGTTTTGATCCACGATCCTGCTTCCAAGCTTGCAGACGCGCGTCTGTTCCGCTGTTTGGCAGCTACTTAGGTTTTTAGCAGTTTGGGCTGAATGAGGGAGAGAGCTTCTTGAAAGAAAATCAGCGGATTAAATCTGGATGCTTCGTCCTTCCCTGTGAGATCTGGAGGGCTCAAAGCATCCTCTTGCTTTCATACACCATCCCAGTTTCTTCCCTCAAAGCCTGGCCTGCTGCTGCTATGCCCGCTGTGCCATCCAACTCCCCAGCCTGCCTGCCAAAGCCTCTTCCTCCTTTTTTGACCCTGAATGACCTTCTCCATCCTACCTACCTGTGGTCACACAGAAAAACAAAGTTTAGTGCAAAACTAAGCACAGATTCTTAGGAACAGGTCTTCTGGATCAGCACATATTGCTCTCCACATGAAAAGTAGCAGCAGCTAAAGAAAGAAAACCATTTAACAATGTAAAATACATTTATTATTTTAATGAAGTGCATTTTAGAGATGCACTAATCTTGCTGCACACTCACTGTCTTGTTACCCATGCTCTTCTACGTTAAAACACTACAAATAAACATACAGCAGTAGAATTCAGAAAAAAATAAAAGCCCAGCAACAAAACACAATATAGTTTTATGAAATACATAAGTATGATCAAAGCAAAGGGAGAATATTTGGCCAGCCACTGAAAAATACATCTGTTTCCCCCAGGGAACAAGTCTGGATGCTTATTAAAACCCCAAGCCTATGATAAGCTTAACCCTGCTCAAAATATTTCATAAGCAATTTAAAGTGCAAAAGTTAACAGTTCACATTCTCCATGACATCTTTGTCCAGAAGCTGTTTTCTAAATCTGTCGAGCTTTCTTCCAATAATTAAACCTTCCTCCACAATATAACATTTTTGAACAGTTATGACAGAGCAAACAAACCTTTTTTGCTTTCAGATTCAATCTTCATTACATTTGTCAGCAACGATTAACTTAATTAAACTTTCAGTTGCATAGAAATAAACAAGGGCAAAATTCAAGACTGGATCTTAATGTGACTGATGCAAGGGGTCCTGGTTCCATTAACTCTTAGATATGTTTCTAACTCTTAGAGAGACTCCTCAGATGGGAGTCCTGAATGGAAACCTGTGACCTGTATGATGGAAAGTCAAATCAGCTTGAGGGAAGTGCCACATATTTTTTCAGTTTTGGACAGTATTTAGTTAAGCTCAAGACTAATTCCCTCTCTGCATATTTTTCAAGGTAATATTTATGTACTGCAGTTTCATTTGCCTGTTTTCTATAAACACTACCATGACTCCCCCGCTTTTTGAGATAAAGGATATGTCTTTAAGAAAACCCATTGTGAACATATTGTGTGCAGCTTCCACTTTTGTGCATTTTTTTTTAAGATCATATTTTCTAGTCAATAACTGTTTCTTATACTCTGATTCGTATGAGCAAATTATTTTCCCTTTCTCCTCACATTTGGGAATGCATAGTCAAAAAATCAGATTCTCCAGTATATACAGTTGTTACAAAAGTGATGTCTAAAACTATCCTGAATTTCTTCAATATTCTGTACCTTGTTGTCCTAGTGCCATTTAGTTAAACTACAAAAACACATAGTATTTATATTTCAAAAAAATTTAGTCTTGTGGGGTATTCCTTTACAGGCCTTAAGTAGGTATCTAGAGAAACTTTATACCTCTTTGGTACACTCTGCTCCTCTCAAGAGCTAAGCCTCTTCCCTTTTGAGAGAGGTCTCTTGAGATCTCAACTATTTCCCTAGTAGTTCCCAAGAACAAGAACAATAAAATCTCACTCTTCATAGTCAGATAATTTCCATAGAAATGTACTTTGCAAACAGAATATGGGTAGGTTTGACTGCAGTTTGATTTCTGAAGTTTTTGATTTTTATTTTTTTGCAACCCCAAAGATTTGCATTAAAAGCACTGGTGTTTGAATTATTATCAAAGAATATCAAAGAATTTTAAAAGTATTATTTGGAAAAAACCTAAAGTAACTCTGTCAAAGTATGCGAAAGGAAAGCCACCTTTGTGGCTCTGCTATTTGAGCCATGTATGTTCACAAAAAAAACAGTTGAAAAGGAAAAAGAAGGAAGATGGACATGAGATAATCACCATAGAACAGTGAAAATAAAGAGGTTACAGAGATATAGAAGATATACCTCATATATAGACAACTGCATATGTTTCAGCTAAATTGTTATTATAAACAAAAAGAAAAAATCATAAAACCAACAGCAAAACAGAGAGGAAAGTGGAAAAAAACAAGAGAGTATGGATAAGCTGAGAAATGTGATGTGAGGGAAGCCTTGGGTTTGTCTAAGATTCCTTCCTGTTGATGGTAATGTGCTTATTTTACATGTTTTATTAATACCCTACAGCTGATAACAAACAGCAATTGTGCACGCAAAAGACATAATACTCTGCGACAGACATCTGCTATGGTGGTACTTAGGCTGTGCCTATTTTAGGATCAATACATAAAAGGCCAATGCAAAGGAGGAATTTGCCCTATCATTTGTGGACTTTCAAAAGCCCCAGGGGCAGGGAAATGGCAACTTCTGCAACCCTATCTGAAATTCTAGCCAGCTCCCCATTAAACATTGACTCACTTTCTCACAAGCAATTGAAAATAGATCAAGACTGCAGTAGCTCTCACATGCAGTATTTTCTTTGGCCATAAAAAATATTTCAATTGCCTGTGACTTAAAAAAAATTACCTATATTGTTGAAGCATGCTGCTAGTGACACACCAAGATGGCTTTTCCATAAACCATTTTATTTTTAAAGCTTTTCAAAGTCATGTAGTATTCCACAAATGTCAAGTGCACAGAATGCCAAACCTGAAGAGTATGTGTTCAGAGAGTTTAATTCTTCCTTCTTCTCTTCATCTGATTATAATCTGTACTGTAACCAATGAAAAGGATATGCCTACATCATCCAGAAAAAGATAGGTCTTCAGTAAAATGCCTAACTTCACCACAAATTTTCAACAAGGTGCACAGTAGAAGCAAATCCAAGAAAGAGAGAAGCTGTACAGAGGGGACACGAGGCTAATATAAAATCTTGTGGCCAGCTAGACTAATGCACGACATTAATGACTAAGCCTTTCTGTTCTTTAATTTTCAGCTAAGACACCTATTCAGCAGAAGGATTTGGACTTAGGTCAGAAAGATGAGATAAACAGGATAACCATTAAAACACAAAAACATATGGTATCGCCAATTGCGCAAAGATCAACATTAGATTAAATCCTATTCAGTAAGCAGTGTTTATACACCTCTCAGCCAGACAGGATGTTCTACTGATGTTTCAGACTTGGCTCCAGCTGAGTCGTATGAACTACCAGGGCTGCATCTTACTGCTGAGCAGATGAGTCACATTTTCAAAGGTGAAAACCACAGATTTTACTTGTTAACTGTCGGAAGTGTTAAAAGTGTCTAACCTAAATTTGATAATACCTACAGTAGAAGTTTTCTAAACTGCTATTAGTTGTCAAGATATAGGTTCCCTCCTAATTCCAACCAGTATGAGAGAGGGAAAGACAGTAGACTAAACGTCTAATTAGTGAAGTTAAGGAAAAGCAACACGTCCAGTTCCCACTCCCCTATTTATTTAAAACACCAATTCCAGACTTAACATTTTCCTTTTTTAGGTTTACCTTATGTCTCAGGTCTGGCTTCTTTACAAGTTAAACTCATGTTTAGTTTATCATTCAGTGAAGAGTGGATGAGACTTGACCAGCTGTTATCTGGAATAAGGCTGACACATAACTGCTACTATAAAAGGCGAGCGAGTGAAAGAAAGTAGCAGTCAGTACCTGTCAAAGCCCTCTGCCCCTGCCAATCCCCAGGTGCACAAAGCTAAATTTTTGATGGCAGACTTTTAGTGTAGGACCTCTCTAGCCTACCTTGTCACTGTCTTTACTGTGAACCTCTGATCAGGGACATCATCTGTATTGTCATCTATGTTGACATCATCTATATCTGAGTTGGTAGGTGGGAACAGGGGCACAAATTACTTTAAACATTAGCATTTATCATGAGATAAGAGATACTGAAGGAGCCCAGATGACTAGCTTAGATGTATGAGTGAGAACTCTAGACACCTAAAATTTGGTGAAATTAATCCCACCCGTGGCTATTAAGTTGAAGAACATCTTAAGATAATTTTTATTCTGAACTCAAACACGGAATTCATTTTGATCCTATTGCTAAATGAGGAAGCATGAAGAATACGTTGTCCTAGCATGATCGTTCACCTTTCTCTTGGCAGTGAAATAACTAACTGAGCTGGCAACATTCTCATTCAGCTTCAAAGTTAACATCTCTTTCAAATGAGCAGGAACTGCTTCAAGCCATTGTTTTAGGCTGTCTTCAGGCTTGGTTTGATACCACTATGCAGGTCAAGTATTTCGTACTGCATGCACTATCATACGATCCAAGTACCTCAGAGTTCCTTGCTTTGTTTATGTAGATTTAATATCTTCCAGACCACCTTTGCAATCTCAAGAACTCAATTTTGTTTTCAACATAAGTTTGGAGCATCAGAGAAGCAAATCTTTTATCAAATCAACCAAATCAGATTGTTGTCTAAAAGCAGATTTTAGTTGGTTGCTCAATGGGCTCTCAGTTAACTTTTCAGTCTGCAAAAATCTGTAAAAGAAAATAACTACTACCTCTGACAGTGAAAAACTCTACCTGGAGTGAAAAACCACCAGGAACCACCAGAAGTGGTGCTAATCTTGCTCACTTGATTTTTAAGAATTCTAATTTCTATGGAAGTTAAATTAATTATGTTGATCACCATTGTCCATTTGTCCCTTTCAAAGTGTTTCTGTATTAAAGCTATAGCAAGGGCCAGCAGGTGGTAGTGGCCCCATTTCAAGGTATGATTTACAACACTGTCAGCATTTTACTTACTAGGTAAGCAAAACTGTGTATCTAAGTGAGTCAATTCAAATATTAAGGCATATGAAAACTGTTAACGAAGTCTTCCATGTAGAAAGTCTACTTGCTTTTGCAAATTGAGCAGATTTGTATTGAGAAATACAACATTAAAAAATCTGACATTTCAAGACTGTTGTAGGGGTACTAAATACAGAAAATAATAGTTTGAGGCTGTACATATTTGCATGGAAGTATTTAAACTATATTGGACATTGAATATATGGTAAATAATTTCATGTATCTACCTTGCTGCTGGTACAGAAGGACTGCATTCCATTCTGTTTTTCTACTCAAGAAGAGTTTATTTAATACGTGAAAGATTAATAAATGTTAATAAATGTTATCTTCTTTTTATTCTTTCCTTTTTTCTTTTTTTTTTTTTCATTCTAAATGGTTGTCCTCAGTCTACATCTACTTTTCGGCTATCATCTGAAATCCTGAATTTGAAGTTGGGTATCCCACAAGAAAAAACCCCAATCTTTTGCAGGTCAAAAATTAAAAAAAATACTCTCTCTGGTTCATTTTTCTCCAGCTGATAGGTTATTTAATACACAATTCATCCCCTATATGGTCATATGGGTAAAATAGATTTCAACAAAGGAGAAAATGCAGCATTAGTTTGCAATGACTGTATTTTTTAAAATAAACATAACAATTCTTTTTAGCACCATTAAATATCTCCTCTCTTTAAAAAGCAGAATCAAATTAATCCTTCTGTTGACAGGAATTTTTTAAAAGTTAAATAAATCCTGTATGAGTGGCCTTCCTCTAAACATGTATTTACTTTTTGGCTAAGTAAACATATACCAGTTGTTCAAAAGTAAGCACATTCATAGGCCCTGCACTTTCTATTTATACTCTGATAAAATCCACACCTACCAGATTAATAGGATAACTGTTACTTTACATACGAAAATAAAATAAATTAGTACAGGAAGATTTCTAGTATAGCATGTATTCACACAAATCATTTTCTTTACGGAATCCCTTTATTAATGCCCTCCCTATTACTTAGGCTGAGCAAGACAATGTGCTACCCCCGGCCAGCCTCAGCCATGAGGAATACGAGGTTACCTTATAGCTGATCGTTCATAGTGCAGCATTTGCTTGAAACGAATGTGTATCCTTCAGGTTCAGTGGCTCCCAAGTGCTCTTTGTCCTCCTTCTGAAACAGCATTTTTGATAACTCAAGAGATGCACATAGGCTAAAATTCTTCTCTGGGAATCCTAGATGCATTCCTTAAGAAAGATAAAATTAATAATCAATTTTCTTTATCATCACAATGATCTTCCCAATTATTTAAAATAAAGAGTATGTAAAGATTTTGCACTACAGATGCTTCTGATCACAGAACTGTGACACAGCAAGATCCGTTTTCAGGCAGAATTATTCAGAATATAATAGGTCTAACCATTTAGGTGTCTGTTTGTGCCATGTATTTTAGTTAGAAACACTTTAAAGAAAACAGTTTCCTTCTTCTCTCATCAGGGTGAAATCAAGGTCATCTTATTTAAACTCTCTGGGATAGTAATATTTAAAATGAAATTACACTTCACCTTATTATTTTAAAGCCTTCAATGCCTGTAAGCTCTTCAAGCAACATCTAAACCTTTAAGAAGTTGCCAACTGTTGGAATTATACAGTACACAGAGTACCACCCTTCAAGGGAAAGCTTGCATGTTCAAATTGGGCCAAATAAGCAATAAGACAATATAAACCCAAGCCACTTAAACCACATGAATAATTCCCAGACACTTAGAAATCTGATTTATAACCATGCACAGGCAGTGCTGTCATCGTTCCAGAATTCACTTTGCTGGAATTTACTGAAGGATACTGCTGTGTGCTAACAGGTTTTTACAATTAATAAGACCTATAATGCTGGGCACGAAAACTGTGTACTAAATAATGTACAATTATTCCATTTGAAGTAAATCTGCTATGGAGAATAACACTATTAATCATTAAGTTATCTCAGGTTTCTATATTATCAACACATGTCTAATATTCCCACTAAGAAAGCCACCCCTGACATAAGGAGGCCATCTTAAAAATAACCTGAGACCCTTAGTCCTACAGAAATAATGTTTGCTGATCTTGAACGACCCACTTTGTTCCCAGACATTGTAACCTTGTAATTCCTTTTATCTTAAGACATTTTTCTAATTGTATTTCTGCAGGGTATTTGATGTGCTGCCACCAGTCAGTAGAAAAGCAGGAAGTTAAAGTACTACCAAGCCTTTCTTATATATACCATTATCTATCCACATATACAAGAGGACCTTTTTTATGAGTTATCTTAATATTCCAAGGACATATGGAAAAAGTGGAACAAGAAGAAAATTATTTATTCTCACATAAGACTGTTTACATATGAATGATTTTGGAGCAAAAACAGACCTTTAAGTTGTGTTTGCACATGAATTATTGTGGGATTGCTACAGAGCTTTAACTTTAGACCATCTTTTATTTTATGCAATCAAATAACTTGCACCCACATAGCAAATGGAAATAGTTAACCTGGTGCAAATCTCGTTGCAGAAACCCTTGTTAAAACCCTGCTCATCTGTATACATCCAGTCTCCTGCCTGCTTTTCTCTTTAAGAAAAATTAAGTTCTTTATTCAGAGTTAGAAGGCTTGATCCACTCCAATTTAAATTCAATTAGCAAGACTGTTACACAGGTTGCAGTTGCCAGATCTTTATAGCTGGTAATACCTCTGCCAAAGTACACAGTATATTTTGGTTTCAACATGACTTTGCAAAGCTATCAGTTGGAAAAAGCAGGTTTTTGGTTCTGCAATGAATCCGAGCATGACCTGGAATTACAGACACTTATGAAAAACCCCAGCCTTGTGTTTGACTTCAACGTTCACAGTAGGACTGACACTCTAGGCTAACCTGCAAAAGGATTTCAGTGGAGCTTTTCCCATTTTACTTCTTCTGATGTGCAGGATCAGTGTGAGAGGGCTAGACTTCTGAGTTTTTCTAGTCAAGATGTGTGCTTCTTGTAAAGATGCGACGTCACTCTCCTTTTGGAAAGCAATATATGAGGAGACACTAACTGGAAGCACCAGTTGCCACAGGAGGCTTGATGTCTGTTCTCTGGATAGACATCAGCTTAGTCTGGTTGTATCCAGCCTCAGTCTCCCACATTTCAAAGCTTTGCTGATGCAGAGAGACACAGTGTTCCTAACTCTGTATTTCTCAAGCAAATTGCCAGGTGCAGACCCAAGTTTAACTGAGTGAGTCTCTTCTCTCTCCTACCCCAAAACCAACCTTCCTTACTACCTGGATGAATTCCTCCTGCTCTTTCCTAATAACGTGATTTCCTAACAACAGTTTTCAGAAATAAGTTTGATGTTAAAGCAATGAGCACAGGCTTAGAGCAAGAATTTCTTACCCATTAACATGTAAGAGTTACAGGTTTGTTGTTTTTTAAACAAATCTTTGAACACAAGACCCTGTGGTCTGCCTAAAGTATTCACCAACAGCAAATCCTGGCCTTCCTTTGGAGCATGAGGCCAGATAGCCCCTCCAGACTTCTGCTTCAGCTGGCTTGTTTCTGGTAGTCCAGACTCTCTCTCACTCAAGGAAGCACTTTCTTTTCTGACAGTGAGAAGACTTGTAACTCAGGGTGTCACAGAGCACAGGCCAGAATGACAGAAACACAAGGGCAGACTTTGCACACTTCTGATCTGTGTACAGTAGCTTGGGAAAGGACCTTGAGTTAAAAACTGTTACTCACACTCTCAGTCTAGGAACGAATTCTCTCATGTTTTGATGGTATCGGTACGACTGGAAAGTAAAACGCAGTATTTCAATCTGTTTCAAATATTGAGTGTTTAAAAGTAAACCTGGCTTCTTGGCAGGACCCCTAGTACCTCTTCCAATAATTTCTCTTTTTTTTTTTTCTCCCTTCAGCCCTCAGTCTCACACCAGGACAACTAAACTTTGAGCCACATAAAGCTAGATAAATATTGCTTCATATCCTATTTATGCTTCTCTGGGCAAAAAGGTCGCCAGAAATTATTTAAGGATTTTTCCTCCCCACACTTACTGGGAACTTCTGTATCACCTTCTGGCCCATTCATTTCTATAATGTCAGCTTGGACCCTCTTCTTAATCCTTCATCCTCCCTACATTGGGAGTTACCAATCCTGAGATATTAAACTCACAACATTCCCTAAATAACACATTGTAGTTAGCCCTACAGAGCCATTTCAGTGTGAAAATGAAACAGAAATTAGGCAAGGAAAAGGAAAATATCAATGTATTTTTCCATTAATCATTCTGTCTTGCTGGCTTTTTACATCATTCCTGAAACTTTTCCCTTTTACAGCAAAGAACCTAACTCATGTTTACTTAGATTTCTCTGCAGCAGTCTTCTGTGCTAACCTCCTCCAGAAGCATGTAATTTAATACATTTATTATCTGCACCTACATGCTCTGCCTTTTTTTTTTCCTTCTGAAATGAAACAGGTCATTTCTCATAGATTTGTAACAGCAGGAAACACCCTCTTGTATTCGCTTTAATTTCAGCTTTCCATGTCGATGCATGCCAGGAACATTTGATGTGACAGAAAACATCCCCAAAGCAATGCAGATTCTGCAATACCATTAAAAGAGGACCGAAAGTTCCTGTGCTGCTTGTTAGAACAGCAAAACAGAGTTAACTGCTGAGTGAACAGAAGTGTGTTCTTTTCTCCTTAATGTATGACAACACTGATTTCACACATTGAGTAGCTCTGGTATCTGATTTGGTAGCAGCTGACAGGAAACCTGAACACAATTTCCAGAGGTGTTTTTATGCTCAATGTAGTGTCACAGACTCAGCTGCTGCAAACTCCTTTCAGTGCGCCTTGAAGGCCGCCTATGGATATCTCACAAAGCAGGAATTGCCATCTGCTGGCCACGCCGGGAATGGGCTTTGTCCGCAATTCATGACTACATCTCCCTTACTAAATTTGGAAATGGATTTGAGCAAAGGAGACGGTGCCACTGTCAGCTGAGCCCGCCCACGGGACAGAAGTATGTGCATACTTCTCCAGCTCATGCTGGAAAAGAAGGGGGAAAACTGCAGAGGAGGAGATGAGTTTGGGGGATCCATGATGCTGAAGGATTGATTTTAAAATAGATTGTAAAATAGTTTTGCTTTCATCTGGAAATTACACTTTAATTTTTATACTTTTGAGTGACAAAAATAGGATGTAGGGGTGACAAAACTCTTGCTGCTGGGAGAGGAAGGCCAAGTCTCTGCAAATTTGTGTTTCCAGATAAGAGCTGGTTAGAGGCAGCATGGAGGCACCACAGTAATCCCTGTCCATTCTCAAGCAAAATCCTGTATAGCACACAAGTCATCCCCTGACTCTCTCATCTGCTTTTTCATAGCTGTGACTTTTCATGTCCAAAGCCTTTCTACCTCCAAACTTCTTTCACAAGCCACCTCCTCCCCAGCTCTCAGAGTTAAAACATTCCTCCTCATTCTTTGAATACAGAACCCCTCACACTTTTCATCTTCTTTCCCATCCTTCCCTAAGTTTTCTATTCTACCAAGTCTGCCTCCTTTTCCTCTAACTCTTCATGCACGTACAGACCATTCCACTGCACATCTGCTTTGTAAAGGAGTAAAGTAGTAACTTCCTTTTAGTATTCCTCAGCCTTAGTGGAATTATGATAAATGGAGTTCTTTCTATCACTCATATTGTCTGGCAGAAGTTCCATAACTTAAGTGCCTGTGTTTAAAAATTGCATCCTTTCATGTGCCACCTATTTTCTTCATTGCGTAGTCCCAAATAAACTGCTTTTTCCCATAAAATAACAACAGGGCCAATAAAAATGGCCTCAAGTTGTGTCAGGGGGGTTCAGATTGGGCGTTATGCAGAATTTCTTCACAAGAAGGATTGTCCAGCATTGGAACAGGCTGCCCAGGGATGTGGTTGAATCACCATCCCTGGAGATACTTAAAAGACGAGTGGATGGGGCACTTGGGACATGGTTTAGTGCTGGATGTGGCAGTGCTGGGTTAATAAATGATTGGACTCAATGAGCTCCTCAAGGTATTTTTCCGGCCTAAATAATTCTGTGATCTCCATGTCATCCATAAATTCCTGTATTTTTACAATATTTATTTTCTGTTATAGCCTTTCCAAGCAGAAGACCTATTTCTTCTTCCTGTAGAAGCAATTACATATCTTAAGATCAGCTTTGGCTTTCTCTGAACTAGTTCTATTACAGCCCTTTCCGTGGTGGAGGACAGGGAGAGCTGAACTGCACACAGCAAGCAGAGTATGGGCACACTTTGGATTTATACAGCAGCAAATTTTTATACTCTATTTCATTTTCCTTGTACTCATTCTTATTTCCCCAAACTGATTCTTAGCATTTGATTTCCTTTTTTGACCATGAGTATCAGGATGACTTTTTCCCTTTCTACTACAATTGCAAGGTCTCACTCCCTTTTTTTTTTTTCAATTGATGTCAGTTTTGTTCATCATTTGTATGTAACAACAACACATTTAATTTGTGTGGCATTAAAATGCACATTCCCAATAGTCTTACGAATGTCTTTGCAGGTGCTAGTCATCTTTACAACATCAACCTAACTCGATTGTAACAGGTTATCAAACTACAAGTTATGGAAGAACTTAGCAATAGCGCCCTAAACCATGTCTCACTGGCACATAGAGTCATAGGATCACTGAAGTTGGAAAAGAGCTTTAAGATCATTGAATGCAACTGTAAAAATTTTACCATCCTGTCCACCACTAGGCCATGTCCCTAAGTAAGTAATTTACAAGTCTGGAGCTGAGCAAATGCCCCAGCTGCAGCTTTTTTGGAAGGGTCCTCCTGTTTCTGCAGCTCTTTCATCTGCTGGCATTGGCATTGTTGAGACAATGCTGCACATAAATATTCAGCCTCCATCTGAAAAATAATCTAAGAAGAGAAAATAAAAAAAAGAAAGTGTTGCACAAGTCAGAATTAGTCATTTAAAAATACCTTTGATATAGCACACAATTATCTTCTCAGAAAGAACATAACAGAACTGGAAAGAGTACAAAGAGGACAAATAATCAATATTTGTCCTGTTTTCACAGTTTATGTGAAAAACATTTTAATTGACCAAGACGTGTCAGCTTGGGAAAGAAATCAGTAAGGAAATTGAGGCCTGTGAAGTCATGACAGGCATAAAACCAGTGAAGGGAAATCTTTATCTGATAACACTCAAATAAAAGACCTAAGGGAGATCTGAGAATATGATCAGACCTCGAGTTTAACCCAATAATTCCTGTGCCACTCAACAAAACTAAATTATTAAACTAACCAATACAGAGTATGTAAGATGCCAAAATTGCATACTTAACCAAGCAATAGGAAGAGTCATAAAAGAAAGATGCAGTAACAAAAAACACAATAGCAAGATTACTTCCAGCTCAAGAACTTTTCAAACTGTGGATTTCTCTATACTAGGAAATAACGGGAGAATTATTGAAATAAGTCTCCATTGAGTTTCTCCCTGTTCTCATACTCTTTCCCAAATTACCAGGAACTTAGTGGAGACTAAATGCTCATTTTAAACTTCCAGGGTGAAGCACAAATGCAGTTCTGTACTACCACAGACACTGCAGGGAATTTTCTCAAATTTGAGGAAATCACAGGGGCAATCCATCCAGCATGTAAAAGGTAAGTCTTACCTTTGGGAAAGGAAGTGTCTAAATCATGTCCCTTCAGATGAAAAGGACTCTTGATACTAATTGAGTGTAGCTGTTTTTTGTCTTGTGACATGGGTGGAAATTCAAAATGTGTAGAAGTAAAAATGTCAAAGCATTGTGCTTTTACTAAACTGAATTTCTTGTTCTTCAGTTTACAAAAGAATAAGATTGATACTTGCATTACTGGCAATGTTACACCAAATATAAAGGCAAGAATGTTTCAATGGTGACAAATCAACTTTCTCCTTTCCCCAGAGTTTTGGTACAATGGGAAGTTTGGCCTTTTTATTCTGACTTGGAACAACACGAAGTTTGCAAATATTGTGATTCTGAGAAATTCCATTTTTCTAACAGCTTATTTTTCTCATAAACTGACTATGAAACACCAGTGTGTTTGTTTGGAAAAGGAAGGTTCCTGTCACTTGACAACATTCATCTTGGAGATATCTTTATTCACACAATTGCTAAACCCCTAGTGATCCCGTTGAGATCTCTCCCTCAGCAGGAAGTGAGAGTAGCAGTGAGCTCATGAGATTTTCTGGCCCATGGAAACTGGATGTATCCCACACCCAAACTATCAATGTAAAACAATAAACCACCCTAATCACACAAGTACTTCTTGGCATGTACAAAACACAGAGGAGTAGCATTCCCAAACACAGAAGAATGCCTGTTCTCATTAAGGGTTTCCCTCAATGCAGGGAAAACAAGGAGCAGGGTTCTCCAGACCCGACTGTGTTCAACACTCTTCTGCAACGCATGGTTGCAAGTAAACAGGAGAGCCTGAAGGACAAGTCGTAAAGCTTGTTTGTTTTGTAAGTAGAAGCTACCATCATTCAGGAAAGCCAAGTTCAGTCTCTGAGCAAGTCTCCAAGTCAAGTGTCTTGTTCAGTGTCCTGGAGGGGACATAGAAGTCCAGATAGTTTCTGATTTTGGTCATCTGGCTTTTATTGTGAGAAAATACTTCTGCTATTGCCTTGTCTTAATAATTTGGCTGTTTTTCTTAACACTCATTTGTTTTTCTGACAGAGTTGGGCCCACAGAAACTAGCTCTTTACCTACTAGGCTGAGAAGTTCATCCTGTTCTACCTTTTAATAGAACAGAAAAACTTCCCTGTAAACTCAGGCCCCAGAATTGATTACAACCCTAGTAAATCTGGCTCTGACCAAATGTTGGCACCGTTTTCATAAACCACAAGTTTTGACAAGCTTTTTCCTTCTTCTAAGAAAGAAGAAGGAAAAAGCTTGTTCCTTCTTCGTTAGCATTTAAGACATATTTTTCTCCAGGCATACCAGTCAGGTGGTATAAATCTCCTGCCACAAGCATGAGTCCCTAAAGGAACAAGAATTATCTCTGACAGAATGTCATGCATGAGATCACCTTTAAGGCAGGTTTATTGTGTCCTATGCAGCTCACATGCTGAAAAATAATTTCACCTTTCACTTTTTCATATTTCTTTAACTATACTTTTTCCTTAACATGGACAGCTTTGTCTACACATGCTTAAACCTTTCAGTCACTTAACCACATAGACCACAGAATAGATTTCCTTCCAGGAACTGAAAGAAAAGTAACTAACAACCTAAACAGCTATTCCATCCTGAAAACAGTAGCATAAATCTAATGAAATTTAAATGAAGTTTAAAATATTTTTCATAGCTGGAGAAAATAACTAAATTTGCCTTCAAAATCTGAGACGCATGCTAAGATGTAGCATTAGCTTTCCAAGCAAAATGTTCATGAAGTACTTCTAATCATGCTCAGACAAGATCAACTTAATCTTTTATTCAAGTTCATTAAACAAAATCACTTAATGCAGCTCAAAAAGTCTTGTTCATGGCATGGCTCCATAGCATCAGAGGGAAAAGATGTATGTTGAAGAATCTTCATAGTGGAGAAAATCCTTCCAGTTAAACCAGAAGCCACATAGGGAGTTTTGTCAGGAGGTTACTCCTTACCAGCAGGAGAAGTTTTCTGAATATTATTTTGAAGGCGGCCTTAAAATCAATCCAGACTGATTTCTTCATGTTTTGCTAAAAATGGCACAGAGTTTACCTAGCATCTTTCTTATAACTGGTGTTGGTCTTCGTTTGAAAAATATCAGCATTTCTGAGGGTTTTTCTTTGCAAAGAAAAATGAAAAATCATCAGTGGTTCCACTAAATAAACTTTTTCCTGACCAAGTGATGCTGACAGCTGTGCCAGCTCCACCACAGCACAGACAGCAAAGACTTCAGCCACAGGAAGGTACATGGAAACCACCAACAGAGACCACACCAACAAGGAATTCATTACTTCCATATTTTATCTTTGCTCCCAAAACAAATCTGTTTGGTTAACCTTTGCTATCACATCTGTAAAATAGTGTTAAAAGAGACCGTCACAGGGAAAGCTGTTATGAGGCTTACTGGCAAATACAGGTCTCAAACCCCATTCATTTCCTTAAAAGCAAATTCAGAACTGTAGTAACTCTCAAACTTGGGCACTGTCTTACAGATACTGCTATAAGCAGCAACTCAAGTGGCAGGAGTTCTCTCATTTCTCCCGTCCCACCCCCAGCCTTTTGCTGCCTCCCCAGTTCAGCAATGCACATCCAGTTGTGCTGTGAGCCAGATCAGGGAGCTGATCCAGGCTTCAAAGCAAAGCACAGCCCCCTGCCTGCCATTTCAAGTGAATTAAATTCCTTGACCTGATTGCCAGTCCCACAAACAGCTGCACCTTCCTAACTCCCTATGTTAGTACTGCTGCTGCACTCCCTACATGGTGTTATCTAAAAAGTGTTTGGTTTGTGGGTTTGTTTGGTTTTTTAAAGAAATTTTATTATGTATGACCTACTGCCTCTGAGAAACTGGAGAAGGCTAATGGCAGGGAGGGTGGGTATCCCTCTCTCTCTGGAAGGAAAGAGAGAAGTGCTCAGCAGTTACTAGGTCTCTGAATCTTTCTTCAAGTGAGCTTTTCTGCACAGCCTTGAAGAGGTGAAACCCAAAGAGAAACCCCTCACTCATCACCTACAGATCACATTTGAGTCGTACCACTATTTTCCCTACAATATCCTAGAAGCCCTTAGGTATTTCAAGTACGTTCAGAGAAGAAAGGAGAAAAAAGAAAGAAACAAACAAAAGAAGTAAAGCATCTACAAACTTCTTTTCAAGACATAACATATAAACCCTGTCTAACATTTATTTCAAATAACCCTGTTGAGCAAGGAATTATTCCTGTGTGCAAAATAAGCCAACAGGAGCTGAAGTCTATTGTCTCTTTTGAATTAAAAGCTCATTACTGTTTATTGGCATGTTGCATGTGCCCTTTGGAGAGCCTCTTTAATTCTTCATAATAATCTATTTTCAACTGAAAAAAATATTAAATGGCAGCAACAGGAAGCGAGTGGAAGTTCTGCACCACTCTCTTTGCAGCAATCTGTCCCAAGACAGACTCCCTGATACAGCAGCTGTGACTGCCCATCTTTGGCAGTGACTCACTCTCGTGAGAGGCTCACAAGAACTTTGGTTAGAGATGTTTGGGGTGTGTTTATACTGCCCAGTATCTCACATTTCTTTGTTGCATTGGGAGACTAGTTGTCACACACGTGAACACAACCCACCAGGAGAGAGAGGAGACATTTTGCCTGAATCTTCCTCCTCCTCACTTCTGTGGTCCTTTCCTCACCTTCCTCAGAGAGAGCAAATTCTAGGCCAAGGAGCTCAGTTGCCACTGGAGAGAAACATTAGCAAATTGCAATCATAGCTGGAAAGATACAACTACTCATGGACTTCTTTGGACTAGGAAAAGAGGCAGCCTGACTTAGTTCAAGGAACATGTCTTTATCTGAAAAACAAGTGGAGAGGGAAAAGGGTTTTAAACTATCTTTTGGCAACAGGCAATCTTGGGCCCCAGCGTGCCTATCTACAACGAACACAGATAGTTGCTGCTGCAGTGATAATTCCAGGGCATACAGCAGCACCAGCAATTCTCCTGCCTAGAGGCCAGCAGCAGAGATCAGTGGTTTAATTTTGCATATTGAAAAGGGGGAGAAATAACACCAATACCTAAAGCAGCCTTAGAATTGATCACAGAGCTCTGCCTTAACAGACAGCCTTTCACTGCATGCCTGCTGAGCACTGCCTTCTCCAGGGAATACATCTAAATGTTGTGAAACAGGGAAAGAAACTTAGATTCTGAAGTTCACCTTACTTTGAGTTGCAGCACTGTATATGAGAAAATACAGTTTATTGTGCATAAACAATGCAAGACAAGAAACTCAAGTTCTTACTAGCACAAAGAGATGGTCTGGGCAATCAGGGGGAAAAGGTCTGCATGACAGTGCAGCTCTGTCATGGTTTTTTTGGAGGCTGTGAGGGTGAAAGGAGTCGGGAGGAACAAATTGCAACGATCAAAACAGAGGAGAGGGCCCATATGGGTGTGTCACCCTGATTTTTTCAGCCTTCTCTTCTGTTTCACAGTTTCATGTTTTGGGTTCTTTCTCATGCTCTGGTCTGTAAACACTGGCCAATGTTATTGTAGTTTCAAGAAAAGTTTTCATTCTTTGTCTTAGAGATATGGACAGCTGATGGGCAGTTGTCTTGAGCAATGGGATGGGGAGAGGTGTCAACCTTCTCCCCAAATCCCTGGCTTTTGTAGAAATACTATAAAATGGAGTCAGACTTTTCAAATAAATCAGTTTCAGTTCATGCCTTCTGATCAAAGTGTGAGTGTGTGTTTGTGTGTGTGACGAACTGCATCATGGGTGTACTTCAGAATCATGGATGGACTGAGAAATCCAGATTTCATAGATGTTGTGTTGCATCACAGAAAGAATGATGGGATTATCAAGGGGGAATGTTGGAAGAAAATGAGATTTTGTCATTAACCATGCATACTCCCTGTTAAATTCTACTAAAAACTTTATGTCTACTCCCACTGAATTACTTTGTGTTTATCTTAGAGCAGCAGGGTGGGAGGGGGAAGATCAAGTAAACAGAATATCACCAAAAGTCAAACAAAACAAGAAATGAAGAAGAGACACCTTAGAAATTCCTTGATTGGAGAACATCTGCTGTGTTCATTGATTGTTCTGAGTAGATGATGCCCATATTTAGGACAAATTTTAATTACAGATTACCTACAAATTTTTCACTATATTCTGTATAGATGTGTGACAGCAAAGCTGTTCTTCCTATATAGCATTAGTCATGTTGCTAATTTGGAACATTCATCCCTTTAGAAAGGCAGTCCTACAGAGACTTCACAGTCAGAAGCTTCATGTCTCTTCTCCTTGTGCCTTTTTAGAAAACCTGACTTCTGACGCAACTGACCTATTTCTCAGCTATGTTTTTGGATTGCATCTAGGATGTGTCAGTACTGCTAGAGGCACTTCAGCAAAGTTTAAAGGGAGGAGATAAATTGCACTGGACGACAAGGGAGAACTCTCTGCACCATGTGTAATACACATGTTAACATGTATTATGTATGGCTATGTTATATATATTATGCACAGCTAACATTTTCCACTTTCTTCTCTTTAATAATGAAAATGTCTGAGTTGTGCTCTATTCTCCTTACCCTGCTCTCTCATAATTGATAACATCTAGAATAAGCCTTTTTTTCCCCTGAAGGATGCAGTAGTCAGCGTGATACCCCATGTGTTTGCCATGTCCTCTTTTCCTGCTCTTTTCTAACCCCCCCCAACCAAGCTAGTGGTGGAGGGAAACCCTCATAATCAAACTCAGAAAGCACTTACTGAAAACAAATAAGGTTGCTAAGGAACTGTAAAGATAAGCTCAAACCTACCCAAATCCAGGAATGAGAAGAGAGTTCATATGCTCTTTTCAAACACACACCACTCATTGCTTTCAGTGCTCAGTCTGTCACATTATACTAGCACAGAGCTAAGGCTGTGATTATGTGCACTCAGGACAGATGCCCAAAAACGTGGGAATCCCAAGAACTTAGCAGGTTTCAGCACTCAGTATCTACCTCTCTTCCTCCTTTTTATAATTCCACCACACCTAAAAAGAGCCAAGAAGACTTAAACTGCAGATAGGCTGTATATTATATGTGTATCATCAGTTATCTGTAGTGACAGGAGCCTGGTTAACCGTAGCAGTAAAGCCACCAGCAGTACAGCTGGGTAACATCAGCATAGAGACCAAGGGTCTACAGAAGGCACAAATGGTACCCTCCTTGCCCTTGCCATCCTGCCAGCTAGACTAAAGAGTGTGGGCTTGACTGCCTATTTGCAGCTTCTCTGTTTTCCCGCACTGGCACAGCCTCAGGAGCCACGCTTTGCCCACAGCTATCTTCTTCAAAGTTATTACTAGGATCAACCCATAAATAAAGCAAACTCCTGTGTGTTGGGAGGTGGCAAGATGAAAGCCAGAGGAAAGGGATGAACACGCCAGTTATGCCTTGCCTATGCCAGGAAACCCCTGGGGCCATGTTTGTGTGTTTTCAGAGCCTGGTGAACTCTGGAAGCAAGGAGCAATTGAGGTAGAGCAAGCCCTTTTCATCAGCTACCCTTTGAGTACTGCATAGTACATTCTGTTCCTCATGCATAGAGCTACAGACAAATTTCCCTACACTTTGTGAGACTCTGGGAAATAAGAGCATTCCACCAGAAAGGTTATCTTTAGCCCTCCTATCACCATTCACCTTGAGTTAAATCAGATACTCGGAATGCAGCCATTGCCTACAGAGCAGATGTGTGGCTGTACCCGCTGTACCCCTGAAATCACACCAGTCACCAGCCTTGTGGCTTTGTCAGTGCTTCACAGCAAGGCTGAAACTTCCCCGAGGAGGACAAGGTGAGCTCATTTGTTAACTTGGCTTCATCCTATCTCATCATACAGAGATCAGAGCAGTTCATTTCTGCTGTGAAAAACATGAGAGCACTCCCACTTCATACTCAAGAATTTGCACCAAAATTGCACTACTTTGAGTACTATGAAGTATTTATTGGAACTACAGTAAGTTTTAATCCTTGCTAACAACATAACCTGAAAGTGATTGGAATAAAAAAGCATAACCTCAATATCCTTATACTCTATCTAGAAGAATTTCTCCTTACCTCACATATCTAATACATTTTGTCCACCATGTAGCTGTATTTACCAATACAAAAAGCTATATATAAAAGGGTATTCACACAGGCAGGGTATTCACAGAAACAGCCACACGTGAAGGACATCACTCACTTCAAACTCCACCTGAAAAGGGTGAATAAATGCACCTGGGTCCTTCCCACTGACTGATTTCCCATGCTCAAGGACTTCTCACCTCCTGAAGCTTTAAGTAACCACACTGGGGTGTTGGAAGGTATAGTAGCCCTAACCTGTCCAAAACTCCTCTTCATACAAGGAGCAAACCAGCAGCAGCATTTAAAAACCCCCCACACCAGGATGCAACAGTTTCTCTCTGAGGGCTTCTACTGAACAACTGTTTCACTTATTACAAGAGGTAACAGGATTTAGATGGTCTACATTACTGCTAAGAAGTTAAGTTTTAAAACCCAAATTGAGCACCAAAATTAGCTTCCAAATTAGGAAAATCTGGAAAATTATAGTCTTTTAAACCATGGGCATGCTTTTATGATTTTGTAGTGTTTTGCTATTACTTCTAGAACTCAAACCTTGTAAAAGACAGCTTTGACTACTAGTATGGTTCTTCTACAGCTTTCAGACAAAAGCCTAGTGATTTGTACTTCACAAAGATACAGTGGGAAACACAAATCTGAAGAAGTTTATGGAATCATCAATTTCTCAAACACATGGTTATAGACCAGAGAAAAGGGTTTGGAGAGAGCCATGCAAATACATTGATGATAATATGTTTGTGCTCCCAAAATGAACCCAGACTTTTAAAGCCCTTCCTATTTCACACTACAGATTTTATCAAATGAGCACTGGAAGAATATCATGGGTGGCATTTACACAGCTACAGCTCAGCCCTCCCATAAGGAAAGAAAAGCTGCCCAACGGCTTCCATCCAGGATGCAGAAGACAATTGAAAATAACAAACCACCTATTTCTGACGTGACATTTCACCTGATTAGAAAAGTAGTAAGAAAAGTATTAAAAACATAAGTAGGATGACCAAGCTTGCTGTGTTTGACCTTTGTGTTGATAATATGTGTATACTTCTATAACAATTGTTCTTAAAGGGCAGAGAAACATCTTCCAGAGACAAGAATTAAAAACCCTACATTTTTCAATGTGTTCCAAAACAGAACACCACACCAAAGTCTCACTAAACTCTTAAACTCTCATCCCCTTATAGCTGAGTCTGCACTAACTCATGAGCACAAACACAAAGCAGGGCAAGAAAAAAAAATGTTTGAAAAAACAGACCTTTAGTGGTTGCTTCACATACTTCCATTTTGGGGACAAATCAAGCCGCAAAGATTGAAATTCAACCTGTAAAGGTTTCATTTATGCCCAAAGTAAATATCAGGTACTTTGCTGCCATGGTGATGAACACAGTAAAAACACCTTAATCACTCCCACTTCTGCCAGTGCAAAAGCAGGGCCCGCTGCAATAGTCAGAAGCAAAGCCTGGCCATCGCACATGTATTGAGCTCACACTTTAGAAAATGGTTTAAACTTTATTATTGACTGTTGCAGTTGTGTAAAATCTGAAATACATAAACAATAAATGAACAGAGAAATTGTGCATATTATGCACATTCATTGTTCTGGTCCTGCACAGAATGTGTAAGAACTGACTGATCAAGGGCTCCCAATAAAACAGCAACAAAACTAAGGGGGGAAGAGAACTTGAATCCATCCCACTCTGACCGGTTTGAAGCCAGCAAGAGATGCCAAAAGCCTGGAGAGGGATTGCAGGTCAACAGGAGAGCACCTGAAGGGCAGCACAGAGGAATTTAGGCCTCTCTCATCAGCAAGTTGCTTCGCTGGAGACACAATTTAAATGCCTCTATGCTAAAAGCACAAAGCATGGGGAATATTAGGAAGGAATTCTTCTGTATGTGAGTGGTGAGGCACTGGAACAGGTTCCCAGAGAAGCTTCCCCATCCCTGGAAGTGTTAAAGACCAGGCTGGATGGGCCCTTGAGCAGCCTGGTCTAGTGGAAGCTGTCCCTCCTCATGGCAAGGGGATTGGAACCAGATGATCTTCAAAGTCACTTCCAAACCACTCTGTGAAACTGTCGGGAAATGAGTCACCTGTTTGACTCCCATATGTTGATAATACCAAGAAACAAATGCTCAGCTTTGGACAACTGTAATGAGTTAAAGTTTGAACTGGGCAGAAACACCAAAAATGTAGTGGTTTCACATTCACCATATTTGTTTTGTTAAATTTAGTGTAGTCATCTATCTTCCTGCTATGGAATAGAAGTCACAACAGACTTAACTTAAAGATAGAAACAGTTAGATTTATTAACACACACTAAAGGGTGAACAAAAAACCCATGAAACCTTTTAAAAGCACTCCCCTCCCCACTACCAACCGTTTACTTTTCCACAAAACCATGTAAAGAGACAGAAAATCAGAACTCTAAGTCGGTATCTCCTATAAAATAGTCTTTCATTCAGTCTTTGAGAGAGACAAGTCTCTCCTGATTTTGTTCTGGTAACTTTCCACAAGAGACACAGTCTGTTTGTGGCTTCCAGCTCCCACAAAAGCAGCCTGCCCGAGAATCTGCATTTTTGAGCTTCCCAAAACACAGCCTTTCCCATGACTACATACGGGCCATGGACTTACACATGGGGTTTCACCTTTTAAAGATGCACAGCTCCACAACAAAGGATTTCTCATTCTTCACTGGTGATGAGGCTTCAAGACATCTCATAGGATCACTAGGTTAGTTTCCAATTCAATATCCACTCAGTAAAATCAGACACCTTTGCTTGAATCCACAAAATCATCTCCCCCTTCTTAGTCCACGATTTAAAGGAATTATTACAGCCCGTTACCATGAATCAAAGGAGAGTCACAGCCTAGAACTAAGGCAACTTGTCATCTCTTCCACTTAAGAAGTCACTCTTCCTTCACTGACTTTGATATCTTCATATTATCCCTTTGCATATCTCCAATTTGGCCTTTCCTCTCTCTTTGAGAAGGGTTAGAGTTTTAAAAAAAGTCTCAGTCTGTGTTAAGAAAGAGTTAATATTTCTCTGCCTGGGCCTGCAGATGGCCACGTGGTCTCAGCCGCGGCATCTCTGAAAGCCTCAAATCCTTGAGGTGTAGAAAAGCTCAGAAACGGTGGCCCGGATCTTCTCTCCCCCTCCACCCCTCGGTCTTGTAGGGTGGGTTTGGCCCAGCCTGGGCTCGGTGCTGCTCTCCGGGGACCTGGGGTTGGGGGGGCATCATCTCCCTCGACCCAGCTGGCAGGGTGATGCAGGCCGTAGGATCGGCTGGATGTCAGCAGCCGTGGCTCCCCTTTCTCCGCCGGCATCTGCTGGGCTCAGGGACCCAGCTCAGCTCCAGCCAGGGCCAGCCCCGACCTGGCTGCCCCGTCCTGGCCCCAGGGGTGGCAGGGCCTAAGGCGGGCCCTGCTGCTCCCCCTCCATGTTACCTCATGGCAAGCCTGCAGCAAAAGAGGCCTTTCCCAAAATCCCACCTGTATTTAACCCCCATGGCCCAGAGGAGTACACTTGTATCCAATTGGCCAACTTGGCTGTCAGTTTTAAGGCAGATCACTAATTTGTTTTTACCATTCATGCCAAACCAATACAACAACTAAGAAAGTTATATCATATTTTTTATTTTAAACAACCATGTTAAAGCTCAAGACCCCAATGTTCCCTTTAAAACGACAAATGATTAGCAAGATTTTTTTGTTACAAAACTAAAGCTAACAGCAGCTAAATCTTTTATGTCTGACAATTTATATTACAACATATATTCTAAATTTGAAAGTACAAAGAGTTTTCAAAGCTGTCCAAGACTGTCAAGCTGACTTTGACTTTTTGGGAGTAGCCCCATCATCTTCAGCTGACTTCTCCGCTGGCCTTTTTTTTAAGCCTTTCAATTTCCGTGTCTGCAGTTTCCCAAGATCTTGCTTCTGCATATGGATTCGACCATAAGTCGTACCCAGTGCATCGTGGGAGATGTTCTTTTTCTTCTTAGGCTGCAAGGGAAGAACAATGTTAATATTTCTGAGTAGAGTCCCAGGAGCTCTGATGACAATCAAGTGCCCAAAAGCAAGGCCTCATACATTGGTTGGAGTTTAGAGAATAAGATTTGTGCTGTGTGTTCTGTGTGCTTCCAGAGGAGAGTCTGGATGCCAGCTGAGCACCACAGAAGTGCTGTGGCCCCAGGAGTGTCAGTTGGCCTCAAAGAAAGTAAGCTCTGGTCAAATACACAGTGAGTAATACTTCAGCCTTTGCTCTCCTTCACAGAGAGATCTGAAAGCAACACCCTTTCCAAGGTACATACCTTCAGGCCTTTTGGCTGTTTCAAAGCCAGCTTATAAAGGTCATCTGAGGCTAAATGTGTCCTCCTCATAACCAGATCTAATGAAGGTCCCATCTCTTCCAGTTCAATTCTGGGTATTTTACAGCCAGATTTCTTCAGAAGCACTCTAGGAGGAAAAAAACAACCAAAATCAACATTGTTCCCTGTGCTAGAGATTTATGCATCTTCCTTAAGAGCATGTTCAATCCTGTAGTTCAAAATACTATTAAATCAACTGCTACCACTAACTCTGTCATTGGGAAAGGCATCCGCCAATAACAATTTATAATAAATCAGTCCCATTACAATTTGAACACATCCAAAATATGACCTGGCGAATGTAATTTATTATTTTTTTTTAATGAGATCAGTATAATCAGTATCACTTTTAAAACTCAGCCCCAGTACCCTGAAAGCCATATCACTTTTCAAATTCAAAAGCGCACCCTGGGTATTATTACACATAAAAAATATTCACTATAATTTACAGCAAAATAACCTGAGCACTTATTTGAGAAAGTGTTTTGGTTCTTTGTTTTTAAGAGTGAGGCTGACTGAAATGATTTTGTATTAAGAGAAATCAAAATCACATGGAAATCAAGCTATGAACGTTCACAGCCTCCTAAGGCAGGGAGTGACTGTGAGGGTGAATACCAATGCAACAAGGAAGTTGCACTCTCCTGCCTTTTTCTGGTTTTGTGCATCTCTGTCTGTAGCCTATCCCCTGTTGTTCCCTGGCAAACACCTAAGTGAGGAGAATTATAGAAATCAGCCTGAGAACAGACTAAGTCCATCAAGTCTAAGACAGTACCCAGAACTCACCAAGTTAATTCACACCACTTGACTAACTGAGCCATATGGAAGAGCGGTCCTCTGAGCCAGGAGGAGCTCGACAAGGAAGGAGGCAGCAGACCTAGGGCTCAAGTTTTCCTTCTGCTGTACAAATTACACTGCAGCACCACTACACATTGTGTGTTCTAAATGCAGCTCAAGCCAGTTCCATTTCACAATTACAGATTAAAGTTGACAAGTGTACCAAACCCCAGACAAATAGATAAAACACATACTCACTTGTAGCTTCTCATGTAAATTTTCCCATCTACAGCTGTGAAATGCAGAACGTACTCTAAACCAGCCAGACGAATATTGGGCACAGTGGGACCTCTGAAGAAATCTGAGAGAGTATTTAAAAGGAATAAATGCCAGGTTTCTTGGCTGAAAATAAAACCAACAGATGCCTGTAACAAACTGGTGCTGTGACGTGGGCCCATTTTGAAATAGGAATCTCACTAAAGAGCAACTACTTAAAACTGCAGCCTGGCCAATACACAGGACAGAAATTTATCATTGCACATGTTAGCGTGCACTGGTGAATCCAAATGTGTGTTGATATCCTGACAGGAACATAGTGACTCCCCAGAGATCATTTAGTAGCAATATACATGCTACATATATATACATACTTCCTATCAGTAAGTGCATGGAAAAGAGCAAATACACTTTCAGAGCAGTAACTTAGCATTATTGAGCTAATGCAAATAATTGCATTGTCTGTTCTTTTAAATATGCATCTCTAAAATTGGGGGGAAAATGATCTTATTGGGTGTTTAGGCCAGTCAATGCTCAGACAAACACAGATCAGTACAGGAGAAGCCATTTCCTCAGGTATCTGTTTAAAGACATGATTCAAACCTAATACTTAAATCTTAATCATAGCCAGATCTGGAACACCAGAAAGAGGGATCAAAACCAGTACACAGTAGATCAAAACTGCACCTTTGCTACTCTTACCTACATTTTCTCTCTCTGACTTTGGGAAAAAGTTTAGATATATCATTTCTTTCGTATCTCCCTCACAACAAGGCGCTTCTGTCCTCTAGGTAAAGCAGTATTTGTCATTACGTCTAATGTTTTCTCTATTAATAAGCAACACATCTATGAGAATAAGAGACTTCAAATACTTGCCCAGTTTGCAAAGAGAACACTGAAATACAGGTAAATACAAAAGGAGACGTCCCTAGTAAGGTTCTTATATTAGGCTATGAAAATATACCGTACAATCAGAGAGCCTGCAATGAGCACAGCAATCTGTCCAACACATGCAGAGGGTGGAGAAAGAATGTGACCTTGACCACGGGAACAAGGTGTGCTAATAAACATGACAGGGCAACGCTGAAACATAAGAGAACTGCTAACAGATGCAAAACACATCACTCTGCTCTGCTCTGTCCTGTTTTCAGACCCCTTGGCTACTTCTTTTCCTTCACTACCTTTTTGCAAGAGTATCAGCACTGGAGTGACATCCAAAACACAGTTTGGCTGGCAAATAGCAGATGGAGTCAGCCCAGGAAACTTTCTTGGTCAATTAAATACTCTCTTATTTCGAGTCTAACTTGTAGTTAGAGGAAAAGTTGCAAATAAAACATTTTGTTCACTTGTGGCATATTTTTTTTCCCTTCAATTAGTTCTCTGCAGGTACACAAGCCTACATTCACAGTGGTTTTATTGGCAACACCTCCCTTTCATATTTTCCTGTGGCATCATACATCTTTTTACCCACAGGACGATCTCTTCCAATAAATGCAGGTGGTCAGGAATTTGTTTCCTGGCAACCCTGAACAGCTGCAGAAACCTTACATTTCAGTACAGCCAGAGAGTTGAAGTTTTTTGAACATACTCTTAGTTTATAACTCTTGCTTTGGTTGGACTAGAGACTTGCTTTCTCCTTTCTTTCCATTCCTAGTTCTCTCTCCCCCTTGTCCTCAAACATGTTTCCAGAAAGTCTAATTTACTCTTTCCCACAGAGAGCTTTTCAGGACCTTTCTATTTCCAGATTAAATTCCCAACTGATTTTGGAATGTAACTCTTTCTGTGTCAAGTAATATCCAAAAGCTGGTAACACTGTATTCTATGCAGCTTTGGTTAGCATGAATGCAGTTCAAACACTTCCCAGCCATTCCCTTTCCTGGCCAGAAAAAGCCCTCAAATCTTTCAAACACTCAAAAAGGGTCTGTGTGAGGAAAGGCTGTCTGAAGACCAAGGTGACAGCCAATACAAAATTTGGGAGATCTGCAAACCAACATTTCAGAAAGTATATAAGCAAGCCCTTTAGTGGCCTGGCCATTTTTAGGATAAAATAGATGTGCAATAACAGAACTAACAACAATCAGGCAGTGTTGTAAGAGTTGAAACATTATATAGATACAGGCATAGGAAATTATTAGAAATTCATTAAATGCATTCCAAGACTTACATCATTTAAATGAACTACACTACCACGTCGGAAAGCAATGAAAACCAAAAGAGAAAAAGAGGGATGTCTTTGTCTTCCAGGTCTCCAAGAAAATGCATCTGTTGTTTATTTCTCCTAAACAGCTTCTTCCACTTCCCAGTTTAACCATAGCATTTGGTTACCAAGAAGACAAAATTCACCCTCACCCTTAATTTTACCAAGAAGCTGCTGTAAGATGATTGTCCAAACATGCATAAGCCCTTCTGACATCACAAAAGCCAATGAAAGCTTGGTTGTTCCTCAGCATCACTGGCATCACACTGCTCTGGCAACAAGAAGCTGTCAGCTATCTGATATTCCCTCTGGGATCCCAACCGTACTGGTACAGCAACAAAATATTTGCAGCTGTTGTTATAAAGACAATCTTTCATCTTTCTTAGCCAGAGTAGCAGCTTAAGGGTAACATCTTTTGCACAAATGGAACAAATCACTTCTTCCTTATCAGTTAAGGGCAGTATTGAAGCAGGTCAGATTAACACCCAAACAATTTTAATTTGTTAGTGATACCTTCAAGCCTTTACTCTCCTTAACCTTTTTCTTTGTCTATTGTTTTGCATCTGGGTATTTCACAGAACTCAGCAGAACAATTAAGACCTGGAGTACTTGGCATATGTGCAAGAAGAAAGATTGGGTGTGGAGTACATTTGACTGCCAAGTCATTAATGGGACAGGAGAAAGGACAGACAAACATCCAGACATAGGAAGGATTAGTCAGTTATTTGGCAACTATCTTACTATGCATGCCTCCCCTTTCAGCTGTTTGATCGTCGGGTGCTTGGGCATATCTGGATGCCCATCACTGTGCAGATGCCTGAACAGATACACTTCAGAAAATGCACCTGCTTCCTGTGCAAATACTCATTTACAATGACACAAACACGCGGCAGTAAAACTCACATATCTTTATATTCAATCATCTTCAAAGATGTATAAACTTAGTTATCACTCTTTCATCCATCCCCAAGAATCAATCAGTTGTATTGAGAGGATGAAAATTTACTCCTCTCCTGCTCCCTTTTATTCTCATTCCAGATGAAACATTTTGCTTTAAGGAATAACACTAAAGAAAAAATTTCTCATTTTTAGGGTCTGTTTCTGAAGAGCAATCATTTACTCATTTGCCTAGAAACCCAAGAATGGAAATGAAAGAACAAGACTTCTTACTGGGCCAGGTTCAGTATTTTACCAGAACTTAAAAAAAAAAAAAGAGTAATCTAATTTCAGGAAAGCTACTAAAAAGAAAAATCACTCTGCCCTACTTACTAGATCTAGCTTTGCCAAGCAAGAAGCATGTTTTAAGTGTCAAGAGACACAATATCCCATAACTTCTATGTCTACATATAGCTTCTATAAAGCTACAATGTGCTTAATTTTCTAGAGCCTCCAACTTTAAGAGAGTAAAAAATTTCATGACAGTTTGTTTCCTAAGCTCTAAGCCTGCCTTAAAGTTAGGGTACAACTTATCTACAGCTGATTTTTATTGTACCTGTTCTGTCCAAGTATCCTAAGCAAAGGCACATTTGTTAGAATTGGTGGAATTTCCAACAAAAATGCTTTCATTACAAAAATAGAAGCTGAATTAGACTTATTTGACTTTTCTATAAGCAAAAATATCCCACTTTTTGAACTTAATCCACTGATTTCAATTTAGATACTTCAAGACATTATTTGGTTAGAAAAGTGATGATGCAGTGCAATTATAAGGCCAAGACATTTTGGAAAATGACAATCTAAGTAATGAACTCTGGTGAACATGAAGTTTCATCTTCGGAGTCTTTTAGGACATTCTTTTATCCTTCCTTTAAAAGTCACCATGATTAGTTAACTTTAATTTTATGTGACATGAAACCTATAAGTGCTCATTCTTGTTTTCCTTCTGTGCTGAACATATGCAAGCATTTATTGACAAAGTAGCTTTTCCCAACAGATCCCATGCAATCCTACTGCCCCAATAATCAAAATACTGACCAATAAGAAGGCTCTTCAGTCTTCTGTATTCTTCATTCACATCAAACACATCACCAGCAAATATCAACATAGGTTTTGTCCCTTCGGGACACTTACTGTTCTGTGGAATAAGAATTTCAAAACAACAAAAATTCAGACTGTTAGGGAACATATCATTGATTTAATAGGTTGTTAGCCATTCAGCACTGAAAGAAAAACTGCTGTGACCTGTGATCAATAGGAACAGAATAGACCAATCAAATTAAATTAAAAAGCAGAGCACAAAATTAACATTCTGGAGTACACAAATTACCAATCCTCATATACTGCATGAGACACTTTTTAAAAATAGCTGAATTAATTTCAGGGCACAGAAAAAACTGCAACAAAAAAGTCCTCCAGTAGGTGTCGCTGAAATACCGAATTAGCAATTCCTTACCTTAATATCTTTCAGAGACACAAACTTCTCAATGCCCAGCTCAACCATGTCTAGCACGTGGTAGTCAAACATGCGACCTGTGAGACAAAAAAAGAAAATCCAGCTATTTAAACATTGACTGAAAACTACACCAATCATCCCAAGAAAAACTCAAGTGAGACTTATTACCTATTATCAGGTTGTTAGGTCGCTTCTTGTTATGAGAGCCAAAGAGAAACAGAGAACAATCTGATTTCTTGGAAAAAAACTCCTGCAATTGAAGAAAAGAATCAAACTTTTGAGTTCCAGTTCACAGGGTTTCAAATATTCTGCAAAGGCATTTGGCACAAACACATGAGTTTACGAGCTGCTTAATGAGCAGAGCAACTGCACTTTAACAGAAGAGTTTCGAGCATGTCAGTGGTTTTCAGCACTTATGCTAAAATTGACAGTTGGATTCAAAATTAAAATAATTTCTTTTTTTATTTGCCATTGCATCTTAAAATACAAGTCAGGCAATTTTTTCTTGCCAATTTATCTTTAATAGCCTTTCTTGTAATTCCTGATTATTTGGTTTTACACAAGATACTTCCAACCACTTCTCCTTGCCTGATGAGTAAGTATTGCCAAGCTGGCTGCCATTCTAATGTCTCATTGTAGTTTCCCAACTAAGCTTTATGCAGCACATTGGCTTTGCCTGACAGCTTCTGAACAACCAGTTAATTCCCTCAACAGCAAGTCTCACAACATCTGCACTTGGCACAAGAGTCCTACTTACAGAGCAACTTCATGTCAATTTATTATTTAAGACTAAGATGCTACCTAAAACCAAGCCAGTAGTGACTATCACAGAGATATTTTCTGCATGGGGAATACACCAGAGGACCTACTATGGTATGATATCCAGAGCCAACATTACAGCAGTTCTTTCTAAAGATGTCCAGCTCCAAAGTCTTCTTATGCACTTCTGCCTCCCAAGGTCGCTCCTCATCTTGTGTATCAACAGTTGCTCCACGATGTACATACACACAACTTATCCAGTGCTTCCCACAAGTATATACCTGCACTTGGCATCTGTGAAGCACAGGACACTTCACTACCCACCCCTGCAATAGCAGCAGCTAAGAGAGGACACTGCAGCTCTGCCCCTCTGGGAGGTCAGAGAGACACTTGGAGAGGCTGGAGTAATTGCACGTACAAATCACAGAGCTCAGCATAGAGTTTTGCCACCAGATCCCTGAGAAATGCTGACTCTAGACAGGCCAAGAACAGACCAGAGGGGACTCCCCTTGAAACACATGCTCATACAGCTGTGTTAATCACTGTGTGTTGGTATTTGTAAACTCTCTCATTGCTGTATATTTTATTAAAAAGATGTAAAAAACACAAATGCTTTGAATGTGCCCTGCATATACTGCAACAACACATACATCGCAAAACTGCCCTTTAAAAAAAACGCCTCTAGCCAGTCAGCCAGGACTGCTGCTAAATGATGGAAAGGGGCTTGGTGAGCTTTTCCACCAGCTCCCTGAGCACCCTTGATGGATCCCATGGAGCCCCATAGACGTGTGTGTCGAAGTGGTGCAGCAAGTCACCAACCATTTCTTCCTGCATTATGGAGGCTTCATTCTGCTCCCCTTCTCCCAGCTCAGGGTACCCAGAGAGCAACTGGTGCTGCTATTACAGACTGAGGCAAAGAAGGCATTAAGTATCTCATCCTTTGTCCCTGTGTTTCCCTCGGCATCCGGTAAAGGATGGAGATTCTCTTTAGCCCTCATTTTGTTGGTGATGTAATTGCAAAAACATTTTTTACTGTCTTTTATGGCAGTAACCAGATTAAGTTCTAGCTGGGCTTGGGCTCTTCAGATTTTCTCCCTGCATACCCTCACAATGTCTTTGTGGTCCTCCTGAGCACCCTTCTCTGTGGCCTGCCTCTTCCAAAGCAATATTCTCTCTTTTTACCCCTTAGTTCCAGCCAAAGCTCTATTCAGACAGGCTATTCTTCTTTCCTGATGGTTCATCTTTTGGCATACAAGGATAGCCTGCTCAAAATTGTAAGAGAAAACATTGTTTATACTTACCAATGATGTTTGGTCCTCAAAAGGCCTGGTAATATTTTTCCTGAGAGGAGGAGAAAAAAAAAAGTTAAACGAAAAAAAACCACAAAAAACCAAAAACACCACCCCCCCCAAAAAACCAGACCCAGACAGCCACTTCTTATTAATTCTCTGACAATAAAAATTTTTACATTCTATCAGAAACTCCAGCAGTAAAGGCTCAGTTTGAGTTCAAATCACAAGTCATATTACTACTGCCAGGAACGCCTCAGTGCCATCATTACCATTCCCCACATTTCCTGCATCTGAGGTCTCCTGGGGCCTAACCTGCAGAACACTACCACCAGTGACACTATGAATAACTGCCTTTGCCCGTTCATTCATTGAATTTAGCTATTACAGTTGTTTCTGCACTACATTCATACAGACACTGGGTTCCCATTTCAAATAAGACTTAAGAGCTGAATCCTGCTCTGTACCACCTGCCACAGAGCAGGGCTCAGCACCAACGCTGATCACACGTAGCTTGTTTCCAGTCTATTGAAAATTATGATCAGTTATCTTCTGCACCCTGGTCATTGTTCAAGCCCCCGCACTAGCCTGCATCTCTATTTGTGCCCTGAAACTACCAAAAGCTGTCTGTCTGTCAGAAGACTCAAAGATGAGATCATTTACCTTTTATACAGTACAGCAAAAGGCTTCTTCACAGCATACTGCAAAACACAAAGTTTAACACAAGTCAGCTCTAAAACATGCACAGTACTTTTGGTTTTAAACCCAAGAGTTTACAGGACCATGTGAAACAGTAAATATACAGAGCAGGCTAGAAGAAGGTACCTCAAAAGGCCTGCTCACAGTAATACCCTTAGAGCTGTTGACAATCTTGTTTCCAAATTAATTGCACAAGAAATTATTTGTAGAAACTAAGAAATAAAAAATTGACTGAGAAACAGCTGAAATCAAAGCCATGTAATGCAATACCTCTGCTTCTAAGGGGCATAAGGAAAAACAAGGAGAGAACAACAAAATTACAAGAAACATAAAAGAATAGGAAAACAACAAAGCAAAAAGAAAAACTAGTCTAGGAACTGCTATAACATTTTGAGCCATGGAGTTAAGAGACAAGATTGGTAACTTAGTTTCAGAAGAGGCTGAAAGCTCTCTATCAATACACACAGTGTGAGCTTACAGGATTCTGGGATACGACTTAGCTGTGTGATACAGTCCAAGTCCTGTATCTAATCCTCTTAATCCTCTTGTTTTCAAACAGAGTTGGCAACGCTTCCCCTTATATACTAGAAAATTGTGGAAAAAATAAGAGAGTGAACGCAAAACTTCTGGCAAAGAAGAAGCTGGAAGAAAACAATCTCCATTAAGAAGCAGGTAATGACATCTTTGGACCACTGGTCATTCTGAGATTTGGGGTACAGGGAGAGTATGAAAATGCTGATAGTGCAGCAGAGACAGTAAACTGTAAGAAAGCAAGAGGAAGGTTGCATGCTATGTCCAACAACTTACAATGTCTTTAAGCACTTCGGTCACTGTTAAATTTGCATTTCCTCCTTTTATGAGCATGGCATTTTTTGTATTTTCATTTAGCTTGGGCTCTCTCTTCTCAAGAAATCTTTTTGCTCTCTTAGTTTTAGGCTTTCTGTAACAACAAATTACAAGTTAAAAGCTTAATACATGTAACAAGACTTGACACTACAGAAAACAGTGAAGCCAAACAAGAATTGGAACAAACTGTGTTCAAGTAACTAATTTCAATAACTCAAACTAATCCCAACCTTCAGAATTACGATCAATGCCAAAAGCCCTGTCTCAGGTGAATGTGTTTTTACTGCCACTCTTCTTCCCCTCTGTCCCCCTAAATTAGCAAAGGTGATTTTATAGTCTTGTGCTCTTCAGTTTCTGCTAATTCAGAGATCAAACTATACTAGAATTCCCAGCCTGCTGCCAGGCTGAAGGATTCCCCTCACACCAGCTCCCTCAACAAGCCAGAAACTTGCTTATGAGAAGAAAACCAAGTTCCTCGAAGACCACCAACGGCCCCTCAAAATAAAAGCACAGGTAGAGCACATCTATCTGTCAGGAACCAGCGAGCAGGCTGGGCACTATCCAGGTGTAATACCCCAGCCATTGCAGGGGCACAGTCCTCATACACGTCAGTGGCTTAAGAATTGCAGCTCCCCACTAGATTATCTTTTCAGTAAAGCATTAATTTTATTTCTTCTTTAAAACAAACAATAC